>LR751188.1:40419-91886 GCA_902729485.2 Mus minutoides | reverse complement strand
GTGGGTGGGACCATCTCTGGGCTGGCAGTCTTGGGTTCTATAAGAGAGCAGGCTGAGCAAGCCAGGGGAAGCAAGTCAGTAAAGAACATCCCTCCATGGCTTCTGCATCAGCTCCTGCTTGAGTTCCAGTCCTGACTTCCTTTGGTGATGAACAGCAGTATGGAAGTGTAAGCCGAATAAACCCTTTCCTCCCCAACTTACTTCTTGGTCATGATGTTTGTGCAGGAATAGAAACCTTGACTAAGACAGGTAGGTAGGGGAACATTGTGGGGTGGAGGGTATATGGAACTTTTGGGATAGTATTTGAAATGTAAATAAAGACAATACATATTAAAAAAATAAAAAGAAGAAAGATAGGCTAAAGAAAGTAGGGCCAAGATGATTTACATATGGACAACAAATAGATGGAACTTGAGAATATCATCATAAGTGAGGTAACCCAGATACTAAAAGGACATGCATTTTATGTACTCACTTATAAATGGGTATTAGCCATAAAATACAGGATATACATTCTATACTCCACAAACCCAAAGAAGCTAACCAAAAAGGAAGACTCATGTAAAGATGCTTGAATCTTACTTAGAAAGGGAAATAAAATAATCATAGGAGAAGGAGGGAGGGAACTGGGAGGTAGAGGGGATACAAAAGAGAATAGGAGGGGATTCAGGTTCAGGAGTGGTGAGAGACAGGGGCGATGACCAGATGGTCATGAGAATGAATGGAAATCTTCATCTGTCACAGTAAGGGCTTTGGTGGGGGAATCTCAAGGAAGCATTAGAGATCTGGGATGGGGACACTCCCAGGAGTAAAAGCAGGTGTCCTTAGCCAAAATGCCTAACAGTGGGGACATGAAACCCTAAGAGGCCAGACAGGACCCCCGAGTAGATCCATAAAGACACTAACCCATCCACAAACATTCAACCAAAATTTATCTGGCCTACTAGAAACTCAGAGACAGGGCCTGGGGCAGAGACTGGAGGAATGTTCAAGCAATAATCTGTTCATCTAGAGAACCATCCCATGGGCAAGCACCAATCTCTGACATTCATAAAGATACTCTGTTATGTTTACAAACAGGAGTCTAGCATGGCTGTCTTATGAGAGGCACCACGCAGCAGCTGACTGAGACAGATGAGGAAAAAGAATTGAGGACCCTGAAGGGGATAGAACTCCACAAGAAGACCAATAGAGTCAGCTAACCTGAATCCTTGGGTGCTCTCAAAGACTGAATCACCAAGCAAAGAGCATACACAGGTTATACCTAGTCCCCAACCCACTCCAAAAGACACAGACATGTAGCAGATGTGAAACTCAGTCTTCATGTAGGTCCAGAAGAACTGGAGCAGAACCTATCCCGAAAGTTGTTGCCACTCTATAGAATTAATTCCCCCACCTGTCCTATCTTGTCTAGCTTCAGTGGGAGAAGAAATGCCTAGCCCAGAAGAGACTTGATATGTTGGTGGGAGGGTACCTAGGAGATCCTCCACTCTCTCAAAGGCATGGGGAAGGGATTGCGTGAAGGGGGACAGCAATTAGGATAAATAAATGAATAAATAAAAAATAAAGAAAAACAGTATAAAAGATTCATAAACGTCTGTGATTCACAGTCCTTTCATGATTGTCACTAAGCAGTGCACTTTGCTGTGTTACCCTTCCTCGTCTCAAAATAGATAACCTTCCAGGTTCTCCTTGGTATTAGTCTATCTCCCAAACACAGAGGCACAGTCTTCTGTGTTTATTCAGAGATTAACATGCATGATGGATAAACTCTACTTATTTTCCACATTATTCTCTTGCTTTTAGAAAATACTCTGATAGTATTCTATACTTGCATATGGACATTCCTTTATTTTCCCAAATTCTTTTTTTTTTAACTTTCTAAGATATATATATATATATATATATATATATATATATATATATATATATTGTCCAAAGGAAGTGCAATTTCTATTTCTTGTAACATATAAAATATTTTATTCCCTCAAATACTGAAATACTCAAATAGTGAATATTGCCAATCATAGGAACTCCTGGATTATTTTTATGCATATGAGCATCCATACTTTGATACTTGTCTTCTAACACAATCTTATATGAAATAATTATAGGGGAGAAAGTAAATGTGTAGGTCACATGTGCTAATGAGAGTGTACTTGGGTGCATATGTTTTTAAAGGCTAAAGGCCACTGCTGACCATCAGTTTCTCATGGGAACCTGGGATTTATTGAAGAATGCAAATATACACATATTTATCACAAAATTCAAGTCCAAGTGGATCAAAGACCTGAACATATTACTAGACACACTAAATCTAATAAAAAACAAAGTAGAGAAGGGCCTTGAAATATTTGCACAGAAGACAAATTCCTGATCCCCCCCCAAAAAAAACCAAAAAACAAAAACAAAAACAAAAACAAAAACAGCTTAGACACTAAGATCACCAATTAATAAGTTGAACTCGTGAAACTGAAAAGCTTCTGCAAGGATAAAAACACCATCAATAAGGGAAAATGGAAGCCTACAGAATAGGAAAAGATCTTTACCAAACCCACAGTGGACACAGGTCTAATATGAAACACCAACAAAACAAATAACCCAATTGAAAAATGGGATACAGAGCTAAATAAAAAATTTTCAACAGCGAAATCTCTAATGGCAAAGAAGCACTTAAACAGAAGTTCAACATCAAAGTTGGCTGGGGAATGCAAAGACATTTACATAATGGAATACTATTCTGCTATTAAAAACAAGACATCATGAATTTTACAGGAAAATGATGAAACTAGAAAATAGTATCTTGAGTCAGATAACCTAAACCTAGAAAGACATGCATGCTATATACTAACTTATAAGTGGAAATTAGCCATAAAGTACAGGATGACCATGCTACAATGCACAGACCCAAAGAAACTAAGAATAAGGAAGATCTAAGGAAGGATGCCTGAATCTCACTCAGAAGGGGAAACGAAGTAGTCATCAGAGGTGAATAACCGGAGGGAACTGGGAAAAGAGGGAATCAGAAGGGGAACAAGGATGGGAGCTGGTGTGGGAAGAGAGGAAGGAGTGAGAATAGCAGTTGAAGGGGGCCATCTCTTGGAATCACTGGAGACCTGGGATGAGAGAGGTTCCAAAGATTCTGAAGGGTTGACCTGAGCCAAGACTCTTAGCAGCTGGAGATATGGAGACTGCAGTTGTGACTTCCTGTAGCCAGGTAGGATTTCGGGTGGAGTGAAAACTTTAAACCCAAAACTTGACCTGATTACAAGATGTACAAGGGTAAAGATGGAGTAGAGTTTAAGGGAACGGCCCACGAATGTGTCAACAATAAGACACATCCCGTGAGAAGAAGCCAACCTCTGACTATTAATGATACTCTGCTATGCTTGCAGAGAAAACTAGCCTGTCTTTTGAGAGGTTTCATGCAGCAGCTGATGGAACAGAAACAGAGACCCACAGCTTGGTGAGTCCTGTGGTAGAGTGGGGAATAGAATTGAGTGAACAAAAGGGTTAAGTACACCACAAGAAGACATAGTCAAATAACCAGGGCCCATGCAGGCTTACAGAAACTGAACCACCAACACATGGACTGAACATAGGCCCCTTCACATTTGGGACAAATATGTGCATCTTTGTCTACATGTGGTTCCCCTAAAAATTGGAACAGAGCCTGTCTCTGAATATGATTCCTTCCATTGGCTCTCCTTCCCTTAACTAGTCAGCCTAATTGGGATTCAGTGGAAGATGTGCTTCGTCCTACTGTGTCTGTATGTGTCAGCGTGGGATGCTACCCAAGGAAGCTTCGTGCCCCTAGAGAGGGGGTAGTGGAGGGATAGGTTTGTAAGGGTGGTACTGACAGGAGAGGAGGGACTGGAGAACAGTGCAAAATGGATGTAAAGTGAAAAAATAAATAAATCCATAAACAAAAAAGAGTTTCATTATAAAAGGACCACAAATCAGCTAAACAGGCAGATTATATATGTATACATATGACAGTTTCCTTCTGGCTTAGTGTATACCTTGTTGTTCAATTATACCAGAAAAATAAATAAAATAAAATAGCCAATCATGTCTTAAAAGTGATGGTCTTTCCCTTCTCCACACACAGAAACCATAGAAAATAAAACAAAGATGAATTTACATTATGAATACCGAATCAATAATTTTTAGTAAAAAATTAAAATCCAATTTAGGGTAAAATAATGACTAAAGTTACCTCAAATCTTTTTGGTAGTCAAATATTCAAACTGTGAATTTACTAAGTTTTAAAAAAAAGGAAAGAAAACTTGTTTAAACATTTTTCTGTCTTTTTTCAATATTTATTATTTATTTATATCCCCATCATTGCGTCCCTCTCAGTTCCTCCAACACTTCCTGATCCCTGTCCTCTTCACCCCTGCCTTTGAGAGGGTAATCCCCACCTTACCAGGCCTGCCCTTTTCCTGGTGCCTCCATTCTCTCAAAGATTAAGCACATCTTCTTCCACTAAGGTCTGATGAGGCTTTTTTTTTTTTTTTTTTAGAGTGGTCATGGTGGAATTGATGCAGATCTTGTGCTAAACACTTTCCAATTTGTTCTAGAGACTGCAATCCTTTTTCTCCCCAATTTTTATTAGATATTTTCTTCATTTACATTTCACATGTTATCCCAAAAGTCCCCTAAACCCTCCCCCATCCCCCACCCTGCCCTCCTACCCACCCACTCCCACATATTGGCCCTGGCGTTCCCCTGTATTGGGGCATATAAAGTTTGCATGACCAAGGGGCCTCTCTTCCCAATGATGGCCAACTAGGCCATCTTCTTCTATATATGCAACTAGAGACATGAGCTCTGGGGGTACTAGTTAGTTCATGTTGTTCTTCCACCTATAGGGTTCAAGACCCCTTCAGCTCCTTGGGTACTTTCTCTAGCTCCTTCCTTGGGAACCCTGATGAGGCTTTTTTGAGGCAGGATACTGTGTGTTAAAAATTTAGTTCTTTGAGAGTGAAAATCTTGAAAATTAAGATTAAATGATGAAGTAAATGGTTTTAGGCCAAACAGCTGCTAAAATGTAATATTTGCAGGAGGCTTCACACTCAGTGACATGCTGCAAAGTATTTTCTTTTATAGGATATAGTTGCTGATTATTCTTTCTTTGAATTTTATGAGCGAAGCCCAAGTTACTTAACAATTGAAATAAAGAAAAATGTCATTTAATTATTCAGAGACAATATGTTTAACGGTGAACAAAATTTAAGTAAGTCATTTTATGTATATGTAGAAAGTTTTTTGCTAAAACATTTATATTGACAGTAAATTTTATTTAATAGATTGACAATAATTACATGTAGAAATATTAAAAATAATGCATTTATCAAAGCACACGAGTTTAAATATCTGGTGAAACTTCTAATAGCCAATGTGGTATAATTCTACATTGAAAAATTTAAAGTATATATAAAATAAGTACAAGACTAAATTTAATATGGCATGGCAATGGCCTACTGAAATCAATATTATTAAAACATTAAAGTACTTATTTTTATAACTTAGATTTAAATGCAGTTCTGCAGATTGATATTAAGAATTCATAAATGACACATTTTATCAAGAAGGTAGAGATATAGTCCTGTATGTATATCCTATAGCATCCTAATTAAATGTTATATTAGTGTAAAAAGATGTTGGAACTAAATGCAGCATATATTGTATATATAATATATAAAATATATATATATATATATATATATATATATATATATATATATATGATAGATAAATTATAGATAGTTGGATAGATAAATAGATTAGAGATTAATGACAATACATAGAAACATAGACATATAGACAGACAGACAGACAGACAGACAGACAGACAGACAGACAGCTAGGTAGGCAGGCCGGCCGGCAGGCAGGCAAACAGACAGACAGACAGACAGATCAGATAGCATCTCTTTCTCCAATACTTTATTTCTGTGTTGTTGCTGATATTAATGAAGTTCAGTTTATGTTAGTACATAACTTAGATTAGACCTTTGTGCAAAGGAGAAACCCAGGAGGAACATCTATTATCCTCTTGCTCTACATAAAAAGACATGAAGTCATTTCTGTCTTAGCAATGACCCACAAACAAGGTAGCTCATAATAATGTAAAATAATTTGATTATAGGTAGAATATAAAAAAAAAATGTCTGAAATTAAGGTGTCTCCCAGGGAGTGGTTTCTGCAGTCTGCTGGGCCTCCCTGGTCTACTCCTAGCCTCAGACTACTTGCAATCAACATTTCTCCATTTGCAGTAAGATAAATGCAATTTTTCATGTTAATATGGTATTTCCCATGTATTTTTACTTTTGTCTTCCTACAATCCTCTGCATACATGTGGACTGTTAATTCTGAGGTAAGCTACCAACCAAATTTCAATTCAGTCTTATATTTTTCTTCTACCTATAAAGGCACTGTTTCAAAGTGAGAATATATTCTGAAACACTGGAGTATAAACTTTAAACAAATCCCTCTTAATTCTATAATTAATTTTTTTTCAGGGGAAGAAAGCACACATAACTTCAAAATTCAACTTATGATATCACTGAAAGTCACAAGTTCCATGCTGATAGATCAGAAGAAGACAGAGCCTACACTTTATAGTGGAAATCAGTAAACATCAAAAGGAGAGAAGCGTGAGATATTGATGAGTCCACCCTATGTGAAGTATAATCTGATACAAGACTTTTTCTGAAACTTTAACCCTTGAATTTCTATATTTTAATATTCATTAAGTTAATATCTATTTTCAAAGTTGTTTTATTGCTTATAGTCTCATGACTTAAAGGCAATTATTTTCATAATTGCTTTTCATTTTTTTGTAAAATGGTGTAATATTAACACCTGAGAAAATGGTGCCTAACTTTTATAAATACTGTATGATGCATTTTATACTGATTAGTTTGGTTTTCTCTGATGTATGTCACTGTAATTAAAATGTTCCTTTTCACAGATGCTTACAGAACATTTAGCTAAATTTTTTTAAAAGCCAATTTATTTTTGGAGACATATGCCTGATACTTTGCTATTTAGAACAAAATTGATTTATGAATTCAGGAAGTGGTGTTATTTTCAATTTTTTATTTGGATTAATAGATAGAAATCTTTGATTAATATCCGTGAATTGCACGTTGGCATGTGCATGGACTTGAACTGTTGTTGGACTGGGCTAACATGACTTGAGCCTGGGAGTCTAGGTTTTGTATTTGAGATAATGGTGTTTTTCTTCTGAGTGAAATTTCTTCTCTGAGTGAATTTCCCTATTTTAATTTTCCCATCTTGATGAATTAATTACTCTAATGTGCTTTTGAATCCTATTCATTGTTTCATGTTTCTAGATTTTTTTTTCTTTCTTCTTGCATAATTATTCACATTTCACATTTTATCTCCTTTCCCGGTTTCTCCTCTACAAACCCCCTATCTCACCCTCCTTTACCCTGCTTCTATGAGAATGCTCCTTCACCCACCTAAACACCCACTCCCACCTCACTCCCTTAGCATTTTCCTACCCTGGGTTATCGAGCCTTCAGAGGACCAAGGGCCTCTCCTCCCATTGATGCCCTGGATCCCTCCATGTGTACTCCTTGGTGGTTTCGTCCCTTAAACATCCCTAGTATCTACATATAAGAGTATTCCCTATCGCAAACAAAGTGAACATTTGAAAGATATGTTTTAATATTTCATGTTGGTAATATTCATCATCCAATAAAGCCTTCTTGAGAAAGTTCAAACTAAAAAAAAATTCATAAATCGTGACATCTGTAGTTATTTGATGAAGTTTCTTTAGAATTAAAAAATAGTTGATTACTATAAGTATTATAATCAATATATATCAGCTTAATGTATGACAAATATCTTTTCTGTGCTAACATTTAGTAAATTACTGCAATTCTTCTTTGATTTAATAATTACTTAACATTTTCAGAAAGATGCTTAGCTTCTGTCATGGTCAAATACCTGATATGATTAGACCAATGGTGGAGACTACAACTCTAGCATGGGTCAGAACTAGGACACACAGGAATAAAATAGGATTGTATAATTCTCTGTCTATATGGACCCTATTTCCTTCATCCATCTTCTAAAGCTGTAAACAATGACAGTTCTGGACTAGGGTTGTCGTTGCTTCTTTGGACTTTTAATTCATAGTGATGTAAAAGGAAAATTAATTCAATTCATAAACAGAGAGGACTTTCAGTATTTGAGCTTTTAATGCACCGAGACTTAAAAGAAAAGGAAAACTCACTCTTCTTCCTTCCAAGTCTGAATGCTTTATCTTATTGTGATTTAGGGGAAATTGAGCCCCCAAGAGAGAAGCCAGTTCACTCTTTTTGTAGGTGATAAAAACATTGGTATTGGAAAATCATTGATCCTTTATTTGGAAAAATTAAACTAGCCTAACTCTGCACAGTTGTTGCCAGTTGTTAATCATTTTATTCAACCATACATAATTTTAAAATGTATAAATCACAAAAACATGCCGGAGTTATTCTGGTCTAAAAACAACGACTGAACCCTAGATATTTTTGTAACTGGCAAGGCAAGCAACAACAGCACTAACAAAACTGGTCCCAGCTTAAAAGATAGGGCATAATTCACAAAGCCTAGATTACAGCAGCTCTCTGATAAAGTCCTAGGGCCACTGAAAACACTGTATATATTCTTATAACTCATGTGAATGGGCTATTTCAGTGTCTATAAAATATAATTACTACATAAGTAGTACTTTTCAGAGCCTAGCAGTTCAGGAGCCAGCAATGAACATCGTTATTTGCATCATAGCATGTCATGTCACAGTGTGTGATGTCAAACCCTGTGGCCTATTTTTTTTTTCCTGGAAAGCTGTGGCCACCAGCCTGAGAGGACAATAGGAGCAGAGGCAAGAACAAGGTTTGGCTGGAAAACCTCATCCTGAGTCAGGTAACCCAGACACAAAAGAATGCACATGGTATGTACTCACTGTTAACTTATTAATAGCTGCAAAACTCACAATGCTCATGATAACAACCCACAGACCATATGGAGCTTAGGAGGAAGGGTGACTAGGCTCAGTCCTGCATTGAGGGGGTATCAGGAAGAACACAAAGAGGTAGAGAAAGGGCTAGGAAATAAGGGAGGCGGTGTTAGGTACTGAAGGGGACAGGAGAAAGGTACAGAGGGTTAGGAAATTGAAAAAAAAATGTAGCAGGCAGGAAGAACAACATCAGCTAGTCTGACCACCCAGAGATCCCAGGGACTAGACCACCAACCAGGGAATGTCCAGATACATAGGTAGGAGAGAATGTCCTCTTCGGACATCAATGGGAGGGGAGAACCTTGGTCCTGTTGAGGTGTGATGCCTCAGTGAAAGAAGATGCTGAAAAGGTGGGGTGGAGAGGGTGGGTGGGTGGGGTAGAGGCAAAGGGGAGGTTGGACAGGGAGGTTGTGGGATGGGGAGCTTGTGAAGGGGTAAATGGGAAGTGGGATATCATTTGAGATGTAAACAAATGGAAGCATTATTTCCTTTTCATGTTCATATTCAAGAGTTAAATTACACGTATGCCAAGAAATAAAAAAAGTTATTTTAAAGTCTAATAATTTATATATTTAACATACTAGATACCTATAAAATTACTTGCATATGTGCCAATAATAATTAAAAATTGTTAAAATGTTAAAAATTTATGACAAACATTTGAATACCAAATTTCACCAATTTGTTTTTGCATTAAAGCATCCTACAGAGCTTCAGATGTAGCTCAAGTTGTAGACATCTTGCATTCCACGTATGAAACCCCGCGTCAGTACCCAACAAGACATAAACCGGACATAATGCTGCATACTTTGTAACCTCAGCATTCAGGAGATGGATGCAGGAGAATCAGATCAAAATCATCCTTAGTTATCTGGTGTGTATGAGGTCAACCTGGAATACATAAGACCTTGCTCAAAAACCTCATCATAACAACACCTGTATAGAGATCTTTGTAAACATCCACACTTGGCCATGTGCACTTAGAATATTCTGGACTCAGAATTGCTCAGTTTGATGTTTCCTACTTAATTTAAATATCTGCTATTACTCCAGCATTTGATCTCATACCTTTACATTTGTGAGTTCGTTTTTTAAAGTAAGTTTTAAAAATCATGGCATGATCTCATCTTTGATGTTATATTTGCAAATCCCCCCATTATATTTGGCCATATATCCATTTTCACACTGTAAATGGAATGAACTTTTCACACCCACTTCCTCTTTATATATAATACCTCAGATAACAGGACTCCAGCTTGTTTTCCTTCCCTAAAGTTACGCTGACTGTATTATTACACTTAAATATAATAACAAAATTTTCAAATTATCAAGCAAATAAAACAATGGTATAAAGAAAATGTGTGTTGTTTAAGTATTCCTAACTTGATTTTATTTTCTTAATTAAAGTTTACAGTGAGTTAAGGACATTTGTGTGCCCATTATCCTGTTACACATTGTTAGGAAAAGGTAATTTTTAAAAATCTAGTTTTCTTCTTCTTATAATTTTATTATTTAAACCAATTTAAAAATTCAGACATATTTTGGTCATATTCTTTCCCTCTCCCCAATTCTCTAGACCTTCTCTTCCCTCCCCACTTACACAAATTTAAGCGCCTTTTAAAAAAGCAAACAAAACCCCAATTCAATATGCACTCTCCAGAAAATAAGAAATAAGAAAACAAAATCACCTCTATAAATGGAAAACATATTACCAAATTATAATAAGACACACACACACAGACACACAGACACACAGACACACACACACACACACACACACACACACACACAGAGAGAGAGAGAGAGAGAGAGAGAGAGAGAGAGAGAGAGAGAGAGCTATGGAATCTGTTATACATTGCTCAACTATTCCTGCATATGAGACTTGATCTGAAGTGGTTATTGTTACTGAAGTGAATATACCCAGTATCATTCTCTTCGAGATAACTTACTTTCCCTCCCCCATAGGTATTAGCAAAGTTCAGAGTTTACCCTAGTAACATTTCATTCTTTTACCCTCATAGCTAGGTTTTCACTCATCCATTCAGTGTTTCACACTTTTCATTCATTCATTTTAAAAATATCTTACATTCTATGAAGTGAACTCATCTATATATTTAAGACATGTTTAAGAATTTGGAGGCTGTTTATATGAGCAAATTTTTTTTTACTTCAACTTCTATTCATATACATTTTCAACTTCTATTCAACAAATATAAGTGGGCCACATCCTTCCTAAAATCTGTGTGCTATTGTTCTGCAATATAAGAACATGATATACTTCCTGCCTTCATTAAGTTTTACATGTTAAATTTGATGCAGATGTTGCTCCAAAGATACATCCAAACACAGATCTATTGTGTTAGGATATTAGGAAACAAGTGACATCATCTTTGAAAGAGTTCTTGAACAATTAATACATCATTTTATAAATGATTTCATTGTACAAAAGTTAATTTCTCCTCCTGAGAACAGTTTAACATTTATTCTATTCATTTCATTTTTTTCCTCCTTTATTAAAATTTTTCCTTTATATAAAATTTTTAAGTGACAAGAGTCAATGCCATTTCCACTTCTAGATAAATTTAGGATATCTGGTGAAAAATCATGTAATACAAAAGGCATTTTTGATGCTGACAACACATGAGTTATTAGCCCCCAGTTTCCTCTCTCAAGTCCTAAACAGAGATACAATCCCCATTTCACAGTTATATTTATTAATATGCTCTTTTGACATGCTGGTGGTATTTTTTTTGATAAATGAATTGGATAATGTAATTCATTTCCTCCACTGGAACATTTTATATTCAGATGCTTATTTATACATTTTAATTCTGCTACACAATGCCTCTTTCTTTTTCTTATTATGCTTGTTTTCCTCTCTTTGCTCTCTCACTGTTATATTCCTCCAAATCATAGGTATAAAAATAGGTTCAGACCTTAACAGCGCAATAGAATACATACATGTGTTTTCTAGGAGCTACTTAGGAATAGCATTTAGTGGCCAAAGCACTTTATTTAACACTTCACTGATGCAGTTTTGGTGTTCATAGCTACTTAATCCTATGATTAAATGGTTTCCATAGTCTTTATCTAAAGTTCACTTATTACTGATTAACCTAATACTAAAGATACTTAACACTGACTTTTCAAATTACAGAGTGTGGGTCTGAAGTATCTCCTGAGGCTGGACTGATAAAGGCTCAATTACCTGCCTGGACTCTGTGGTAATTAACAAAAGAATTAACACAGATAGGCTAATGAAAATAGCCAGAGTCATGCATGTTCTTGAAAGAATTACTGAGATCTTCATCTCTTCCTCTCTTTCTTTGCTTGCATGCTTCAATGACATGAGGGTTCACTCCCTCATCCCAGGCCCAATGTCAGATAAAATCAAGCAAGTATAGATTAAAAACTATGAAACCATAAGGGAAAATAAATCTTTCTTCCTGTATGTTGATTTTCCTCTAGCACTTTATCATAGCAATGTAAGACTAATGTAGGAGAAAAATGTTATCTCATCTGCTCTGCAGAAAGAAATCCATAAGAATATGATTGCTATTACTAAAATAACCATGTAATTAATCTAAGAAACATTTCCAGCATTAAGAATTAAGAGCATGTATTAATGCAAGAGTCAATTCCAAAGGTTTTAAAGACCTAGGTCATAAATATGATAATGAAAGATAAAGTATTTATATTAAATTAGTTTATTAAGTTTTCAGTTTTGTGAAGATAGTTTTCAGTGCAGAAACAGACTTATAGACAAAGTTTTTCTTTTCTTTTTTCTCTCTTTTTTTTTTTTTTGAGACAGGGTTTCTCTGTGTAGCCCTGGCTGTCCTGGAACTCACTCTACAGACCAGGCTGGTCTTGAACTCAGATATTCGCCTGCCTCTGCCTCCCAAGTGCTGGGATTAAAAGTGTGCACCACCACACCTGGCATAGGCAAAGTTTTAACCAGTGATGGTGTTTGCTTCTAGGATGTGTATTCTAAAAGAACTCACTGGGCTGGGCGTGGTGGCGCACGCCTTTAATCCCAGCACTCAGGAGGCAGAGGCAGGCAGATTTCTGAGTTCGAGGCCAGCCTGGTCTACAGAGTGAGTCCCAGGACAGCCGGGGCTATACAGAGAAACCCTGTCTCGAGACCCCCCCGCCCCCCAAAAAAAGAACTCACTGTCTGTTGGTCACTGATGGCATGTAGTAGACTGGAGCTGCTTAATGGTTTGATACCTAACTTTTAATCACGATGAACTGTCCTTACCAAGAGCAAAGCAAGACATAGCTGTAGCTTTGCTTCTGTAACCAGCTCATGGGGTGTGCAAGTCATGAAGTTGTTATGCAGATATATTTTTATGTCATGTTATATGAGATGATCATGTGATGTGTACAGACTATGTTGATAAGTGCCAGTGGTAGTAACCATAAAGTCTGACTCACACCACTAATCCCTTTTAAAGTACACTGCCTTCTGCCTCTGTGTAGAGTTGTCAGTACAGCTCGTCAAAGAAAACTGCCTAATATAAAAATCATATATATGGTGATAATTTTTCCCTCTTTTGTAGGCTGCACAAGTTCCATAAAAGATTGTATTTTTATTAGTATTTAAGGAGTGATTAAATGTAGTCTGCACAGTGATCAGGAGTTCACAATTCTTTTATACTGCTGGATTTGTTGTGCATCGGTTAAAATATTTTGTATCTTATCTGTATATACAGTATGTTCTTGAATATTGTTCATTTGTCAGGAGAACTGTGAGAAATAAATGATGTGGATACGTTTGTTTATGTTATATATAAAAAAAGAATTAATAAATAGGCTCTATCACCATCACCTCCAAGAGGAATAATCGTCAGTAGGATTGACAATATGAAGGTAGATAATAATATAATTAAAGGCATTAAGACCTAGAATTAAGACTTTATAAAGGGTCCAATTATGAAAATAATTAAACATAGTTTAAAATACATAACTTGGAAATCAGACTGAATTTTCTCTAATAATTGAAAACCTTCACTTCAGTTAAGTGGTTTAGTATTGAAAAGAAAATACCAGCGTGCTCTAACCCAAAATGATAACAATATTTCTATTTGTGATTTTATTCTACTTGAAGCAATGTCTGAGGAGTTCCAGATTCTTTCCAGTACAGGTTCCACTCCTCTGCCTTTTGGCTAACTCTGAGTGTATCTTCAAGTGAAACACAGCAGCCACTGGCTGGAGCAAATGAGTGCTTTTTAACATGACTTTCATTGGGTTGTTTTCTCTTCACATTTACAGAAAATAAAAGCATCTGACAAAATTCAAGACAAAAATAAAGGGATCAAAATGCATGCAATAAAAATTACACATTCACGACAACTTTTCTCTTGGAAAATCACATACATTACTTGAAAACTGTCTCCTTCTCTGAGATTATGAAAGAAGTTTTTATTCTGTTCTTTTACAATTAACGCTAAAAGTTTCTACCTGATTTGAAAATTATATGACTTAATCGTAACATTTTATTGTTCTTAAGAATTATAGCTAAGAGTGTGGAAATCATTTAGTGGATAAAGTGTGTCTACCAGAAGCCAGAAGACTGGTATTCAGTCTCTATCATCCACATAAACAAGGATATCTGCCAAGCATTGTCTAACAAATATTATAAATTTGGGCACAAGCCCTCATAGCAAGGCTGGAAATGGCAACCCAGAAAGAGAAAGAGTCCCAGGAGCAGGCAAAAGAGTCAGAGACACCCTACTCCCTTTTTTTTTTTTTTTTTTCCCGAGTTCCACAAGAACACCAAGCTACATAACCATA
Source organism: Mus minutoides (assembly GCA_902729485.2). NCBI lineage: Eukaryota > Metazoa > Chordata > Mammalia > Rodentia > Muridae > Mus > Mus minutoides. Next base: position 77,056 of record LR751188.1, on the reverse strand, counting down.
AGATATATCTGAAGGACCTAGCTCAGATCCATATAAGATTCATATTTCTTGCTTCAGTTTGTGTGAGCCCCTCCCTATGAGCCTTGCTTAGTTGATTCTCTGGGAAGTGCTATCATGGTGTCCTTGACACTTCTGGTTCCTACAATACTTCTTACCCCTCTTCTCAGAGATTCCACTGGCTCCACATAGTATTTGCATGTGGGTCTCTACATCTATTCCCAGTGGTTACTTGGTTACTTGATGACATATTTCTCTGATGGTTTTTTTCTTCCTTCCTTCCTTCCTTCCTTCCTTCCTTCCTTCCTTCCTTCCTTCCTTCCTTCCTTCCTTCCTTCTCTCTCTCTCTCTCCCCCTTTCTCTCTCTCTCTCTCTCTCTCTCTCTCTCTCTCTCTCTCTTCCTCAGAGCCTCAGCTAGATATGGAAGATGGCATCACCAGTTAATTTTCTGCATTCCTCATTGCTAGGATTCTTCACCAAGGTCACTCTTGTATTTCCAGGGAATTTCCATTGCATTTGGTTTCAATGTCACCCTGAAATGGCCCGCAGTTCCAGTCATTTCTCCCAGGATACTTTCCCTCCATCCTCCATCTATGCTTATACTTTCTGCTTATGTACTGTTTACTGTGAAAGCATAATTTTGTATAACCACATACACAGTCTTTATTTTATGATTTATATGTCAGTATAGTCACAGTTTTGCTTCTTGTTTCCTTAAGATGTATTTATGTACCTACATAATGAACTATCTATAATCTATATATGCACATATAGATGTTTGTCTATTTTAGATTATTAACCGAACTTAATATATTTTACGTAAAATAAAGATGTAAAATTCTATTTTTCTCTTCTTTGGAAATAATTGTTTCAACAAAATTTGTTGAATAAATCCATCCTTTCTTTAGTTTATTTCATTTTTTTATGAAGAAATCACATATTTGAAGAGAAAACACTGGTAACATTTAACAAGATAGAAATTAGTGCATCCTGCCTTTAATCCCGGCACTTGGGAGGCAGAGGCAGATGGATTTCTGAGTTCAAGGCCAGTGTGGTCTACAAAGTGAGTTCCAGGACAGGCTACACAGAGAAACCCTGTCTCAAAAAACCAAACAGAAAAAAAAATGTCTAAAAAATAAAAGGAAGAAGAAAGAAAATTAATTAGTGCATCTAGTAACTAATTCTGAAGACTCCATAGTTCTCAAGACAAATTTATAGAAGGAAAAGTAGAAAACTTGGAGGGTTCAGAATAATAATAATATAATACTTGAAATATCTTTATATTTTTGAAAAGTGTGTATGTGTATAATTGTATCCTTATACTTATTTAATGTAATTGAGAACTCAATATGGAAGGTATAAATTTAAAATATGATATACAAAAAAGGTCAAATTGTAAGGTGTTTCCTAGATGCTGTGCACAGTTCATTTACACAAAACATTCTGAGATTATTAAGGAGTATTTTCCAGCATTACCTGTACAGTTTTGCAGTGTTCTAGAATTCATATGATGTGTTGTGCACTTGTGTTACCATAACCACATCCATCTGACACTATGAGGACAGTGGCTAGTATCACATTTCACATGCTAACAATTCTCATTTATTATCTGGTACCCATACTGCCCTATGCTTTCTTGAGAGTACTCCACACCATGCTCACATCCTTGTGAACTTCACTTGATATGGTACTGAAACTTCCTGGTAGTTCTTGTTAGCCCACTCTACACTGATCTAGAAAACTCCTGTTCATTGTAACTTGCATGCATGTTTCAGAATTTTTCTCTATATTGCCCTTTGTTGAAGATGAAACATGGCTCTTACCCCCAATCCCAGAAACTCTTTAAGACCATTCTTTCCTACACTGTACATCTTAGACACCACATTTGCAAAGTCTCACCAACATGACCACACAAATGAGTTAAATAAGGACAACACAAATGACTATGAAAAAGCTGTATAGGAAAATAAATCTCAGGAGGCCTCAATCTTGGACAAAGAATCATAGGGAACTGAATAAAGCTAGGAGTGGGAGAGGTTGTCCTCCCAGGGAAGATCACACACATGACATCCCAGTTGAAAATGATCAACCCTGAAAGCATATATACAAGTAATATTATAAATACTCAAAAAACTATATTTAGGGATTTATTTGTATATACATATAAAGCCTCTAAAATAAATTCACAACAAGTAAATGAAAAAAGAGTTTAGCTTAGTTAATATTTTCAAATTTTCTCACTGTATGTTCCAAAGACATTTTTCTAAAATATGTATTTAAATCAGACCAGATGCCTAGAGCCATATTTGCTTCATATTACCAAGCCATGGTCTTGAGAAATAGGTAAATATTCTGTGTCTCAGAACCCTTCTCTTATAAACAATGATGCAAAACACTAACCTTGAGAAATAAATAAGATAATATACCCGAGGCAAAGAACAAGTGGTTTTTGAATCTATGGCTGATTAATTTGTTCACAAATATTCACGACTCTAATGCCTGCTAGAAGGCTCAAGCTGTGTCTTTTAAAACCTAAAATTGGTTTTAAAAATGAATTCAATAACGGCTCAAAACCTAAAATAATTACGTTCATTTTGTGTCTGTACACTCACATGTGTGAGCTCATACTCACCTGTGTTAACAACAGTGTTAACAACACATGGCAGTCTGTAGTGTAATTCTTGTGAAGCAGTGTATATCATTTATATAGGGTCTCCTATTGGTCTGGGGCTCACTAACTCAGATTGGCTTGATGGTCCATGAGTCTCAGGAATTTCCTTGCCCCCATGCTGAGATAAGACCAACAGTGCCCAGGTTTTTTCTTGATATCTAGGGGTCTAATTTTGATCCTTATACTGGTGCAGGAAACACTTTATTGATAGAGCTCTACTTCTGTCTCAACCTTTCTTGAACAATTCTAGTTATTTTATTTGCCCATTCTCTTAAGACATGACTTTAGTTTATCTATAATTACCAAGTCAAGCTTTTCTGCTACATACATGAATGGGTTTATTTTTGCTATATATTCACATTTATATTTTAAAAGAACTCAAAATACTGAAAGTTTATGAGGAAAATTAAGGAGTGAAAGTCATAGAGTAGTTACTAATGATAGGTACTCACATTTACAAAGTAAAAAAATAAAGAGATCAAACCATGAAATGAAGAAAAGAAAAAATGTTTTGTCCATAAACAAAAAATATTTTTACACTATAACGCTGTCTTATTACTAGATACAATCTACTATAGGTGAACACTAGGTTTCAAGTGAGTTAATTCATTTCCCACTCACAATGATCTACTCTTCTCCTGTGCAAACGAGTGCCAAATTAAACAATTTGCAAAGTCTCACCTCAAATCTCCATGGCTAATTAAAGATCAGGATAAATATGCATGGAATTTTAATAGGACTAGAAATTGTATCTATGAATTAAATCCTTAATTAAAAACATATGTATTAAAATAAGCTTGTTCTCAAAGTTTTAAAATTGTTTGCTTGAAAATTCCTAATAAAGAGAAGGCACAGGGGATAGAAGGGAATTATTCTAGTTTCAAACACTTTCTGCTCTTTCAGAAGACCTTGGTTCAATTCTCAGAACCCACACAGTAGTTCATAGCCATCCATAACTCCAGTTCTAGGGTATTCAACTGATTTTTCTGATCTTTGGATGGCATTAGTCACATGGTTGCATATACATACATACGTAATACAGGAAAACACATAAAATTAAATAAATCCTTAAAACAGACAGAGAAAGCAAGAGTACACAGTCAGATCATGAGAATTCAGAAGTATATGTATCAGTTCTTCAAACATGCTTTCTATGATGACAAATAGAATTGAGTTTGCATTCATTCTGTATGGGTTTCTAATGTTTGCAACACTCAATTTAGAGTTAGTTTATACTTTATTCTTCTGAAGAAAGGTTTACTTGTCTTGAACTCACAAATAGGAATGTACATCATCATCAAAGCACTCTATACCTCTTAAAATAAAATGTCTATCAGTTAAATATAACATGAAATAAGAACATTTATCAGGGTATGGAGAGAGGGCTCAGCAAAGAAGAGCATCTGCTGCCTTTTCAGATGATGCATGTTTGACTTTAAGTACTCCTGTGATGCCTCACAACTGTCTGTAATTTAAGCCCAAGAGAATACTATGCCTTTTTCTTGCCTCTGTGGGCAACAGGAATATGTGTGTACAGATATACATATTGAATAAAACACTCATATATATATATATATATATGTATATATATATATATATATATGAATTATATTATAATTAATAGATTATAATATATAATTTAGAAATAATTGTCAGATGGCTTTTACAGATAGTCAGTTATTAAATAGTCTTTAGTGTATTCATAATATTCGTATAACTCATGATACTGTTATTAATAACATAGTTCATTTTATAAGAAGATAACAGTAAAGAAGTAAGATGAAAGAACAGGGAGAACCAAAGGGGGAAGGAGAAGGAGAAGGAGAAGGAGAAGGAGAAGGAGAAGGAGAAGGAGAAGGAGAAGGAGAAGGAGAAGGAGAAGGAGAAGGAGAAGGAGAAGGAGAAGGAGGGGGAGGAGGATGTAGAGGAGGGAAAGAGAAACTGTCAAACATGGTTTTATTCCTGAAATCAAGGTGTTATATATGACCTACCAGTTTGAAAGGAAAATCAATAGATTTACTCTTGCTGGCTTTTATAAACTCCTGATGGCTCTTTGCATTGTGTATGTTATTTTTCACGAGCTGTTATAACATTCTGAGAAGCATTGAGATTTTCAGTATGTTGTTTCCTGTAAACCTCTACTCACCCTGCATGCTTTTAAAATGTAGAGCATTTCCAAAAATTCTATTTTCACTTCTATTTCATAAAGATTACCAGGAATGTCTCCTACTAATTCCAATAAGCCTTTTAATGGAGCTTAAATATACTTATTATTGTAGTTGTTGCATGTTTTTATTTTATACTATACACTCACAATTCCCCAGGCAACTCAAAGTGAGCATTCCAAGAGACAGAGTACACTAAAAAAGATAGAGTACTAAGCCATGTAGCTGGTCCAGTGGTCTCCAATGACACTGCTATCAGTATCTATGGCCTCAGTGAGAGTGAGGCTTACAAACCCACTTCTGCCAATGTATAGGAGTGATAAAATGCCACTTCTATGACTGTTACCATACCAGTGTGGTTTCAGTCGCATCAGAAAATAGGATCTTCAGTTCTTGGGAAAAGTAGTCCTAATGTAGTGGCATTTCCTGTAGACAACCTTCCCAGAGAAAGAATCAGACACCATGCTGAAGAAATTTTAGCATGTGAACCTAGGGAGGTAATGGATGAGGTGGTGGGGACGTGTGGAGTGGGGATGAACCAACAGAGAATAGCTTATATCAATCAAGTCTTTGTCCACTGAGGCTTTTATTGGGGGTGAGTATGAAAACTGAATTCTGCCCAAGACATATACCTTAAACATGAAAATTGTGCTTTTTCTTCTTTGGTCAATAAAGAAAGAAATAATTGACCTTAAACTATTGTGGTTGGTGTGAGTCTTGTGACCACTTAAATGGTATTCATTATGGAACAAAATTCTAGTTGGCTCTTTGAGACAGTGGAGAGATAACGAGTTCACTGTTCAAAGTTTTCAGTTTACACCTTTTGTAACCTTTGCTTTAAGAACAACAATGACAGCACCTATTGCTGCCCATGTGCCATGGCCCCCAGCTGTTCTAGATAATTCTCAACTAAGCAGTATAGATTGCTGACTAAATGTTAGTGTTTGAAACTTTAAGCAGCCTCTTTGAGAATCTGCACTTCTATCAATTCCCCTATTTCTTACATACTCCAACAGTCTCAGATACGCTTTGTTACATTAAGTTTTTGATTGATTCCTCCATAGAAACAGTCATCCAGTTGGCATGGTTATGATTACTCAGAGCTCTGCAGTAAGGGATCTAGCTCTGCCAGTAATCATATAAGGAAAGTTTGGGGCATATCTTCTCCCTTGAGGCTATTTCAGTTGGGAACATGGTTATCATACAGCTTGAGGAGAGTCCTATGACAAGCTGTAGACCAGTGGTGAATACAGATCTACAGAAAAAATAAGAGAATTGTAGGTGCTTGATGGTTTAGACTGAAAACTCCTGGTCAGATTACTACATATTTTCAATGTAGATAACAATGTGTGTTTCTTAGTATAGAATTTGAATTTTACATTGTTTTTACCATAGGTTTTTAAATGTTGTATCAATCAATAATTTAATAATAATATTAATAGTAATAATAGTAATAATAATAAATACATTTTTTTTAAATATTGGTTGGGGAGTTACTACAGGAAAACAAGCAGAAAATTTAAAATTTTCTAGCCATTAAATAGAACATTAAATAACATTGAAGTTAAGGCTTAATATCTAGGTGAAAAGACATAAGTTAATAAGGTAATTAAGAAGTGTAAATACATGAGATGTTACAGGATTGTCTTATTACAGCTTGGTATAATTACCAATCTATTTTAAATCCTTCAGTGACTTCTAGGCCTAATGACTAGAAGAAATATAACATAGAAATATAACATCAATCTCCATTTAACATTACTTCAGACTTTTCTGAAGGAAGCAGTAATATGTTTTCTTAATATTAGTGTTCATTATTAATAAAGAAATTAATTTTCAGATTTATAGCTACACCATTCAACTATATATCTATTAATATATTAACCACCTACTTTTCTATCATTCTATCTACATATTATCATATAATTAATCTATTTATTTATAATCTATATATCTATTTACCTCTCTATCTGGTTATATTCACGTATTCCAAAAATATTCAATGTAAAAATATAGTCTCTTTATTTTCATCTAAAATACCTGTTTAAAATAGTTGTTATGACCACATTATAGAAGAAAAGCTTTAAATCTGAGATTTTATTTTACTAAGATTTCAGTTAATATGCAATAAGCTGATCAGTAAGCTGTTATTATAGACTTCAACCCTCATATACATGATATTTTAGCAATATTTTAGATGTAATAACCAAGTTACCTCATTTATTCCCTTAATAGTTTTGGAGAAGAGAAGAATTCTCAGATACTACAATTTGTTATATTTCAATAAAAGAAATGATGAGTGGGCCATGCTGTCAAGTAACTTTGAAAAAATATAATTATACATATTTCTCTGTGGCATGAGAATATTGTCAACATTATTTTATTTTCATTTGACTATACAATTTTTCCTGTCTCTATTCTTAGTTTTGTACCCTTAATACTAGTACTTCTTGATATTAATTGTCTATCTAGGAGTCTATTGGGACTCTATATTCTATATTACTCATCATTGTCATTATTCTGGAATTGTATATTATTTCCTGTATATATTTTTCTTTGATTTTCTTCTTTTTATTGTTGTGATTATAATTATATTTTCCTCTTTCCTTTTCTTTCTTTAAACTATTTTCTTCAACAAAGGCCTCATATTTTGACTAATTTTTATTATAAGAATATATATATATATATATATATATATATATATATATATATATATATATATATATCTTATGTATACATACAGTCACAAGTAAGCCCTCATGTACTTTATATTATTCTAACTCTAAAGAACATATTAATTCCCAAAACTAACTGCTGAGCATATGACTGTGTTATCTCTCTATAAAATAAATTGAGAAAATAAATGATTTAATAATATTGAGTTATATAATTAATGGACACATTTCACCATGTAGTTCTATTAAAATGTGCTACATCTTTCAGTAGTATTTTACATTGTTTTTAATACAAAAGTTGCACTGGTATGTCTAGTTTGCAAGCCTTATGCTACATGAACCACAAAAGAACTAGAAATGTGGCCTAAAATATTTGTGAATGAAGTGGAAGTGAATGGGTAGGGGAACAGGGCGAGGGGAGGGTATAGGGGCCATTTGGGATAGCATTTGAAATGTAAATGAAGAAAATATCTAATAAAAAATTAACTCAAAAAAATCTGTAGCATTCTTTTATACAAAGAATAAACATACTGATAAAGAAATTAGCAAAACAACTACCTTCACAATATCCACAAATAATATAAAATATCTTGGGATAACTCTAACCAAACAAGTGAAATATCTGTAGAACAATAACTTCAAGTATCTCAAGAAAAAAATTGAAGAAAACCCAAGAAAATGGAGAGATCTGCCATGTTAATGGATCAATCTAAAAATTCAATGCAATCCCTATCAAAATCCCGACACAATTCTTCAAAGACATGGAAAGAGCTTGCCTTTTAAAGACACTAAGAAAACACTCTTGTGGCTTCCATATTATTGATCTGCAGCCCTCCGATATCTGCATCTTCTTTCTGACTTTCTTATAATCATTTTCACTCCCTCAGTCATGGTTTTCCTGTTGACTGACCATCAGGCTCCAGGAAGTGGTGCCCATCATGAAGGCCCCACTACAGTGAAGGACACCAGTGGGAATGCAGCATTTGGGAAATGTGTTGGCAGAGGTGATTAGCTTTCAGGAGTAAAAGACATAGAAAAACATAGATAAGGGAGCTCAAAAAAGGAAGGGCATCTCAAAAAAGGGAAGGGAGCTCAGAAAAAGCAGAAGTCAGAAAAAAAGAAAAAGAAAAACATTAAAGAAGAAACAAGATAAATAAGACAGTGAAATAGTCACTTGTTTTTAGTACATATGTTGAGTTATGACTAGAGTACAGGGAACTAAGATAAGCCAAAAACAGTTGCCTAATATTTTAGATTTTGTAGATGAAGTATGTCCTTGGTTCCCTGAAGATGGGACCATAAATTTAAAAATATGGATAAAGGTACGACAAAAACTTCAAGATCATTATGATACCCACAGGCCTGAGAAAAATCCCTTTAGCATGTGGCCTTTAATGAAGGACAGCCTGAACCTTAGATATGCGGAGGAAAAGGTCCAAGTGATGGTACATCCTCTAGTAGATATTACTAAAAAGCCCAAATTAAATTAAGATAGTGCTCAAAAGCCTACTGCCACTCCCATTTATGAGAATACTGAAAAGCCCATAACAACACTGAAAGAGAAGCCTGTTAATCCTGAAGAAAAAGACTGACAGGAAGAAGCTGCCAAATGCCATATATTGGACTTTATAGGCGTTTGCAGTGATGGAAAGACATAAGGATAAGGATGAACAACTTCAGCAATCCATACAATGTCTTACTCATTTAATGGAAAAAAAAATTAGGGAAGTTATAGACTGAAGTAATGGAGGATGGGGAGGAGGATATTATCATGTCTAGTATGGCAGTTCTGGATCTAACTTTGAAGAGACAGGATCCATTAGTGGTATTGAGGCACTCTAAGACTGTGGGAAAGGCTCCTGCCCTCAAAACAAAAAACAAAAAACAAAAACAAAAACAAACAAACATAAATTATGTCCCTAATTACAGGCAGGATTGCAGCATGCTCCAGACCAGAAAGAGGATATGCAAGGTGTGACTCCTCAAAGATTAGAACATAATCAACTTTGTCAATTGGATGTTACTCCTATTCTTAAATTTGGATGCTAAAGTATACTCATCTCACAATAGATACATATTTCAGGATTCATATGTGCATCTTCTTTGACAGGAGAAGGTACTAAGCATGTAATATCTCATTGCTTAAAATGCTTTGCTATTTTAGGCATCCCTAAAAAACATAAAAACTGGCAACGGCACATGATATAGTAGTTAAAAACTTTCAAACCTTTTGTCAGCAACTCAATATTGTCTACAAAACAGGAATTCCCTAAAATCCACAGGGCTAACAATTGTGAAAAGATCTCACGGAGTACTGAAACAACAATTCCTAAAGATACAAGAGGAGAAAGTATACCTCCCACCCCACCTAATGATCTTCATCATGCTTTGTTTACTTTAATTTTTCTGACAGTAGATGTTGCAGGTAAATTAGCTGCTGAATGTTTCTGGCATCCTCAATCCCAACATGATAATGCTTATGTTAGAAGAAAAGATCCTGTTACAGGTTTATGGCATGGACCCAACCCCATATAGTTATGAGGATGAGGCCAAGTATGCATTTTTTTTTTTCCAGAGGATGTTGAAGAAGTGAGGTGGCTAGTGAGACATGCTGATGCTGATAAGGAATGGGAAAAAGAATGATGCTGACTTCGATCTTGCTGGATGTCCTGATGATGGTGATGGGGAAGCTGTATTGGGCATATGTTCCTGACACACCTTTCCTACATCCTTCTATAAGGTTAAGGCTAGACCTGTGAATTCTAATTACATTTGGCTGTTAGAATTCCCTTGTTCTGAGAGTATGCAGTATTTCAAACTAATGAAGTACACTGCTATAGGTTAGAGCTTACCTATTTGTTTTCACTAGGAATAGTACCACTACTGAATGTGTTTCTGTGGACTCTCAGACTTTAGAGAATAATATCTTTAAGACTATACTGCAAAGAATTCAGATGGGGATTCTTTTATCTCAGACTGGACAATCTGCCTTGCCTCAAGCTTTTAGACCTTGTTGCACAGGGAACACAGAGACTGCGGAGCCTGCCTTCAAAAAATCAATTAAATATCTGCATCTGACTCTTTCGGCTGCTTGTTGGGTCTTTCAGAGGGCAGTCATGATTGGATGGAGGTTACATTTAGAATATTCTAAATACAAGTTGCTCCTAAACAATATAAAGCAAAACATAAATTCACTTTAAGATAGAGAAAATAATTGTTAAATTTCCATTTGCTTTTTTAAATTCTCAGCAATGCAGAAAGAGTAGAATTTCTATAAAAGTGCATGATACCTCCCAAAATTTAAGGCCACATTATACTTCAAACCTAAGATATCTGAGGAAAAATTGTCAAGTTGTCATTTTTATTTTACTGTGTCTTGCATATAAAATTAACATGTTTCTAAAATAAAACTCAATGATGATCTATAAATGGTCTAGGGTATTAAATATAAAATGTTATAGGGTCTCTTGCGTATTATCCAAGCGGGTAGATTGGTTATTGGATATAAATTTGTTGGTAGTATTTCTAATAACATTTTTAAGTGCTGTTTTTTGCTTGTTTGTTTGTTTTGTTTGTTTTTTATTGGATACTTTCTTTATTTACATTTCAAATATTATCCCCTTTCCTGGTTTCCCCTCTGAAAAACACCCTCCCCCTATCCCCTTCCCCCATCTCCCTGCTCACCAAATCACTCACTCCTGCTCCTGGCCCTGGCATTCCCCCACACTGGGGCATAGAGCCTTCATAGGACAAAGGACCTCTCCCTACATTGATATCTGACTAGGCCATCCTCTATTGCATATGTAGCTTGAACCATGAGTCCCATCATGTGTACTTTTTGGTTGGTGGTTTAGTCCCTGGGAGCTCTGGAGGTATTGGCTAGTTCATACTGTTGTTCCTCATATGGGGCTGCAAACTCCTTCAGCTCCTTAGGTCCTTTCTCTCGCTCCTTCATTGGGGACCCTATGCACAGTCCAATGGATGGCTATGAGCATCCACTTCTGTATTTGTCAGGCACTGCCAGAGCCTCTCAGGAGAGAGCTATATCAGGCTCCTGACAGCAAGCACTTGTTGGCATCCACAAAAAAAAAAAAAAAAAAGATATTTCTCTCTCTCTCTCTCTCTCTCTCTCTCTCTCTCTCTCTCTCTCTCTCTCTCTCTCGGCCCATATAAGTAGTCATGTTTTTCTGCTTTTTAAAAACTGAAAATAGATCCTTCACTCCTGCAGTGAAAACGTAACCAAAGTTTCCTCTTCCTCCACTGCTCCTTGCTCCCACAATTCCCCCATTATTATATATGTGCAGTCATTCATAGAAACAGTTTTAGAAATATTTTGCTTTTTAAATAACATATATTAACATGAAATAATATTATGCCATCCCCCCCATCTCTTTCCTCATTCCAGTACATCTCTGTTATCTTTTCTTCAACTTCTACCTGTCCACTCTCAAGTTGGTAGGCCCTTTCTCTTTGATTATTATTATTGCAAATATTTGTGAACAGATAGGTAAATACAACCTGATCAGTCTGGTTTTTTGTTTGTTTGTTTTTTTCAGGTCTGATGCATTTGTATTCTATAGCAAATAAAGGGGCTTATCCCTGAAATAGGCTCATTCTTCTTCCCCCTAAGGGTTTGACTCTACACAATGTTTCCTGTTCCAGATTAAGCATGTATTAGTTTTCCATTTGTTCCAGAGTTGTTTATGCAGCCTTTCTAAGAGAGAGTATTTCACATGTTGGTGCTACACAACAGCTCTGTAGCTGACTTTAAGGCTCACTAACCAGAAAAGAAATCTTGCCTGGTACTAGGAACCTAGCCAGAGTACTTGGGCTAGGGAGGTCATAGACCTTAGACAAGAGTGCTTGACTGCTATTTAGGAAGACAAGCATAATTCCTTACTACATCCCAAATCATATTATTATACCTATAAATAAATGAAGGTACTATGCTTCATCAAAGAAGACTCCTTTTAACAAAAGATAGAAACCATTACCGAAAACTGATAGCAGACCCAGTGCAGTGATCACCAGATTGTGGAGCTCTTAGCCATAATGCATACATCTATATAGGTACAGCTTCTCCATATGGTTCAGGGATAATTGTGGGAGAATGGCCAGAAGGATTCTAAGAGCAAGTATGCCAGAAACTTCAGGAATATTTTCAATAACTAGTTTTGGTTTTAAATTTTTTTTAAAAAATGATTAAAAATTTGATTTAATTACTTTTTAAATCCTTCTTATATTTTGAGATTCAACTTGTCATAATTTGTTTTTAGAAGAACATAAGCTTAAGGTTAAGTAATTATTCTAAAAAGTGTTGTAATGAAATACAATTTATTTTAATATGCTTAATTTATTATGATTCAATTCAAAGTATTTAAAATTTCACATTAAGATTTGTTTTAAGTTTACTTAGTGAAAAAAAATCACAATACTATTTTCTACATATCCTCATACAAAAGCAGCCATTTGTGATATAATATAATTTTTAAAGAAACATGTAATATCAGCCTGTGACTGCATTTCAAGTATATTTGTTAATTTTCTTGTAGTTTAATTAACACTAGTAAAGAAGTCGTCAGTCTTTAATATATGAAAACATGATTTTATTATTGGACATTAAGTTTTTAATTACTTTTTTATGAAAATATGGATATGAAGATATGTTGCATGGAATCTATAAGCACGACATGGTGGTTCTGGAAGATTTGTGATGTTCAAAGGTTCTCTGTCTCTTGTTATAATTGTCCAAAATCTTTGTCTGCCATTTGGGGGAAGAACTGAAAAATCTATGCACACTCTCTTCATTTTTTCCTTTAACTTGTTGGCTACTGCTTTTGACTAAACTTCATGCAGTCTCACCCCTCAAGAGTTATCTTCATTCTGTCTGTGTTGCCTTTTTAATTTTCTTTCAAACGACCGTAATTTTTGTCTTCTGATTAATTTTTATATAGAATATTCAGTCATAACTTGAATTCTTTACCTATTCTACTATTTCAACTAGTGGACTTTATTTATTTGACTCCTTTTCCCACGTTGAAACCGATGAGGCTAGAGTAGTTTGAGATCCCTTTCACTCCCTTTGCCTTCTGTGTGTACTTGTCAGTATTATATATGCACTATGCAATGACTTCCACACAATGGATGGAGGAGTGTCATTGAGGAAATGAATTGTCTACACTATGACTTTAGGGAACAAGTTCTGAGTGAATATGTATTGTTTGATATGGGCATAGCCAGGTCACATAGCCCTAGATCCTCATAACATGAGAATGAAAAAGCCTTCACTTTGAGAACCCAGAGGGATGCCTTCTTCTTCATGCTCCGATATTGATGGCACATGCAGAAATGTCCACTGTAGTTTTCCCCTGAGACTGTTTCTACAGACATTATTTAAACCTGACTCCTTGCACTACTGTATGCAATAGACCTGCCTTCTGGTTTATATGTAATAACCCTATCTAATTGTTCAACTCTATGCAATCATCCTGCCTCCCTGTTCAATTGTACATAATGAACATACTGAGATTCTAGGGAGCAGAAACTTCTCCATCAGATAGTCCAGGACTTCCTATCCCAGCCTTTTTCTCTAGATGCAATTTTGTGTTGTATTTCTACACTGCACCAGACAAGTCAATCTCCAGAGTCAGGTAACCAGTGGGCAACAACTTACTTTATATATATATATATACTTATAGACTTATAGACTTTATATATATTTATATTTATAGACTTATAGACTATATATATATATATATATATATATATATATATATATATATATATATATATATGTCTTAAATTTCCTGCTCCCTCTCGCAAGCCTCTGGGATCCTCAAGCTAATGTCCTTTTTATGTTTTTTTATTAAATGCCAAATACCTTTAATTATACAATATGTAGTTATTCAGCTTAGCTTATTTTTTTTAATCTAACAATATGTAACAATACGTCTATGTAATTTTATATCTTTCACTCTGTCCTACTTTTTGATACTCCATTGTATCTCTTCGGTTATCCATGAATGTTTTAGTATACCTTTATTGTTTTTACTGTGTCCTTAGTTATACTACCTTCTTTATTCACCTACATACCAAAATCAATTTCTGAATAAATATCTGACTATAGACTTCAAGGGAAAGTTATAACCACAAATATAATTTGTCATGACACCTATGTGTAAAACTTTCAATAAAGAAAATGCTAATGCTGAAAAATGTTATTGTAGTAAATTAAACACTATATGAATTTTTAGTTTTCAAAGGTTTAAATTCAAGGGTTATAAACATAAAATTTCCATCTAATCATGACTAAATATGAGCTGAAAATATGGATAAAACTGTAACATCAGAATATTAAAAATAAAAGGAACAGTGTGAAAAGAAGTGCTCAAAAATAATCTTTATTAAGACTACAAAGTTTGATTTTAAAAACTGGTTGAGTCTATATTACTTTTAGCTTCAGAAGATATCATGTATATTGAAGATCGATCTTACTATTATAAATTATTTTGTCGACTTAAAAAAAAAAAGACTAAGGAGTCACTGTGCATAGTGGCACATACCTTTAATCCTATCACACTGGAGGCCGAACAGGTGGATCTCTGAGTCTGAGCCCAGCCTGTTGTATATACTGAAAGCCAGGATTGCCAACTCAAGTAAACAGTTGAGATCCAGGACCATAACTAAAAAACAACAACAAAAACAAGAACAAATCAAACAAACAAACAAACAAACAAACAAAAAACCCTAATTTAAGAGAAAAGAAAAGAAAAAGACTATAAAATCATTGTATAGAAATTTTATTGAATTATTTTTAAATCAAGTTATAGACAGGTCGAAGTGTTTGGTCACCAAAGAACATCTATATATCAGTTTTAACTGAGAAACAGCAAAGTACTGAAACCAACTGTATACAAAATAATATATTCATCTAGCTAGAATACTAAGAGATATAATGGTAACATTTGTAGGGTTATATCTCCTATACCAAGATCTTATTCAACAAAGTATATTTTTAATTATTTAAATTTTCCCTATAATTGATTTCAGTTATATTTATATAGCCTTGTCTTAGAATATTTGCTTGAATCTTCAGGTAGCACTATGTTCAATACCTCTCCAGGGCATATACCCAGAAGATGCTCCAACTTGTAATAAGGAAACATGCTCCACTATGTTCATAGAAGCCTTATTTATAATAGCCAGAAGCTAGAAAGAACACAGATGTCCCTCAACAGAGGAATGGATACAGAAAATGTGGTACATTTACACATTTACACATTTACACATTTACACTACTCAGCAATTAAAAACAATGAATTTATGAAATTCTTAGGCAAATGGATGCATCTGGAGGATATCATGCTGAGTGAGGTAACCCAATCACAAAAGAACACACATGATATGCACTCACTGATAAGTGGATAGTAGCCCAGAAACTTAGACTACCCAAGATACAATTTACAAAACACATGAAACTCAAGAAGAAGAAAGACAAAAATGTGGATACTTTGTTCCTTCTTAGAATGGAGAACAAAATACACATGAAAGGAGTTACAGAGAAAAAGTTTGGAGCTGAGATAGTAGAAAGGACCATCTAGAGACTGCCCCACCTGGAGATCCATCCCATAATCAGCCACCAAATGCAGACACTATAGGATATGACAACAAGATTTTGCTGAAAGGACCCTGATATATCTGTCTCCTGTGTGGCTATGCCAGTGCCTGGCAAATACAGAAGTGGATGCTCACAGTCATCTATTGGATGAAACACAGGGCTCCTAAAGAAGCTAGAGAAAGTATTCAAGGAGCTAAAGGGGTCAGCAACCCTGTAGGAGGATCAACAATATGAACTAACCATTAACCCACAGAACTGTGTCTCTAGTTGCATATGTGGCAGCGGATGGCCTAGTCAGTCATCAATGGGAGGAGAGGCCCTTGGTCTTGTGAAGATCATATGCCCCAATAAAGGGGAATTCCAGGGCCAGGAAGCAGGAGTGGGTGGGTTGATGAGCAGGGTTGGGGGAGGGTATAGGGGACTTTGGGGATAACATTTGAAATGTAAATGAAGAAAATATCTAATAAAAACATATTTTAAAAAAGAATATTTGCTTGAGAGTAATAGAAGCAGTGGCCATCCACAAAGACATTAGATGCATTTCCAAGTCAAGAAAAGTTTCTCTACTATGTATTTGGCTTGTATTTGTTTCACTGGTTATCATACCTTAGCCTTTATGAAAGTTAGGTATGTGCTCTACCATTGAGGCTCAGCCTCAGTCTTATTACACTTTCAATTTTGAAGACATATTTTTACTTTTATTATGTGCATATGTGAGTGTGGATCTGGAATCTAAAAGTGAGTGTAGGCACCTGCAAAATCACAGACAACAGGTATCCCTGGAGTTGGAGTTACAGGTGGTTGTAAAACACCTGCTATATGTCCCAGGAACTAAACCTGGGTTTTTAAAAATGAAAACAGTGAGTATTTTCTAAAAGCTGTACCATTTCTCCAGAACCAACAGGTTTGGCTTGGTAGAAGAATACCACAGACCAAGTACTTTACAAAACAGGAATGTGGAACCTGGCAGACATAATCAAGTTTAAGTCTATGAGGTTTTTTACATAGTTTAGGTCTTTAATTTATTTTTCAACTTTTTCCATTTGTATGACTATATTTATCTGCTTTCTCCCTCTCTGGTGCTGGTGTTAGAACGCGCACACACACACACATACACACACACATATACATATAACATATATAAATATGCATGCACATATGCACACACACATATAGATAGATATAGATATAGATATAGATATAGATATAGATATAGATATAGATATAGATATAGATATAGATATGGGTTTTTTGCTCATAACATAATTCTTCATTCATACTTGACTTATCAACCTGAAGTATAACCCACATGTCTTGGGTTGTAAAACCTTAGTACTTACATATACTTCTTTTCCATTTCTTCAGTACTTTCTCAGATATTTAAACTTAGATTAATTTTTGGATCCAAGCGAACTAACCATTATTTTATATAATCTGTTTAAACAATTCTCTCATATTTGTTCTCACTATTTATCCTGAATTATAGCTTTTCTTTTGGTATTATGTTACTTTTGCTTGAAGAAGACTGTAGATTATTCAGTTAGCCTCATACACTTATTTTTATGATGAGTTTGCATTTACATGTGTACACTGTCACACAGAAGCACACTTTGCTGTTCTCTGTGAATATTTTTTTGACACGTTTTCTTTTTTTATTCTTATATTTTGTTGCCTGATCCTTTCCTCTATCTCTTCTCCTCATTTTCTTTATCTCCCTTCATATCCCTATGTTTGGCAGTGGTTGTCTCCCCAACTCTCTCAGGGACTTACTATATATTCTAGACAGGCATAACATTTATTGCCCTCCCTCTTCATTCTCCGGAGTGCTGGCTTTATGGTTATGTACCACCACTTACTACACTAATAAGCACTGTTTTTGTTTGTTCTGTTTGTTTGTTGTTTCATTAGTTCTTTCAGAATGAAGCTTACAAATTCAAGCCAAATTTCTGTTTATTGATTTCTTCTTATCTCTCTCTGTGTTTTAAATTTTCCTAGTATATTCTTAATATCCTTTGGCTAATTCTATGATTTCCAATATATTTGTTTTTCTATATCCCACATATATGCCAAAAGGACATGTTTGGCCGTCTTAATTTTGTTTACATTTCAGGTCCCCACTTGTATATTATTTTATTGAATAGTCAGTGTTGTATTATGAACTTGAAGAATTACCCTGACACCTGTGAAGCAATGTTTCTTTATTGAGACACATTTCCTGTTTTTCATTATAACATCTGAGACCATAATGGCTTGAAGTTGGAATAAATCCTGGTTGATTTGCCTTTGCCCTTTCTTTTAATTTAATGCTGTTGGAGGCTTACACTCAAAGGAAGTTCCCCCAAACCTAGCATATCAGTTGTCAAATTCTTGGCAGCTTCTCCTAACTGTGTATCTCTAAAAAGCCATCAAAATATGCATTTCACCTTAGCAGTCCATATATCAACAATCAATTTTCTTTTCTTTTCTTTCTTTTTCTTTCTTTTTTTCTTTTTTTTTTTTTTTTTTTTTTTTTTTTTTTTTTTTTTTTTTTTTTTTTTTTTTTTTTTTTTTTTTTTGAGAAAGATGATTGCCAATTTAGGAGTATGGGTCTCCATAAAATCAGTTTCTGAGTTGAATATCAGTATTTTTAATGTCACTCAACTCCACTCTCTACAAATCAAGTAACTTTTTTTTTTTCTGATTTTCAACTTATCTTGTTTTCCCTCAATGATTAATATATTTTTGGAAACATTTAAATAGTGTTCTTTTATTCCTCCTGGTGATATTGCATACTAGATATTCTGATATGACTTCCGTCTTAACTGTTTCTCTTTTCCCTTCGACATTTAAAAGATATTTGTTTCTCAGATATCCCACTGTTCAAATGGCTAAGGAATATGATTCAAGAACACTGTGACTTTGATTGTCCAAAATTTGAGACTTGTATTTTGAGACTTTTTCCTTTCTTTATCAAAGATAATAGGCAACAAAGATTGTTTCCTCATTTCAAAAGTAATTAATGTTAAGATTTTCCTTCACTGCCTAAGTTTGGCTGTCCTGGAACTTGCTCTGTAGATAGACTGTAAACTCAAAGATCTGCATAGCTGTTTCTTCTGAATGCTGGGATTAAAGGCATATACCATCACCCAAGGATTTAAACTTTTCTTCACCTAGAACTTATTGTGTCCCAGGCTGGCCTTGATCTCAGAAATCTTGACCTTTATTGATTAAAGGTATATACCACCATGTTTGTGCCTAAGCTTTTCATGGCAACTATTCTTCAATTTCTGGTTCACAAGCCTATGTCTTCCAGCCTCAAGATCTGGAACATAAGTGTCCTCACCATTTCTGGATTGTGGTTCATTCCAGATTAAAAGACTAAACTATTTCTTGTTCATCTACAAACACAAACAATAGGCTTAGCTGAGTGGGATCATGCCTTGAGATCACTACTCCCAAATCTCTCTATCTCCCTCCTTAATTTATTTCAGACAAAGCTAGCTCATTAGAGCAGCTGCCAGTCTTCTTTCAGGTCTGTGAAGTCCCTCAGATAATTTATAGTGCATCCTTATAGTTTGCTAGTTGAGAAATCCTGTAAAGAACAGTTCTTACATTGATTTATATATTCTTCAACTCATGTTTTCTGAGTTCTCTCCCACAGCCTTAGGTACTGTTCTGAAGGACTCAGCATTACCATTTTGTGGAGGAACAC
Organism: Mus minutoides; assembly: GCA_902729485.2. Classification (NCBI taxonomy): domain Eukaryota; kingdom Metazoa; phylum Chordata; class Mammalia; order Rodentia; family Muridae; genus Mus; species Mus minutoides. The sequence goes on along the minus strand of LR751188.1, from coordinate 57,240 downwards.
CAGACACTTTCTCAATTCCTGGAACTGTGCTTCGTCAGGATATCAAGGAGTCATTAACTTTGGCAGGGCACCTCAAGTGAATATAAAGTAAAATATCAAGATTATTATACAAATAAACCTTATACTCACAACAACCCTCAGCACTAGAGAAGACCAGTGCCCTGCTGGCTCAGCTCTATAGGAGAAAGTGTGTTACATGGTTGCCATGGACATTTTCATGTCTTTGGAACATTTTTATGGTTTCCTACTATGTCAGCTACTTATATCCATGATGAAATGACTATCAGAGAGAAGATAGAAAAACACATCTTTAAATATTATCTTTATTAAAACATAGAAACAGTGGCAGGGATCTCTGCTGATCTGGCTAGGCCATTTCATTTTATCAACAACTTATCACTGTACTCCAGGATTCTTATACCTCAACCCCATACCTACAATGAAATATATATTAAATGTGTTGATAGCTGAGCAAAGTAGTGCTTTCTAAATGTACTTAGAGTCACTATGTTATAGGATAATTACATATCCTCAAGAATGTACAATAAACTCATAATTCCTAGTAGCTCAAATACAAATATATTTTAAAACTTTCATGTTAAAACAAGTTTAATATTCTATACCCTAAATATTGTGTCCTTACAAAAAGAGATAAGGACATCATCTATAAAACTCTCTTTTTGTTAATAAATAACTTGGTCTTAGATTTCTTAACCTAGTATTACAGAAATAGAATTTTGTTTTTTCAAGCCACCAAGTCTGGATACATCCCTTAATCACCACAATAAATTAATGTGGCAACCTCTTAAATTTAAAGTTAAGAAAAGAGGCCATATGTTAAGTCCTTTTCATTTCTTCAAATAAATTACCCACAAATGGCTGGCTACTCCTCTTCCACATAACACCTTCATTTCACAGATAACCAGTAGATTTAAATTCCAAGACTGGATGTCCTTTCCATTTGAGAAGAAGCTTTCTTCTCGTGGCACACACACTGTGATCCTTTAACAAAGTACCCCACCATTGCTGCAGCCTTATGTCCTAACAGGTAATAGGTCGTATTATCATTGAGATTCACAGACATGAACTAACAAAGGAGAAATGGTAAGCCACTTAGAAGCCAGAGTAATGCATTTATCTTGCAGCTTCCTTTTGGTAATGAAATCTTTAAGAGAGCTTTTCTATTGCTCTTCTGTTTTCAAGCTTTGGTCAACATTTTAAGTAATGGTTTTGTCATTAGGCTTCTATAAACATAAAAGCCATGGTGAGTTTTTAACTTCTTAAATGAATTTGTAACCTCATTTTGATTAATGGTATATTTGGCAACATCTTTCCAGGCTAGAGAAGATGAATAGGTCAAATCAGATTGCAAACAGATAATGGTCAAATGTTTTCTATTGCCTAGTGTGGTTTACAATAGTGTTATGTGCTAAAGTAATTCATGTTTCTTTCATTATACATTAATAGGCTATGAACATTGCAGTTAAATACGAGTTAATTAAAATAGGAGCTCTCATATTTAATACTGTGGGACTGATCATTATTTTATTCACAGAGACTATCCTACTATGCAAACTATGGATAACAGTAGTAATTCCATAGTACTCTGAAAGATTATTAGTGCAAATGTCTGTTAATTTACAGACAGTCAATAAATATTAGTATTTTAGTCTGCAAGGGCCAAAGGATGGTTTGACAACAAAAGTAAAATGAGTGGAAATTCCTCTTGTGTTTTTGTATTAAGGTAATAGATGGGTTTATTCAGACTGCTACCACAAAGAACCTACAAATGGGCTGGCTAAAAATAGCAGAGTCATAGCACTAGACAGTTAACAGCACTAGAACTGCAGCAAGGTGGTCAGCAAAGTTGCTTCTTTCTGGGAGGTTGTAAAGGAATATCTATCTCATGACTTTTTCCCTGCCCTTGGTGGTTTCCAGCACTCTGGTGCTTCAGTTATAAAGATGCATTGCTTTGATCTCTGTCCACAAACTCATGTAGCTTTCATCATCTGTAGCTCCATTCGGTTGACTTTTAAAATGATGATTAATAGTTGGTTTACTCATCTTTGTCCTTATCTCATCATATCTGGCTAATTATATCTTCAAATGTTCTATTAACAAAGCCACATTCTTTTGTTGTCAGAGGACATGAATTTTAGAAAGACAATATTCAATTAATTTTAATCCATCCTCTTAACTGCTAGAAATTCACACCTACTCCCCCATGTGCCAGGTAGTGTGTATGTCTCAGTACCCTTAAAAGCCATGCTTCATCACAAAATCAATTCAATCTCTAAAATTAAAACCTGAGCTCATTCCAGCATTAATTCAAAATCTAAAATTATCATCTCAAACAGTCCTGTATTCATCATTAAATCATCTAAATCAAAAACAGCTGCAAATCTGAGTATGATTCATCCTGGGACAAAACTATTGTGGCTGTGTAAGAATCTGTCCACTTCCATAATAAAATGGTAAAACCATTGTACAGTAGATAATCTCACTGTAAAGGAGACATTGCATGAGGGGCACAGCATTTGTCAAGTTCCTGCTGCATTTCAGTGTCCATAGTAGGAAGAAACTGGGACACACATCTCATTCACTGCCTGCTCAGTATGCTGGCTGTTTAAATAAAACACAGTATTTTGAAGATTCATTTCCTGTTTTTTGCCTGCATGTCAGGCAGTACAGATCCAGTTACAAATCCACATATTTGGTACATCACAGGACTGGAGGTCAGAATTGTAAAATCAGCATATTGGTAGTGCTGAATCACCTATGGGTGGCAGAAGACACTGAGTGACACTGGTAATTGTTGGTCCTCTCTGGCTTCAAGTAAACATGTCATTCTCAGCCTCTACTTTCATTTAGCTTTCTTTTCAATGAAACTTCACATATTTACCTAAGGGAACCAGTTATTAGATTTAAGGGCTTTCCTTATACTTGATTGAAAGACCCAGAAACGCAAGGACTCCCTCACATTCTGACTCTGGAGAGAAGACACCCCAAATCACTCACAAGAAACAGTCTTGATGCAAACTGCAAGAGGACTTTTATTCTAAGAACGCTCTGGGACCAAAGGTGTACACAGGACTGTGGGCCCCGAGTGGCTCCATTATGGGATATTTAAAGGAAGAAACCACAACTCAAGAGGGGTGGAGAGGGTGAAAAATACCAGAAATACCAGTTAAGAGTCACCTGGAAGTACCTATTCTCAAGGAATACCTTGTAATTCTGTAGGTTATTTCTCAAGATAGTTGCTATGAGCCTTTAACAATAGCACATTTGCATAGAGCGGTTCAAGCATCTGGTGGATCAGGGTGACTTTCTTTGAATGAACACTTCCTGAGTCCAAGAAGGGCTAAGGCTCAGTTCTTCATTAAGGAACACTTCCTGAATCCAGGAAGCTGATGGGTAGAGGAATGTTGCTATCTGTTTTATGATTAGAATGTCTTGGAGCACTGAGTCACAAAGATCACATTCCCATGCCTGGGCCATGCCCAGTTCTTCAGATCAATTGCTAAGTTATATATGTTATTTATTTTCTTTCTTCCTCCGCCTCCTCCTCCTCCCACCACCACCTTCTTCTCCTCCTCCTCTAACTCCCTTCTCCTCCTCTTCCTCCTACTCCTTTTCTGCAACTAAATATCTGGCACCAACTTCAGGATAGAAGTGTTTACTTTTAGCTTGCAGCTCTATTTCATAGTCCTTCATGATGTAAAAAAAAAAAAAAAAAAAAAAAAAAAAAAGCATGGAACAGCTTGACACAGTATAGAAAGATAGATTTACTCACTTTCTTCTTTCATTAAGTGAAAGACTTCATCCCAGGAACGTTACCAACTACTTATAGGATGAGTCTTTCCACCTCAGCTAATCTATTATAGAACTTTTACAGACATGCTCAGATATTTGTTTCTCAGAACATTCTAGATCTGGTCAAGTTGGTCAAGTTAATCATCTCTATTGTTTTCTTGCTGTTTGTAATCTTTAAGAGATAATCTAAGACTATATAGCTCACCTCTTACAGTTTATAAGACACTGCAAAAAGGTTCACATTCTGAGATTATGAAAGAAAGTGATCTTGCTGCCGCATCATTAAGCCCAGTATCAAGAAGTTATTTGTGTTTCTAACTTACAAATAAATATGAGTGTATTTAGAGTTTATCATGGATGGTAAACACTTAAATTAAGAATTAGGACACATATGTACAAATTATGCTGATATATAACTGTTTCCACAGAAAGTGACTAGTATTTGGGGGACACCATAACGTTTTACTTAAAATCCTTTGTATTTGGAACTTGGTACTCTCTCATTAACCTCCAGTCAAGAAAATGTATCACAGGCTTGTCCATAGGAAAATCTGGCAGAAAAAAGATTTTTCAATTGAAGTTTCACTCAAAAGACTGTAGATTGTGTGAAGTTAAGACAAACTATCAAGCACAGAAATGTATGCTATAATTACCTAGCAGCAAATTCTTGTAGCCAAGTCTTCAAACACTAATGGGTTTTAATAGAATCATTTTTTTTTCTACCATAAAAAGTAGCATAGCCATTTAACAGCATTGTTTCTACACAAATCTTCAAGATTGTGTTACAAACAGTGTTTCTCAGTAACTGTCTTTCTCCAAGCAAGGGATTATTGACAGCTGAGGTTACAGAAAACAGGTGGCTTGTAAATATTTCATAGAGTCCCCACTCTTGTCTTCTTACTCAGCCTTACTTTCATCTCTGCTGTTTGAATCTAGCACAGCATATTTTGCTTGGGCCATGCCTTCCTTCTGAATCTTTGTTCAAAGTTCTTTACCATAATAGGGAGTGTGGCTGGAGAGGCCACTGAAGCCCTTGTTCCTAGACCTCCTGTGTGAGAATGGACCAGGCAACAGCAGCCATACACTTTTAAAGTAGTCTAACACCACAGGAAGTAGCATAGCCCTTCCCTACCTCTAACTTTTCCTTCCAACTCAAGTCTGCATAATATTGGAGCTTAAAAGAGTCCTGAGAGAATTAGTCACATAAGTACCGAATTCCAGTTGAATTACAACATGAAGGATTAGAAAGATGTTCTGAGCCCAACATTCTTTGTTTAAATCTTTAGCACTATTTTTATCTTTTATTGAAATTAAAGAAGTTAGAGTTTTATCATCTTTCATTTGTTCTTTTCATTTGCTCAGGTATATTTGTGAATGTAAGGTCATCTGATTTTCTATGAAAATCTGAAAATATTTTCAATCAAAGTGAAATCTTTTTTTTTTTTTTTTCCTGTAAAAGTGTCCTATCCTAAAATTGCTTTGTGATGGGGATGTTGCTTAGTTGTTAAAGGCTTTCCTGGGCTTCACTATGCTCTAATTCCAATTTTCAGCACTGCATAATCTTGTCATGCGATCCCATGCACATCATTCCAACACTCATACTTGGAAGGTGAAAAGAGATACCTCACACTCAAGAAAATAGTGATTTGATTTTTATACAAGCTCCATCAACTTCATCTCTCTATTTTCTCTATCTCTCTCTCTCCCATATATATATATTTGTATTGTTTTATATATATATATATATATATATATATATATATATATATATCATATCATACATTGTAAGACTGTTTTCATACAATGTAATGTGTCATATAATTTAATTTGAAATATTTCTTTAAATATAGTTTTTAAAATTTAACTCATTAATGTGCTGACTATAAAGCGCTTATGAATATAGCAAATTATCTAATATAAATATTCAAAATACTCTTCTCCATCAGCTTCCGTTGGCTTTGTAGGTTATTTTCCATATTAGTTCTATAGTATCTAGTGTGCACCAACAGACCATGATGGGCTATCAGAAAAATTCTTTATAACACAAAACTGAATATAGAACATATTGAAATAATGCAAACGCTATCTTGAGAGTCTTCTCATAGTCCTTTAAAAAGAAAGACCCCTGAAGAAATGTTCAAACGGTTTAAGTTCTCAAGGTAGAGAACTGTCTAGAATTAGGTGGAGTCTGTGGCACAGTTGGGCAGAGCGAGGGAAGACTGAGAAGCAACATTATTAAAGGTTTCTTCATGAGCAGGTGATTTTCCTGAGGAGGGAGCTGTTCACTCTGGCGAGCGGATTATTTGCTCAGATGAATGATTTGCGAGAATTTCCTACAGCTAACAGTGAAGTTATTTACTGATTATCAGCCTTATCTTCCTAAGCAAAAATTTCCTGGAGGTAGCAGTTAAGTAATATTGACACAGGTGATCTTACTTCTCTGCCCTAGTCACTAGTTATATTCATACAGATTATTTCAGTTCTTGTTAGTGTGTTTCAGACTTATACATGATTTTTTTATTTCAAAATTACTTTTAAATGTATAAAAAAGAAAAAAAAAACTTGCATGAATAGAGTTTATATTTTTCCTCTTCCCTTGTCCTGTCTCTTTCTCTTTCTTCTAAATGTATTTACCCTGCTTGAGTTATATATTACAAAACAAATTTTAACACAATTTTATGTGACTAAAGCAAATTTAATTTATTAATTAACCTACTTCTCTCTAGTAATAGAAAATATGTTTTAATCATACACTATATCCCCATACATATTTATAATGTATTGAGATTTTTCAGTACTGTTTTAATTGGATCAATAGTACATTGTATTAATTATAAGATTTATGATGCTTCACAATACACTAGATTATCTTTTGACCCTTCTAATCTACCTAAGAGCTATTACTTGTTAAATTTTCTTTCTTTTTTTCCATTTACCTTCTACATTTTATTTTATTTTATTTTATTTCAATTTTTATTAGATATATTCTTAATTTATATTTCAAATGCTGTCCTGAAAGTTTCCTCCCCCCCTTCCCCCACCCTGCTCTCCTGCCCACCCACTCCCACTTCTTGGCCCTGGAGTTCCGCTGTATTGGGGCATATAAAGATTACAATACCAAGGGGCCTCTCCTCCCAATGATGGCCGACTAGGCCATTTTCTGCTACATATGGAGCTAGAGACACGAGTTCTGAGGGTTCTGGTTAGTTCATATTGTTGATCCTCTTCTAGGGTTGCAGACCCCTTCAGCTCCTGGGGTTCTATCTCTAGCTTCTCCATTGTGGGCCCTGTGTTTCATCTTATAGATGATTATGAGCATCTACTTCTGTATGAGACAGCTATATCAGGGTCCCTTCAGTTAACACTTGCTGTCCTATGCAATAGTGTCTAAGTTTAGTGACTGATTATGGGATGGATCCCCCGATGGGGTAGTCTCTGTATGGTCCATCCTTTTGTCTTAGCTCTAAACTTTGTCTCCGTAACTCCTTTCATGGGTATTTTGTTTCCTATTCAAAGGAGGAATGAGGTCTTCCTTCTTGATTTTCTTGTTCTTTTTTTTTTTTATTAGATATTTTCTTTGTTTAAATTTCAATTGCTATCCCATAAGTCTCCTATACCCTCCCCCCTGCCCTGTCCCCTACCCACCCACTCCCACTTCTTGGCCCTGGCATTTCCCTGTACTGGGGCATATAAAGACTGCTAGACCAAGGGGCCTCTCTTCCCAATAATGGCCGACTAGGCCATCTTCTAATACATATGCAGCTAGAGACATGAGCTCTGGGAGTTCTGATTAGTTCATATTGTTGTTCCATCTATAGGGTTGTAGAACCTCTGCAGCTCTTGGGTACTTTCTTTAGCTCCTACATTGGGGACCCTGTGTTCTACCCTATAGATGACTGTGAGCACCCACTTCTGTATTTGTCAGGGACTCTCAAAGACTCACAGGAGACAGCTATATCAGGGTCCTTTCAGCAAAATCCTACTGGCATATGCAGTAGTGTCTGCATTTGGTGGCTGATTATGTAATGGACCACCTGGGTGGGACAGTCTCTGGATGGTCCAACCTTTCATCTTAGCTCCAAATTTCATCTCTGCAACTTCTTCCAGGGATATTTTATTCCCTATTCTAGGAAGGAATGAAGTATCCATGCATTGGTCTTCCTTCTTGATTTGCTTGTGTTTTGGAAGTTGTAACTTGGGTATTCTAGGTTTCTGGGCTAATATCCACTTATCAAATGACTTCTTTTGTGATTGGGTTACCTCACTCAGGATGATATCCTAGATATACATCCATTTGCCCAAGAATTTCATAAATTCATTGTCAAATTTTCATAGGTCAGCTAATAACCATTATCTCCTAGAAAACATCAAATAGCCATGAAAGTTTAAGTTTTACATGAGAACTAGGAAATCAAGATTTTTGTTTTTGTTTCTTTGTTAGATTTTTTCTTGTTGTTGTTTTCTGTTTTAATTTTTTATTAGATATTTTCTTTATTTACATTTCAAAGGCTATCCCAAAAGGCCCCTATACCCTCCCCCTGCCCTGCTCCCATAGCCATGCAATCACACTTCTTGGACCTGGCATTCCCCTGTACTGGGGCATATAAAGTTTGCAAGACCTAGAGGCCTCTCTTCCCAATGATGGCCCACTAGGCCATCTTTTGCTACATATGCAGTACTGGTTAGTTCATACTGTTGTTCCACCTATAGGGTTGCAGACCCCTTCAGTTCCTTGGGTACTTTCTCTAACTCCTCCATTGGAGGCCTTTGGTTCCATCATATAGGTGACTGTGAGCATCCACTTCTGTATTTGCCAGGTAATGGCATAACCTCACACTAGACAGATATATCAGGGTCCCTTCAACAAACTCTTGCTGGCATATGCAATAGTGTCTGGGTTTAGTGGCTGATTATGGGATGGATCCCGGGGTAGGGCATTCTCTGGATGATCTATCCTTTCCTTTTAGCTTCAAACTTTGTCTCTGTAACTCCTTCCATGTGTGTTTTCTTCCTTATTCTAAGGAGGAATGACATATCCACACTTTGGTGTTCATTCTTCTTAAGTTTAATGTGTTTTCCAAATTGTACCTTGGGTATTCTAAGTTTCTGGGCTAATATCCATATCAGTGAGTGCATATCAAGTGAATTCTTTTGTGATTGGGTTACCTCACTAAGAATGATATCCTCCAGATACATTCATTTGCCCAAGAATTTCATAAATTCATTGTTTTTAATAGCTGAGTAGTAATCTTTTGTGTAAATGAACCACAATTTCTGTATCTATTCCTATGTTGAGAGACCTCTGGGTTCTTTCCAGCTTCTGGCTATTATAAATAAGGCTGCTATGAACATAGTGGAGCATGTGTCCTTATTACCAGTGGGAACATATTCTGGGTATATGCCAAGGAAAGGTATTCCTGGATCTTCAGGTAATACTATGTCCAATTTTCTGAAGAACCACCAGACTGATTTTCAGAGTGGTTGTACAAGCTTGAAATCCCACCAGCAATGGAGGAATCTTTCTGTTTTTCCACATCCTCGCCAGCATCTGCTGTCACCTGAATTTTTGATCTTAGCCATTCTGACTGGAGTGAGGTAGAAACTCAATATTGTTTTGAATTGTAGTACCCTGATGATTAAGGACGTTGAACAATTTTTTCAGGTGGTTTTCAGCCCTTTGGTATTCGTCACTTGAAAATTCTTTGTTTAACTCTGTACCCCAATTTTTAATGGGGTTATTTAGATTTCTGGCATCCAGCTTCTTGAACCCTTTGTATATATTGGAGATTAGTCCCCTATTAGATTTAGGATTGTTAAAAATCCTTTCCCAATCTGTTGTTGGCCTTTTTGTCTTCTTGACAGTGTTTTTGCCTTACAGAAGCTTTGCAGTTTCATGAGGTCCCATTTCTTAATTTTTGATCTTACAGCACAAGCCTGTTTAGGAATTTTCCCACAGTGCCCATATCTTCAAGGCTTTTCCACACTTTCTCCTCTATAACTTTCAGTATCTCTGGTTTTATGTGGAGTTCTTTGATCCACTTACACTTGAGCTTTGTACAAGGAGATAAGAATGGATCAATTAGCATTCTTCTACATGATAATGGCCAGATGTACCAGCACCATTTGTTGAAATTGCTTTTTTTTTTTTTTTTTTTTTACCCCAACTGGATCAACTGGATGGTTTTAGCTCCCTTGTCAAAGATCAAGTGACCATAGATGTGTGGATTCATTTCTGGGTCTTCAATTCTATTCCATTGATCTACCTGTCTGTCGCTGTACCAGTACCATGCAGTTTTTATTACAATTGCTCTGTAGTACAACTTGAGGTCAGGCCTGGTGATTCCACCAGAGGTTCTTTTGTTGTTAGAATTGAGTTGGTATTTTGATGGGTATTGCATTGAATCTATATATTGCTTTCTGCAGGATAGCCATTTTGTATGACTATATTAATCCTGCCAACCCATGAACATGGGCGATCTTTCCATCTTCTAAGATCTTCAATTTCTTTCTTCAGAGTCTTGAAGTTCTTATTATACTGATCTTTCTCTTCCTTAGTTAGAGTCACACCAAGGTATTTTATATTATTTGTGAGTATTGTGAAGGTTGTGATTTCCCTAATTTCTTTCTCATCCTGTTTAACCTTTGTGTAGAGAAAGGCCAATAATTTGTTTGAGTTAATTTTATATCCAGCTACTGTACTGAAGCTTTTTATCAGGTTTAGGAGTTCTTTGGTGGATTGTTACGGTCCAATATACTATCATATAATCTGCAAATAGTGATATTTTGACTTCTTCCTTTCCAATTTATATCCCCTTGATCCTCCTTTTGTTATTGAATTGCTCTGGCTAGGACTTCAAGTACAATATTGAAGGGTTAGGGAGAAAGTCACTTGTTTAGTCCCTGATTTTAGTGGGATTGCTTCAAGTTTCTCTCCATTTAGTTTGATGTTGGCTACTGGTTTGCTATAGATTGCTTTTATTATGATTAGGTATGGGCCTTGAATTCCTGATCTTTCCAAGACTTTTATCATGAATGGGTGTTGGATTTTGTCAAATGGTTTCTCAGCATCTAAAGAGATGATTATGTGGCTTTTGTCTTTGAGTTTGTTTATATAGTGAATTATTTTGATGGATTTCCATATAATAAACCATCCCTACATCCCTGAGATGAAGCCTACTTGGTCATAATGGATTATCATTTTAATGTGTTCTTGGATTAGGTTTGTGGGGGTTTTATTTATCTATTTATCTATCTATTTATTTATTTATTTATTTATTTATTTATTTATTTATTTATTGCATCGGTATTCATAAGAGAAATTGGTCTGAAGTTCTCTTTCTTTCTTGGATCTTTGTGTGGTTTAGGTATCAGAGCAATTGTGGCTTCAAAGAATGATTTGAGTAGTGTACCTTCTGTTTCTATTTTTGTAGAATAGTTTGAGTAGAGTAGGAATTAGGTCTTCTTTGAAGGTCTGATAGAACTCTGCACTAAACCCATCTGCTCCTGGGCTTATTTTGGTTGAGAGACTATTGATGACTGCTTCTATTTCTTTAGGGGAAATGGGACTGTTTAGATGATTAATCTGATAGTGTTTTAACTTTGGTGCCTCTTATCTATCTAGGAAGTTGTCCATTTCATCCAGATTTTCCTGTTTTTTGAATATAGCCTTTTGTAGAAAGATCTGATAATATTTTGGATTTCCCCAGGTTCTGTTTTTATGTCTCCTTTTTCATTTCTGATTTTGTTAATTGGAATACTGTCCCTGTGTACTCTAGTTAGTCTGGCTAAGAGTTTATCTAGATTGTTGATTTTCTCATAAAACCAGCTCCTGGTTCAGTTGATTCTTTGAATAGTTCTTTTTGATTCCACTTGGTTGATTTCAGCCCTGAGTTTGATTATTTCCTGCCTTCTACTTCTCTTGGGTGTATTTTCTTACTTTAGTTTTAGAGCTTCTAGCTGTGCTATCAGGCTGCTAGTGTATGCTCTCTCTAGTTTCTTTTTGGAGGCACTCAGGGCAATGAGTTTTCCTCTTAGGACTGTCTTTGATGTGTCCCATAAGTTGGGTATGTTGTGGCTTCATTTTCATTAAACTCTAAAAAGTCTTTCATTTCTTTCTTTATTTCTTCCTTGACTAAGGTATCATTGAGTAGAGTGTTGTTTAGTTTCCATGTGAATGTTGGCTTTCTGTTATTTATGTTGTTATTGAACATCAGCCTTAGTCTGTGGTGATCTGATAGGATGCATGAGATAATTTCACTATTTTTGTATCTGTTGAGGCCTATTTTGTGACCAATTATATGGTCAAGTTAGGAGGAGGTACAGTGTGGTGCTGAGAAGAAGGTATATTCTTTTGTTTTAGGATAAAACATTCTGTAGATATCTATGAAAACCATTTGTTTCATAACTTTTGTTAGTGTCCATGTGTCTCTGTTTAGTTTCTGGTTTCAGGGTCTGTACATTGGTGAGAGTGGGGTGTTGAACTCTCCCACTGTTATTGTGTGAGGTGCAATGTATGCTTTGAGCTTACTAAAGTTTCTTTAATGAATGTGGCTGCTCTTGCATTTAGAGCATAGATATTCAGAATTGAGGGTTCATCTTGGTAGATTTTAACTTTGATGAATATGAAGTGCCCCTCCTTGTCTTTTTGATAACTTTCGGTTGAAAGTCAATTTTATCCGATATTAGAATGGCTACTCCAGCTTGTTTCTTTTGACTACTTGCTTGGAAAATTGTTTTCCAGCATTTCACTCTGAGGTAGTGTCTGTCTCTTTCCCTGAGGTGCATTTCCTGCAAGGAGCAAAATGTTGGGTCCTGTTTGTGTAGCCAGTCTATTACTCTATGTCTTTTTATTGGGGAATTGAGTCCATTGATGTTAAGATAAATTAAAGAAAAGTAATTGTTGCCTCTTCTTATTTTTGTTGTTAAAGTTGGGATTCTGTTCTTGTAGCTGTCTTCTTTGAGGTTTATTAATGATTACTTTATTGCTTCTTCTAGGGTGCAGGTTCTGTTCTTGTGTTGCTGTTTTCCCTTTATTATCCTTAGAAGGACTGATTTTGTGGAAAGATATTGTGTGAATTTGATTTTGTAATGGAATACTTTGGTTTCTCCATCTATGGTAATTGAGAGTTTTGCTAGGTATAGCAGCCTGGGCTGGCATTTGTGTTCTCTTAGGGTCTGTATAACATCTGTACAGGATCTTCTGGCTTTCATAGTCTCTGGTGAGAAGTCTGGTGTAATTTTAATAGGGCTGCCTTTATATGTTACTTGACATTTTTCCCTTATTGCATTTTTTTCTCCAAATTTTATTAGATATTTTCTTCATTTACATTTCAAATGCTATCCCGAAAGTCCCCTATACCCTCCCCCTTCCCTCGCCCTGCTCCCCTACCCACCCATTCCCACATCTTAGCCCTGGAGTTCCCCTGTACTGGGGCATATAAAGTTTGCAAGACCAAGGGGCCTCTCTTCCCAATGATGGCCAACTAGGCCATCTTCTGCTACATACACTCTTACTCCTCCATTGTTCCAACTGGCAATAAGGACACATGCTCACTATGTTCATAACAGCCTTATTCATAATAGCCAGAAGCTGGAAAGAACCCAGATGTCCCTCAACAGAGGAATGGATACAGAAAATTTGGTACATTTACACAATTGAGTACTACTCAGCTATTAAAAACAATGAATTCATGAAATTCCTAGGCAAATGGATGGATCAGGAGGGTATCATCCTGAGTCAGGTAACCCAATCACAAAAGAACTCACATAATAAATATCTACTGATAAGTGGATATTAGCCCAGAAACTTAGATTACCCAAGATACAATTTTCAAAACACTTGAAATTCAAGAAGAATGAAGACCAAAGCATTGACTTTTCACCCCTTCTTAGAATTAGGAACAAACCACACATTGAAGGAGTTACAGAGATCAAATGTGGAGTTGAGACAAAAGGATGGACCAACCAGTGACTGCTAGAGCCTGGAATCCATCCCATAATCTGCAAGCAAATGCAGACACTATTGCATATGCCAGCAAGATAGTGCTGAAAGGGCACTGATATAGCTGTTTTCTGTGAAGCTATTCCAGTGCCTGGCAAACACAGAAGTGGATGTCCTTACTGCTTTTAATATTCTGTCTTTATTTAGTGCATTTGTTGTTCTGATTATTATGTGTCAGGAGGAATTTCTGTTCTGGTCCAGAATTCTGTTGGCTTCTTGTATGTTCATGGGCATGTCTCTCTTTAAGTTTGGAAAGTTTTCTTCTATAATCTTGTTGAAGATATTTGCTGGCCCTTTAAGTTGAAAATCTTTATTCTCATTTACCCCTATTATCCATAGGTTTGGTCTTCTCATTGTGTCCTGGATTCCCTGGTTGTTTTGAGTTAGGATCTTTTTGCATTATGCATTTAGTTTGATTGTTGTGCCCATGTTCTTTATGGAATCTTCTGCACCTGAGAATCTCTCTTCCATCTCTTGTATTCTGTTGCTGATGCTCCCATCTATGGTTCCTGATTTTTTTTCCTAGAGTTTCTATCTCCAGAGTTGTCTCACTTTGGTGTTTGTTTGTTTGTTTGTTTGTTTTATTTTGTTTCTACTTCCCTTTTTAGGTGGTGGATGGTTTTGTTCAATTTCATCACCTGTTTGGTTGTGTTTTCCTGTAATTCTTTAAGGTATTTTACGGTTCCTCTTTAAGGACTTCTACCTGTTTAGCAGTGTTTTCCTGTGATTCTTTAAGGACTTCTACCTGTTTAGTACTGTTCTGCTGTATTCATTTAAGTGAGTTATTAATGCCCTTTTTAAGGTCCTCTACCAGTATCATGAGATATGATTTTGAATCTGAACCTTGCTTTTTGGGTGTGTTGGGGTATCCAGGACTGACTGAGATGGGAGTGCTGGGTTCTGATGATGGTGAGTGGTCTTGGTTTCTGTTGGTAAGATTCTGTTTGCCTTTTGCCAACTGGTAATCTCTGGTGTTAGTTTTTATAGTTGTCTCTGGCTGGAGCCTGTTCCTTCTGTGATTCTGTTAGCCTCTGTCAGCTGTCCTAGGAGTCCAGCTCTCTTCAAAGTGTCCGTGGTCAGAGTACTCTCTTCAGGCAAGCTCTCCTTTTGCAGGGAAGGTGCACAGAGGTCTGGAGTTCAGACCTGCCTCCTGGCTGAATATTAAGGCCCTAAACAGGGCCTGTCCCAGAAGATGGGTTGCCTCTGCAGTCTGCACAGTCATATGCACAGACTGGTGACTAAGAGATCCAAGACACAAGATGGTTTCCTCACCTGCTCTGGAGGTCAGAGCCCTTCCAGGTGGTCACCTCTCCTCTGGTGGGGAAGGTGCCGGATGTCTGGAGTCTAAAATGGGGTCTGTCCTAGAAGCTGTGTTGCTTCTGCTTGTCCCAGAAGCAGTGTTGCTTCTGCAGTCTGCTAGCTCACCCTCTGCAGTCAGCCACCTATCTTTATTATTTAATGTCAGCTCCCAATACTTAGAAACATGTTCTAGTTGACACCCTTTAATGGCCTTTATTTCAATGTCCCAGAAGCATTTCCAACCAGGCAGCCTACATCTGCCACACTCTTCTAAGACTAAGAGAAGTTAACAAAACCAACAACTACAACACCCACCCCTAGAGTCCAGAACTGATATGAACACCTAGAATTACACACATCTCAAACCAAGTTTCCAAGATGTCAGTTTAAAAATGTCATCAATATAAGCCAGGGCAATATGTCTTCACTAAAGTTCAGCAATCCTACTAGAGCAAGCTCTGAGAAATGCAGAATATCTGAAGCACAAGAATTGGCCATCAAAAGTAGTTTTTATGCATATTTTCTTAATCATTATTGTGCATATGAATATATTTATTAATGAAAAAATATGAAAACACATACAGCAGAATGAATTGAAGAAAACACTTCAAGACATGAAAGTAGAAACAGAATCAATAAAGAAAACACAAATTGAAGACAAAAATGTAACTGAAAATTTAGGAACTCAAACTGGTGTCTTAAAGGTAAAACTCATTAGCAGGAAAAATTAGGTGGAAAAGAAAATTTCAGATATAAAGTCTATATTGAGAAACTGGATACCATGGTCAAAAGAATCCAGAGAGAAAACATTCAGGAAATATGAGACATTAAGAAAAGATGAAATATATGAACAAGCAGGATAGAACAAAGGGAAGAAACTTAGGTCAAAATCACAGAATTTATTTAAGAAAATTATAGATGACTATTTCCCCAACCTAAAGAAGCAGGTGTGCATCAAGTTGTAAGAAGCATACATAAAATCTAATAGAGACATAATATTCAAAACACTAAATGTACAGAACAAAGAAAGAATATTAAAATGTGCAAACCAAAGAGAGCAACTTTTATATATAGTTAGACATACTAGAATAACATCTGACCTTTCAATGGAGTCTCAAAACACCTGAAGGGCCTGGAAAGATGTTCTTTAAACTTGAAGAGACCACAAATACAATTTGAGACTAATATGATCTAACCCTTTCAATCACAAAAGTTTGAGAAAGGAAGGCTCTCCACAAGAAAACCAATTTATGTATTATCCACCTACAATTTATCTATAGAAGAAGCCAGAAGAAAACCTTCAATCTGAAGATGTTAACCACATCTAAGATTTAAAAAAAAAAAATTAGAAACAAATAATAATAAAAAAATAGTAGAAAATCCAAAACTATAGAACACCAACAAGTAATGTGCATTAATAAAAACATATAATATGTGAGTATCAGCACATTAGTCTTAGTTCCCAGTAATGACATATGTATAAAAATGCTGGATTATAAAAAAGGATTAATCATTCTGTTGAATCAAGAAACACAACTTTTTTTTTTTCAACTTTTATTAGATATGTTCTTCATTTACATTTCAAGTGTTATCCAGAAAGTTCCCTATATCCTCCCCCCTCCCGGCCCTGCTACCCTACCCACCCGCTCCCACCCCCTGGCCCCGGCGTTCCCCTGTATTGGGGCATATAAAGTCTGCATAACCAAGGG
>LR751188.1:25387-37381 GCA_902729485.2 Mus minutoides | reverse complement strand
GGTGCAGACCAGAAAGGACCTGCTGTTCTGCCCTGGGCCTTTATCAATCTCCTGGCTGATGTCTCAAGTTCCACGAGATTGGGCCGGAACAGAGGCTGTGTTCCCCTGCTCACCTCACTTCCAGAGATATCTTGGGGAGTCCCGAAAGAGCCTAAGAGAGTGCACAGAGCCTGAGGCCCGGGCCCTGAGCTCCTGATGTTGTCTTAAAGTCCTGGAGTTGCTGGGCTCAGAGGATAGATGGCGGGGTGGCGAGTGCTCTGGCTGGGAGAGGCCCAGCCTCCGGTGGGGAGGAGTTCTCAGTTCCTGCCCCTGGGGGCAACTGCTGACCCGCTGCTCCCAAAACCACCTCTGAACTGCACTCACGCGTAACCCCACGGCGATCTTAAAGTCCTGGGGTGTCCCTAGCTGTGTCCGCTGGGCTCAGAGGAAAGATGGCGGTGTGGTGGGTGCTCTGGCTGGGAGAGGCCCAGCCTCCGGTGGGGTGGAGTTCTCAGTTCCTGCCCCTGGGGGCAACTGCTGATCTGCTGCTCCCAAAACCACCTCTGCACTGCACTCACGCGTAATCCCGATGCGATCTTAAAGTCCTGGGTGTCCCTAGCTGTGTCTGCTGGGCTCAGAGGAAAGATGGCGCGGCGCGGGTGCTCTGGCTGGGAGAGGCCCAGCCTCCGGTGGGGCGGAGTTCTCGGATCCTGCCCGTGGGGGGGAACTGCTGACCCGCTGCTCCCAAAACCACCTCTGCGCTGCACTCACGTGTAACCCCAATGCAATCTTAAAGTCCTGGGGTGTCCCTAGCTGTGTCCGCTGGGCTCCGAAACACAACTTAACATCAAATAGATATCACCTGAGGGTAAAAGGATGGAAAAAGATTCCAAGCAAATGGAACCAAAAAGCAAACTGTTGTAGCTATTTTAATATTTGACAAAATGGATTTCAAAATAAGCCTATCAGAAAAGATAGTGAAGGATGTTACATATTCACCAAAGGACAAATCAACCAAGAATATTTTACAATTCTAAACACATATGTACCAAGAGTAATGGCACCAAATTTCATAAAAGAAAACTACTACAAGTTATATCACATATAGACCCTCAAACAGTGAAAGGAGGTGAATTCAGTACCCATCTCTCACCAATATACAGGTCATCCAAACAAAAGCAAAACAGACAACTACTAAAGCTAAATGGTCCATAAACCAAATGGACTTAACTGACATTTAGAAAACATTTTACCCAAACAGTAAAGAGCATAACCCTTCTCTGAGTTCTCATGGAACTTTCTTTAAAATTCACCATACAGGCAGACACCATCAAGTTTAACAGATACAAGAAAATTTAAATAATACCTTGCATCCTAATTGACTACCACAAATTAAATTAGTTATGAAAACAACTGAGAGCTTATAAACACATACTAACTAAACACTTCTCTACTTAATGCAAAAACGACAAGAAATGTAAGGTGCGAATCTATATCACTTAGTGGGTATCTAAAAAGAAAGAGAGAAAGAAAGAGAGAGAGAGAGAGAGAGAAGAAAGAAAGAAAGAAAGAAAGAAAGAAAGAAAGAAAGAAAGGAAAGAATCCACATTAGTAATTTAACAGTACATGCGAAACCTCAAGGACAGTGATTCTCAACCATCCTAATGCTTTGACTGTTTAATACAGTTCCCTGTATCATGGTGACCACCAAACATAAAATTATCTCATTGATACTTCATAACTATAATCATTCTACTGTTATGAATCATGATGTAAGTATTTGATATGCAGAATATCTGATATGTGGTGTACAAAGGGATTGTAGCTCATAGGTTTAGAACTATTTCCATTCAAACCACCCCAAGCTACACATATGTCAATGAATAAACAAACAAAATGTGATATGCTTACAAAATAGACTATTACTCAGATTTTAAAACTGAAATTGATACATTTGTATATAATTGGATGTTGACTGAAAAAAAAAATCATCTCAAGTGAGGTAATCTCAGAATGACAAATGTGATAGGTACTTATGTATATATTAATCTTAGCTGTTAATCTTTGATGAATAAGCTACAATCTGCATAACCACAGATATTAAGTAGTGGGTAAGGGAGTGGGGGAGGGATTGATCTACGTAGGAAGGGGAAATAATGGGTAGTTATGAATGTATGAGGTGGGAATTAAGTAGTTCTTAATGAAATTGCCAAATACCATGGGAGACAGAGCTACAACTGGACATATCATCACCAAATGAAGCTTCCAGTACTTGAAAGTGTTATATTTAATTCATTTGTTGGTCAAATGGGCACTATAGGATTTTCCCCTCCAAACCCCAGGGTTTTAGTTTCTCTCCAAAACCTGATAGTGAGACCTTAATTGTGGAATATAACACAGATACAATTAATTAAACATGAAGAAGTCTATCTAGTACCATTACCCCTATGGATTAATATTCACGGTACTATAAGGAACTCTTCAAGTTACCCAAGAGAGAGATAAGTGGGAACCCAGCTACAAATGCTTCAATCTACAATGATAACCTACCTGACG
Organism: Mus minutoides; assembly: GCA_902729485.2. Taxonomy (NCBI): domain Eukaryota; kingdom Metazoa; phylum Chordata; class Mammalia; order Rodentia; family Muridae; genus Mus; species Mus minutoides. The sequence goes on along the minus strand of LR751188.1, from coordinate 34,846 downwards.
ATGTGATAGTATAATAATAGCACAAGGTTGTGGGAGTAACATTATTAGTCAGGGTTTTCTAAAGTAGCAAAAAATGTCTCATGCAACTGTCAACAATTTTCAGAACATTAGGCAATTAATACTTTGAAGGTAAAGAGGACTGAACATGAGTAAAGTCTACAATCACAAGCCCAAATTGTATGTGGTACACAAGCCACAAGTGACAGACAAGTCAAATGCTCCAAATCCCTTATTTTCCCTCTAGCAGCACATAAGCAAATAACAATATCCAGTAGCAATTAACAATCCAAAGTAAAATTACTCCTAACTACTATACCTAGGAGGAGCACCAAAACGCATTCCAGAAACAATTTCTAGATTTTGAAGAAACTGCCGTCTCAAGATTCTTGTTTTGGTTTCTTGGCGTTCTTTCCCAAGTCCTTCCTTAGAAGTCTGCTGAAATGACTCCACTTGTGGATGATGTTCCAACAGCTGGAGTTTAGCTAATCCAAAAATGGCTGCCTCTCAATGGAAGGTGCAAGAATCCAGTAGTTCTCTATCCATAAACATAGATGTCTTAGCTGGTCTTCAGTATAATCTGAAACCCTTAAGCAGTAGACTCTATTGCCAGTGGAGAAGTGGGCTTGTTATCAAAAGCAAGAGCAAGCAGGCAGGCAAAGAGAAAGAAGCTTCCCCTTTCCATGCCCTTTATGTAGGATGTCAACAGAAGATGTGGTTCAGATTAGGGATGTGTCTTCTTCATTCAAAGGATCTGGATTGAAGGTAGGTCTGCTCACTTCGAAGTGTATCTTCTTACTTAAAATGATTTGATTGAGCAAAAATCCCCCAGAGGTGGCAATTTTTGGGTTTCTGTTATTTCCAGATGTAGACAAGTTGACAACTTAGTAATAGGCATTATGGTAACTAAACAATATCTGATTAGATTTAAGTGCTATTCTATGAGAGAAAACCTACCCCAGACATTCTTCAGATAGCTTAGGACCAGAGATTAGATATGCCAGTGACTTGGGTAAGAACGAAATATTAACATTCTGTTGAAAGAAAGTAGCTATAAAATGACCGCTTACAACATTTTGCTGTGCTCATAGATCACTGCCTTGTTCAATCATATTCAGAAACATTTCCTCCTGCAGTAGATGGGAACAAATAGATTGACCAAAGCCAGGCAACATGAAGAGACATACCTTGGAACACTCAATTTTAAATGGGCTGTCTCCATTGAATTCTTCCTCTTAGGCAACATGGCAGAAGGGAAGATGGAAAGATTATAAGAGCTAGAGGAGTTAGATGACACCAAAATAAAATTTAAAAAGGCCTTTTAAACACAGTAGCATGGACCCACATATGAATTCACAGAGACTGGTTACATGAACAGGACCTGTGTGGTGTGCACTAAATGGGCTTCCAGCACCGGAAAAAAAAAAAAAAAAATAGTCAAAAGCTCTCATCTCTAACATGGAACTGATCTCCAATTGACAGTAATTTACAAATGAAAAATTAATTGTTTCAATGGAATCTCACCGGAAATATAAACCATTTTTAGTAGCAGTCCCCATGCCAAAAGGCCAACAGGAAAAGAACTCAACTGTTAGATTTTTTGTTTGTTTGTTTGTTTGTTTGTTTGTTTGTTTGTTTGTTTTGTTTTTAAGTTTTATGTCTTTATGTTTTTATTTATTCATATTTTTAATTATTAAAAATTTATTCTTTTTTTTTTTTTACCTTGCATGACTTTTGTATATACATTGTGGCTTCCTGTTTTGTGTTTTTAATGGGATTTCTCTTATGTTCAAATATTTGCTTCTCTGCATCTACATGTGTTTTTTATACTTTTTCTTTGGTTTTATTTCCTTCTGTTTGTTTTGTCCTATTCAATTTACTTTTTCCATTTATTTTTTTGTTATTATTATCATTATTATTATCAGATAGCTGTTTGTTTTCAAATGGGAGATAAAATGGGAGCAAACTAAGTTAAGAAGAAAGGAAGGTAGAATCTTGGAGTTATGGGTTGTGAAACATAACTAGAAAACTAGAAAAAAAAATCACCTTAGTGGTTACCTTTGTCTGCCACAAGGAGAAGCGTTCTCAATGTCCTCCATAAGATGGTGTCACAAAGATCTTGAGTGATTATTTTTCATTTAGTAATTTCATCTGTACATTTTCAAAATATTTTTCTGTTTTGTAGTTTTGTAAATTTCCAAGAAAACTTTGATACATTTTTAAGATTAGTGATTACTCCTTTGAAAGCCCACAGGCAAGTACTCCATCAATGCTAAAGACATTTTAGACCCCATAGACTTGTTCTCTAGAATTATCAAGGTTATAAATTATTTGCACTTTTACCCATAGAGTGATTCAACTCTCTAATTGCTACCCAAACGTAGCTCAGAAGGAACACTAATGAACTAGGGAAGGCCATCTTTTCTTTTAACAATGCAAAAGAAAGCCTTTGAGATTTTCCTTAAAGACATTCATTCTTGTGAATAGAAAGCAATTCTATTTTGACATTGATACTGTTTAATTCTTATGCTAAATAATTCTCAGTGTCATGTTTTATGAACTTTCCTAGATATAATTTAAAAAATTATCTTGAATCCTATATACTCATAGGAATTTCTCTAATTTTATTTTTGAAATTATAATATAATTACATTTCTCCCTTTCCTTTCTTCCTTATAAACTCTCCCATATACCCCTCCCAGCTCTCTAATTCTCCTTCAAATGCAAAACTGTTCTTTCATTACTTGATATAATACACACACATATATTATGTGTGTATAGATGTGATATATATATATATATATATATATATATATATATATATATAGTGTGTGTGTGTGTGTGCTATGATATGTGTATAGATAAATATGTACATGTGTGTTGTTTTACATATGTAAACAAAACCCTCTCATTTTATATAATGTTATCTGTAGGTATGTTTTCAGGACCGAAGCCACAGTCAATCATAATTTAGTGTTGCGGAGCCCAGTCTCAGTAGATACATTTACAAAGCAGCCTCATATCTAAGGCTGAGGTAACATTGTAGAGGAAGACAGAAATATATTAAGGTCCAGAGAATTAGGGAATCTTCAGTGAGATTGTATCTCTAATATCAGAAGCTGGATACACAGTTACAATTTCACCAACTAAATTCCCCGAAAAGTGAGCTGAAAAAGGATGGCACTGATGACCATGCCACAGTGATGGAGAAAATCTCAGGAGGGCTCAACCATACACAGAGAACAGTATGCACATGAACAAAGTGGGAAGCAAGAGAGTAATTAGTCCCCATGGAAGAACACACTGATTGATTGTCCAGAGTTAATTGGTCAGTCTTGAAAACACTTATGGAGAAATATAAAGTATACTTATAATTGCTGTTCAACATCAGTACTGTAATGGATTCATTTACATCGTTTTTGTAAATTAATGAAGGTTTTATTAAACTATTCAATTGTAATATTATTAGAATCTACACTGTAATCTTGGCATTAATGTGTTTGATAAAATAATACGCGTAAAAATTTATAGAAAGTAACATATATACATGGAATATTACTCAGCTGTTAAAAAGAATGAAGTCATGAAATTTGCTGCCAAATGGATACAACTACAAAGGATAATTTTGAGTGAGGAACCATAGGCACAGAAAGACAAACATGGAATATACTCACTTATAAGTGGATATTTGCCGTAAAGAATCCACAGACCCAAGGAAGCTAATTAACAAGAATGGTTCAAGGGGGATGAATAAATCCCATTGTGAAGTGGAGATAGAGTAATAATCATGGGGGGAGGGGCAGGCAGAAGGGACTTGGAACAGAGATATAAGGATAGGAACAGGAGGGATTAGGACAGGGGAAGATGGAGGGAGAGGCTCTAGGACATCTCTGGCATCTCTAAGGCAAGCTCAAAACCTAGTGCAATGAAAATTCCCAGGGTTACCTAGCCAATACTCTTAGAAATGAGGGATCTGAGGCCAGAATTGGGTATCCTTGTAATCAGACAATATTTTCAGCAGAGATTGGGGCACCAAAGAAGCCATTAAACCTTAAATCTAAAATTTGTCCTGCCTAAAGGATGTGCTCTGGTTAACTCTGCACAGAAATTGTGGGAGTGGCCAACTCATAACTGGTACAGCTTGAGATCCATGCCATGAGAAAGTGCCTACCCTGACACTGCCTAGAGGATCAGGACCCAGAGGCTCAGAGAATTAGGATACAAGGAAACGTACTGGCAAAATAAAATTAAAAAAAAAAAAAAGAACAAGTCAATGAAATGATTCCCAATGATATTCTGCTGTACTCAGAGATTGGTACCTAACGAAATTGTCAACAGAGAGGTTTTACCTAGCAACTAAGGGAACCAGATACAGAGACCCACAGAAAACCATCAGGCAAAGCATGGGGAATCCTGCTGAAGAGATGAAGGAGAGTTGTAGGAGTCAGAGGCATCACAACATGTCTCTAGCTGCATCTATGGAAGAAGATGGCCTAGTTGGCCATCATTGGGAAGAGAGGCCCCTTGGTCATGCAGACTCTATATGCCCCAGTACAGGGGAACGCCAGGGCCATTATGTGGGAGGGGGTGGGTAGGGAAGCAGGGCGGGGATGGGGGAAGGTGTGGGGAACTTTCTGGATAACACTTGAAATGTAAATGAAGAAAATATCTAATAAAGAAAAAAATAATTAAAAAAAAAAAAGAAACCCACAGAATCAACTAACCTGTGTTCATAGGGGATCACAGAGTTTCATCAGCCAACAAGGGAGCGTGCGTGAGACTGACGTAGCCTCTTTGCAAGTATGTTACAGTTGTGTAGCTTTGTCTTCTTGTGGGGCACATCTAACAGTGGGAGTAGGGACTGTCTCTGTCTCTCTTGCCTACTTTTGTGAGTCTTTCATAGGTTGCCTTGTTCAGTCTTAATAAGAGAGGTGGTGTTTAGTCTTATTGCAACTTGATATGCTATGTCTGGTTGACATCCATGGGAGGCCTGTCCAGTTTTGTTTTGTTTTGTTTTGTTTTGTTTTGTTTTGTTTTGTTTTGTTTTGTTTTTTAAGAGAATTGATGGTGGAGTGGATGGAGGTGTGGATGGAGGGGAAGGGGAGAAGGACTGTGAGGAGAGGAGAAGAAACTGTAGCCATGATAAAATAAAAACCAGGTGTGATAGCCTGTGCCTGTAATCCAGTACTGGTTTCACATAGACAAGCAGATATCTGGATTTATGATCTCTAGCTGAATTTATGATCTGTATATTCATTGAGAAATCTGTTTCAGAAAACAATTTCAAAGTGTCTGGGAAATTTCCACATCTGGCCTCCTCACACAAAAGTATATACATGAACCATTGTTTGCATACAGGCACATAAACATCACATCTGTATATATGTATGTACACACACAAATACATATATATTTGTTTAAACATATTTGTTTAAACATCTCTATGCATACCACATGCACACAGGCACATAAGTAAATGGAAATGTGAAAACAAAAAGTATCCAAAGATAACCCAAAGTATAAGAAGTAGATATTATTAGTATATGAAATAATATTCATTCACATCATTAATACACTGTTTAAAAATCATGTGAGAAAGTAAAGAATATGAATTTTACTTTATTTGCAAACATAAGTGTTAGCTTGTTTTTGTTTCAGCTTCATGAAGTGGAAAGTCATTGGTCCTTTGGGTAAGACACAAAGCTTATTATTCTAAACAAAAGGATTCATCAGAGCAGTATTTTGTGTCAGTTGTTACTGCCTTGTCAAGGAGATGGTTCCAAGGGGCAAAGGCAGGAAGAACACAGGCATTCGATGCAAACTGGTTACAGGAGAGAGATCATGATTTAAGGTACCCTGAACTGGAAGAGAGTTTCCAGAAAATCTGTCCATCCTGTCCTATTAAGGCAGTATTTTTCTCCTTGAATGTAAGCAAATGCTGCATAGATAAGGGGAGACATCCCTCGATTTATAAAACCTAGAGCTCCCAAGAAAAGGCATCTTTAAATTCCAGAGGTGGGGTGACATCACTGTTAATTTTACCACCCAAAGATATACTCTGAAGGAAGACTGCCTCTATCCTCTGTATTTTAAAGATATCTGTAAAAGCATTGTTTAAAGGATAGTTTTAAAGCAGAAAAGACACAACCTCTGGATTTGTAGGGATAGCAGAAATAATGGAAGACTGTCTTACAGAGTAAATGAAGGTGAAGACTGAGTAATGGTAACATTATAATCATTTTATCCACAGAAACATGCAGGCAGACAGACAGACAGACACACACACACACACACACACACACACACACACACACACACACACACACAGGTTTCCAAACACACAGACAACCACTATTGGTGTGCATTTTGATTTTTTGTACATTTTATATATGGAAATTATAACAGATTATTCTCAAACCAGGTTTAAAACATGAATAAATATTGACATGATTCATATAATTTGATTCAGTAGGCTCACATAAATACTATCTAAACTAGCTTGATGCTTATAGTTTTATAAACCATACTGTGCTACTGTTTTCTATTTTTTATGTCAAAGTTAAAACTTTTTTTATAAAATAAGAATAATGGCTAAGACATTTTTAACAATAGTACAATAGAAAACATGAAGAAGCATTGTCTAAAGAATGGATTTTAAGATAGTGTCAGCTTAAAACTTGTTTCTTGGAAATCTAGAAAACTCATAGGTATAAGTATATGTGAAGACATACAGATTTAAACACATAAAGACAAATGTTGGCCTAAAATTAGAGTAATGAGAAGAAGAAAAGTTATCAAAAGATTATACTCTTTTTCAGATAAATCTTTATAATCTCAAATTCTAGGATTATAGGCATGAGCTACATTCAGCTGGCAGTCTGATTTTTTTTATTTTTACTTGAGATAAGAGACTCACAAAGTTGTCCCAGCTGTACTTGAATGTATGACCTTCCATCCTCAGCCTCCAAATTAAGTGTGATTCCAGACATTTTACTAGGCAATGCTAAGGTATTATTTTTTATGATTAATTTTTGTAATTATAATGTAATTACATGATTTGTTCACTTTTCTTTCCCCTGCTATTGCTCCCATTCTCCCTCCCTTGCTCTTTTTTAATTGTATTGCCTCTTTTTAAACATTGTCTCTAATGTGCACACACACACACACACACACACACACACACATACACACAGAGAGAGAAAGAGAGATAGAAACATACACACATGTGTAACACACACACACACACAAAGAGAGAGAGATTTTATATACATATAAAATGTTTTCAAAAATATGATGTTAAAAATCTATTATATTTTAACCTGAAAAATTAAATTCTACTGTTTGGGTTTTCTTTGCCTTTCACTTTACAGATTCATTATGTTTTCAAACACTGCAATGCAGGATTTCATAACTAGGTGAATACTTGTAAGTTAATTTTATTCATGGTTTATTGATTAGAAACTTGGAATCAAGAGTGTTGTAGAAGTTTATACAAAACCTAGCAACAAAAAGAATCTCACTCCACTTTGGATGTTCAAGCACTCATGCTTTTCCCTTTCTTGTTACAATATTTGTCTAAGGTGATTAAAAATAAGAAAAAGTGAATAAAATCAGAGTTTCTTTAATCCCTCTCGTGATAGTAGCAGAAATATTCACCTTCGGCCTACCTGTAAGCGCCAACAACTTTCTCCACTCAAACCTATAAATTCTGCGTGTTTATTTCTACACCCACAACAACTTCCACTACATGAGTGTTGTCATTTAAACAGTGCCTTCCACAGACTCATGTGCTTGAACACTTGGCTTCTACCATATACTGCAGTTTGGGAAGCTTGTGGAAGCTATAGAAAGTGCAGCCTCAAGGCTGGAAGCGTGCACTGGGGTCTTAGAGTTCAGGGTCATCTATAGCTGGTCTCTGCTTCCTGACTTCTGATGCGATGTGAAAGCTGTACCCCGCTTCTGCTCTCAGGTTGTTTGTCATAATGGGATGATCCCCCTCAAAAGGTAAAATGGAATAAGCCCATCCTCCCTTTTATTCCAGTTCTAGGACTGTAACCAGGACAATGAACCATTTTCTGCCTTCATGAGGGAAATTTGAGAATATAACTCTGGGTAAACCTGTGCCAATATTAAGTGGAGACACTTGAAACCATTTCTACATATTAATTATGAAATATTTTTTGTATTCAAGGGCATACCATTCAACTAAGTAGAGTATTTTATTTTAAAACATAACAAAATTTTAGAAGTTATTTCTGTCTACTGTCTTCACAGATGTAGTTTTATATTGGAAAATTTTGAGAACTCAACCATTAAGAAGCAAAATGTTTAGCCATTTAAGAACCTGTTGATATAATAAGGATATTTGAGCAGTTACCTTAAATTATGTTTTCTGCCCCATGAAATTACTCATGAAATGCAATAATCTCAATCACTAACTCAATCACATCTGTTCTGCCAATTCTCAGCACACACATGAATTAGGTTCATCCTCCAAAGCAGCTTCCTGTCTGTCTTACCACTCTTCTGCTTTCTTAGGCACATCCTCTGATGAAATCCTTCTAGAATATCACCACTCACTTACCATTAAAGCATTAATCAGCAGTCCTAATATAGAGAATAGAAAACTTCACATTGTTTCATAGATACAGTTTATACATTGTATGGATTACACTTCACATAATCTTTCTGTCAAGTTCTGCTTGGCCATTTTTTTTCAACTTTTATTAGATATTTTCTTCATTTACATTTCAAGTGTTATCCAGAAAGTTCCCTATACCCTCCCCCCTCCAGGCCCTGCTCCCCTACCCATCCGCTCCCACTTCTTGGCCCTGGCATTCCCCTGTATTGGGGCATATAAATTCTGCATGACCAAGGGGCCTTTCTTCCCACTGATGGCCAACTAGGCCATCCTCTTCTATATATGCAGCTAGAGACATGAGCTCAGGGGGTACTAGTTAGTTCATGGTTATTCTTCCACCTAGAGGGTTGAAGACCCCTTCAGCTCCTTGGTTACTTTCTCTAGCTCCTTCTTCCTTGGGAACCCTGTGTTCCATCTAATAGCTGACTATGAGCTTCCACCTCCATGTTTGCCAGGCATTGGTATAGTTTCCCACGAGACAGCTATATCCGGGCCCTTTCAGCACTATCTTGCTGGCATATGCTATAGTGTCTATGTTTGGTGGCTGATTGTGGGATGGATCCCTGGCAGCTGCAGTCGTTGGGTCCATCCTTTGGAATCAGCTTCACACATGATCTCTTTAACTCTTTCAGTGTGTGCTTTGTTCTTAATTCTAGGAAGGGGTGACGTGTCCACATTTTGATCTTCCTTCTTCTTGAGTATCATGTGTTTAGTATATTGTATCTTGGGTAGTCTAGGTTTCTGGGCTAATATCCACATATCAGTGAGTACATGTTATGTGAGTTCTTTTGTGAATGGGTTACTTCACTCAGGATGATGGC
>LR751188.1:14450-25287 GCA_902729485.2 Mus minutoides | reverse complement strand
ATGAACATAGTGGAACATGTGTCCTTGTTACCAGATGGAATATCTTCTGGATATATGCCCAGTAGGGGTATTGCAGGATCTTCTGGTAGTACTATGTCCAATTTTCTGAGGAACCGCCAGACTGATTTCCAGAGTGGTTGAACCAGCTTGCATTCCCACCAACAATGGAGGAGTGTTCCCCTTTCTCCACATCCACGCCCTGCTTGGCCATTTTTAAGGGACAGCATGACATGGCTCCTGCCCTTGGAACAGAGACAGCAAGATTTGGGCTCTCCCAAGTGTTGTTGTTCGCTGTGGACATAGAGCTTGTTTGTATAATGTACATACTTTCACTTATTGAGGAATGTTCTCTCTGCCAAGGTTAATGCCTCCATGATAATCAGAGACAGTAGGAATCCTGGAGGTGAGGATGTGTCTATGTCTCAGAAAAAAAAAAAAAAAAATTGGTAGAATACAGTGACCTTGAAAACAGCCATTATGCTTGGGGGAAAGAATGCTGAAAACATGAGTTCAAAAACATATAATTTCTTAACTATGCAAAATGTAAGGATGCAATATGAATTGTATAAGGAGCTTCACAGATCTAAAGGAACAGGGGTAGCTACAGTATGAGGCAGCTTGTCAGAAAGTTACTAAGGAAAGAGATAAGGAGATTTAGGGAGTAGTGATCACAAGGCAAGATCCTAACCAGATAAACGTTTTGTTTATGCTTACAAAGACAGGTGGATTCCTGAGTTCAGCATCAACCTGGGACAGAACTCACTTTGTTCCAGGCATGGTTAGCATGGTAATTTCAGGGCAGGGTGCCACCCAACTGTCTATGCTTGTGATTACTGTATCATCTCCAAACCTCAGGTGGCTAGGGTCATGAAAAGATGGTTCATTGACTAATTAAAAGGAACTTGAGAAAAGACTGAATTAATATGTAAAAAAACAAAAACAAACAAACAAACAAACAAACAAACAAACAAAAACCTGGGCCTTTGTCCTGCAAGAGATGAGCTATACAGAGAGTTATAGAACAGCAAGAGAAACCTGTCTCAAGCAGAGTAGAACACAGAGAGAAATCCGGAAAGCCTTAAGCAGTACATAGGTTGTCAGTTTGCAACCCAATTTGAACTTGAATCATTTGTTTGTTGGTCTCAGACACCCCTTCTCACAGGAACCCCTCTCCAAGCAGACACTGTTCCTTTGTATCTTTTTACTGTAGACACACAGGTTTCTTTTCTGTTTCTTAAACTAGTTCTTTTCTCTACAACTCAAACACAGTACAATACATTCCCTGGGATATTACATGTACTTGGGGACTGGATTGTGAACGAAATAATTTCAAACCAATTTGTGAAAAGTCCCTTATTTGAACTATTTACTGCTCAAATCTTGCTTTTGACCTTTTAGATCCTTCTTCGAGCCTTCCCTATTTCCTCCAATTAACAATTAAATAGATCTTTTGTCTTCCCTGAAGTAATGATCTTCAAGACTAGTTTATTGCTCCTTGGCTAATATTTGTTTTTATTAACATCTCTAGTAATGCCCTTGGTTACTTAATGAGACCACAGATGGAAGACTGTCAGCTCTATGTATGCCATATCTTAACTATAAATATCAAAATCATGTATCATGATGAGGATCTGTAATATATTACTGTCCATTGCCAGATATTTCCTATATAAAAATATACTCAAAGAGTTTTCCTAATTACCACAGCCAGTGTAGAAACGTTTGGTGTTTTTTTTTTTTCTTTTTTCTTTTCATTTTATTTTTCTTTTTTATTGGATATTTTATTTATTTATATTTCAAATGTTATTTCGTTTCTCGGTTTCCTCTCTGGACATTCCCTCTCCCATCATTGCTTCTTCCTAGAGTTTTTGCTGTTGCTGCTATTGTTATTTCATTTCCATGATAGGAGAATCTTCTGTCACTTACTTTATTTCTAGGCTGTGTACTATTTTGCTTTTTCTATGTATTTAGATTTCATATTCATTTCTTTTTATTACGTCTTCTGGTACATGACATGTAAATTAGATTTATTGGATTAATGAAGTTGTTGATTCATTAGGATCTTTGTATGAAGAAGCCAATCCATTTTGTCATATGAATGTGAGAACCATTAGCAATCTTATCCCCAGTGTCAAAGGAGAACATCATTTATTATTATTCATGTTCAAGTAAAAGAAAAAAAAAGTAGTACTACTAGAGATTTAGAGATATAAAAATGATAGCTTTCAAAAATAGATAGCTATATTCAATCCTTTTCCAATTAATATATTTTTCTACTGCAGGAAGCCAGGGGTTTGGCCTGGCTTAGCTATATTAGCAAGCATGTGCTATAGTTTTTTCAGGTTAGAGTCAATGGATCCTGGGGTACAATGAGCCTCCACTTCCTGAGAAACAAATGCAGTCCCGCAGGCAGTGAAGCATTCAGGCCTCTTTGTGTTTCTCTGTATGCTCATCCCCTTTGTGGTCAAAGAGGCATAAAAGCTTGACAGGACGATTGGTCTTAGATATTTATCTTTGTACATTGTATAGCATGCAAATGTCATTGTATCCTGGGAACTATGAGTATTGATCCTGGCAGTTGCGATTACATTCTGTTTCTGATAAGGGTATAAAAGTCTAAATGTTCTCAATAAAATTGTCACAGCCTTAGTTGTGCTCTGGCATGATTTAGTCCCTTGAAGCCATAATAGGTGACCTTGGCCTGGCAAGCAATCGCAGATGCTTCCACTCTCCCAACTTTATTCTCCTGTAACCAAGTAAGCTTCCATAAATGGGAAAGGAGTGAAGAACATTTCTTTTGTTGGGAATCCATGTGTGATATCCATGATTTCATATTTTTATTCCTTCACATTGGATTAAATAGATACAATGAGTTACTCAGTTCAAAAGAGAACATGAGGGCCAGCTTGATGACTATGAAAGCCTGGAAATCTGAGTTTAGTTCCCAAGGCATAATGGCACAAAAGAATGGACTTCTTAAATTGTTCTCTGATCTCCATATGCATGCCATACAATTTGTATGCCAACACATGCCCACACAAAATAAACAAAATATAATGTAAATGAAAGTATTGACTCAATTATTCTTTTACAGTGAAAATCAGACTTAATTTGTTTGACCATATGTCTTCCCAGAATAAACTCCCATTCCCAGTGTACATTATAGAAAAGTAAGGTAATGTTATACAACTCTAGCCAGTGTGCATAAGGAGAAACTGTATATGCCATTTACAGGTAGATCAGATACCAAAATGTAATGTGGAAAAAGAAAAAAGCAGAAATATTTATGGCTCAGTTCCTATGTTTAAAGAACTCACCATTTTAAAGTATAATTTGATACATCACAGTTTCATGCATGAAGTAAAGCTGAGACTCTAATAAAGTTGGCAAAGGAAATTCTTTAATATCTTCCATCCATGGGTTTTAGTTTCACAATTATATTTGAAAGGTGGTCAAGCAGTTGCTGAGAGATAAGTAATGACATGTGCATACAGTATTTGGTTACTTACAGATATATTTATGAAAAGCACCTTTGGTGAACTTCGATGGAAAGAGCACAAAAAATGGACATACATTAAAACATCTAGGAGGTATATAGTTCCTAGAAGTAAATTCACCATAGCTGAATGATAATGGATTCAGGGAAAACATGTTTCATTAAAAGGGAAAATCACCTCTGAAAATGGAGAAGCTAGAGATAGAACCCCAGGAGCTGAAGGGATCTGCAACCCTATAAGAGGAACAACAATATGAAATAACCAGTACCCCCAGAACTCGTGTCTTTAGCTCCATATGTAGCAGAAGATGGCCTAGTCGGCCATCATTGGGAAGAGAGGCCCCTTGGTATTGCAATCTTTATATGTCCCAATACAGGGGAATACCAGGGCCAAGAAGTGGGAGTGGGTGAGCAGGGGAGCAGAGTGGGGTGAGGGGAAAGGGAACTTTCGGGATAGCATTTGAAATGTAAATTAAGAAAATATCTAATAATAAAATTGGAAAAAAAGAAAGTATAATGACTGTACTTGAAATGCTTCTCATCTGACCCAGCAATGCTCAATTTGTGAACATGTTTAAACTTCAACATATATCCAAGAAAAGGGCATTAGTAACACAGATGCAAATTAAGAACTTGAACAACAGGGGCTGTGTTCTGGATTCCTAAGAAAAATGAAGGGTGAATGACAGTGTTCAATAAGAGTTGGATGGGTGAAGGACAGTGTTCAATAAGAGTTGGATGACTCAGCAGGGGAAAATATTGATGAGTCATGTCAGGGATAACAAAGCCAATTATGTCTGCCTTTAGAGAATGAATCTAGCAGATGATGTGGCAGATATTTACAGTCAAGCATTGTACTGAGATCAGGGGCCCCTATTGAAAGACTTAGGGGAAGAAAAGAAGAAGGTGAAGGGGGTGGCAATGGCATAGGAAGGTCAAGAGTTTCAGCTGACCTGGATACCATACATGGGCTAGTCTGTGGCTATATATGCACATATGTAGCAGAGGACTGCCTTGTCTTGCTTCAAGTAATAGAGAATGCACCTAATCCAAACTTGTGACTTCTTTTATGACAATGGGTTATCCTCAAAACTTTGCTGGATTCAAGTCACAACTTGTACAATCTCCACGCAGTATAACTTAGCAACAAGGCAATTACTAGTCTTTTACTTAAAAGGAGGGAAAACAGAAAGATAACAAAAGAAAATAACGATCAACTTTACAGATTGTCTTGTTAACAGATTCACACAGCCAGGTATTATTTGAATCCACAGTGTTTGTTGCCATGGGTGTTCCTCTGATCCGGTCCTATAAAAACCTGATACTTATGAAAAGCAAAAAAAAAAAGGCAACTTGGAACCATATGCACTTGTCTTAAACTCTACTTCTAATAAGACTATTAGTTGTACTCTGTATGTGACTTCATTACTTATTCATTTAAAAGGAGGGTGGTCATAGGGTCCATGGTTCAGATTTAGCTGTCCACGTTAAGCAGGCTACTGGAATATTACTAGATTCATCACTTTATTACCCTGAAATAGAGAAGACATGGACTGTGCTCTTTTTAAATTATCATTTCCAGCAAATCATTGAAATGTATCATTTTCTACCCTTGATGGATAGCACAATATTACACATCTCTCTTTGATACCTTCAACCTTACTCTACTATAGCCACTCATAAGCATGTTACTATGTTCATATCTTTGGTTTTTATATATTCGTCTTTCTTTCCAGCCTATATCCTAAGGACTTTCCAAATGGCATCAAAATATAAGCTGTTTGGAGTAATGCCACAGTGCTATATGGCTTCTGTTCTTATTTATTTCTCCTGAAAATAAAACTATGATATCACAAACATTTATTTTTGTAAAATGAGTAGACAAATTTTAGTTTATCAAACACCTGGAGCATAGTATATTTTATCTTTTTCTCCATAATAAAATGAAAGAATTTTTTTACCAAAATCCATAAACAAGACTAAAGTTTGTGAGACACTGTATAAGTATAACAATCTTTGTTCTTACAACAATACAGGTTCACTTCTCTGATTTCCAGTGATTTAACAACATGATCATGTGAACTTCTTTTTAAATCAAAATTGTCAAACACACAGGCACCACAAGTATAACATGTATCACATTTTAATTCTATGTACAGCTCTGTTAGATGGTTCTAGATAATGGAATGAAAAAATAATCATATTAGTGAAAAAATAATAAGCCAGTAAAAAGTAAATCATTCCTGGCTAAGTAAACTATAAAATGGACAAATGAAATGTCCATGTTTTCAGTAGATATATTTTAAATATTCTACTCATGTGTGGGAAACAGAAAATGCAGTATGTGATTTTATGTGTTAATAGTGACAATAATTCATTATCTGTGCAACTCATAATTGGATAGCATAAAGAAAGGATATTGTAATTATATTATCTCACTTTAGGGTGGTTGATGTAACAATATTATACCCTGCTGAGTCTCATTACTTAAGTGAAGCTACAATTTAGTTTTCCTGCTGATAATCTTGTTTTATTTCCTATTCAAAGGCAGATAGTAACTTATTTCAAATTATTACTATTTACCTAAGGAACACATTTATCAATACTGTATGATCTGGGGCCAACTATCTCCTTTCTTGTATTGGAGAAAAATCAAATATATTTGGCTACCCCAATGCAAAAATAAAATCTAGAATTTTGGTGCCAAAGCCTGGAAATTTGCATCACCACAGTAGAAACAAAGAGATGAAATGATGATACATACAGTGTAAAGACATCTATTTTCCCTGTTTCTTGCTGAAGAAGATTTTCAGTATTGACTTGCATTATATTCAGAATTACCCCCAAGAAGAAGTCATGTATGCTCTCTATGATAAAAACCTATGGCAGCTTAATCTTTATTGGCTTCTTTTATTTTAGTCCCATTGCTATTTCACCCACACATACTGTTTTAACTGTGAACACTTACATATTTATCATTTTTACATAAACCATCAGTTTAAAGATTATTAAGGAAAGTAAACTGAAAGATGTGTGGAGTTGTTAGATATCTACCCATGCTAAATAAATTTGGCCTCTCTCTCTGTCTTTCTCTCTCTCTCTGTCTCTCTCTCTCTGTCTCTCTCTCTCTGTCTCTCTCCCTCTCTCTTTCTCTCCCCCCCCCTCTTCTGATACATGCAGCAATATTCCAGTCAGTGACTGTTCTATTAGTGTAAGATTTAGAATGAAGAAACTATGGATAAAATCTAGAGTTAAATAATAAAGCATGTATATTATGATTTTAAAAACTGTGTTATTATGTGATAGACTTGAAATCCTAACATTTGTATCAGTGTGTAGCTCTAATGATGAAATCTCAAATCCTGATCGCTTGCAGTGTGAGGAAGTTTAATCTTTCTTTTTTTTTTTTTTTCCAGATGTCACCCCTGAACAAGTCCAGGTAAAGCAGTGGCCTGAGAGGTATTGTTGTTCTGGCTGATAGAATAAACAGAAGAAGGAATAAACGAAATACCTAGTAGTGAAGAGAAAAAGATGTCACAGCTCACTATCCCAAAGATGTCACAGCTCACTATCCCAAAGATGTCACAGCTCACTATCCCAAACTCATTCTGTGACACCGGCTGACCACAGTGTGGTTGATGCAATCCATTCTACTACGATCATCAAAGATAGAGTTGGACAACAGACATAGAACAATAGTCTTTTCAGATCAGCAACATCTGTTTTTCCATCCAAGCAGCTCTGTGGCTGATGATGGGGAAGAAAAAGAACACTGCGATTGCTGCACTTTCTGTAACATTCAATTTGTTAATTGTCTCATATCAAATTGTTTGTTCTTTGACCTTTAAGATACATTTTATTGTTGCTGCTGCTGCTGTTGCTGGTAGTGGTGGTCGGATTGGCATATGTCTTCAATCCCAGAATTCAGGAGGCAGAGGCAGGGTGATCTCTGTGAAGAACAATATATGCTTTAAGTTAGGTTATAGCATTGTTCAACTTGGAAAATCAGTAAGTTTACTGAAGTTACTTATAGAAATATGGGTGAGAATTTTACTATATGAGCAGGATGAGTGAAAGCAAGCTACATCATCAGGAAGGTGTCCACAAATAAGTGACAACTCATTGAAGTGGTAAACCTGGAGTGCTCTGTGTTACTTACAGAAGCTCAATCAGTGGGAGAATCTCCTTAAATTAACTTAGCAGGTAAGCCAGCTTTCCAGCAAGCAGGTATTTATTCTTTGTGTAACATACGGAGGGACCCTGTATATCCAGTTAGTTTCATGACCTTTTTGAGACTTGCAAATTGGTTATATCCTGAGTCTCATGAGCCTGTCAAATCCCTCTGGGATGGAACGTTTCTAGTCTGAGCACATTGCTAAAAACGCCCCAGTAAGTGTAACTGCTAAAGAAATTAGAATGGGTACTGTTACAAAAGAGATATAAGATAGTATAACTTTTGAAAAACATTGAATAAATTTGGAGTTGTGATCCATTTATATCTCAGTGATCTCATTCAGAATATAGTATTTTCAAGTGTTATCCAGAAAGTTCCTTATACCCTCCCCACTCCCGGCCCTGCTCCCCTATCCACCCCCTCCCACATCTTGGCCCTGGCGTTCCCCTGTACTGGGGCATATAAAGTCTGCATGACCAAGGGGCCTCTCTTCCCAATGATGGCCAACTAGGCCATCCTCTTCTATATATGCAGCTAGAGACATGAGCTCAGGGGGTACTACTTAGTTCATGTTATTCTTCCACCTAGAGGGTTGAAGACCCCTTCAGCTCCTTGGGTACTTTCTCTAGCTCCTTCCTTGGGAACCCTGTGTTCCATCTAATAGCTGACTGTGAGCATCCACCTCCATGTTTGCCAGGCACTGGTGTAGTCTCCCACGAGACAGCTATATCCGGGCCCTTTCAGCACTATCATGCTGGCATATGCTATAGTGTCTATGTTTGGTGGCTGATTGTGGGATAAATCCCTGGCAGCCGCAGTCATTGGGTCCATCCTTTGGATTCAGCTTCACACATTATCTCTGTAACTCCTTCAATGTGTGCTTTGTTCTAAATTCTAGGAAGGGGTGACGTGTCCACATTTTGATCTTCCTTCTTCTTGAGTTGCATTTGTTTAGTAAATATCTAATAAAAGTTTGAAAAAAAAAGAAACTAGGCAAAATAAAAATGATGTTAACAACTCAAAAAAAAAATAGTTTGAGTACTACAAAAAAAAAAAAAAAAACAGAATATAGTATTTTATGCATACACACAGACCTGTAAGAACCCTGTCTACTGTGGAAATATTTGAAATAGTAGCAGTAAAGGAAGATTTCCTTGATAGAAGACCTGATAAGCAAACTGTAGTTTATTTATTCAACTATGTAGTATAAAGTGGGTAATTTGTAAGGTTAAGATGATCTGATATCAGCCGGGTGGTGGTGGTGCACACCTTTAATCCCAGCACTTTGGAGGCAGAGGCAGGCGGATTTCTGAGTTCGAGGCCAGCCTGTTCTACAAAGTTAGTTCCAGGGCAGCCAGTGCTATACAGAAAAACCCTCTCTCGAAAAAAAACCAAACAAACAAACAAACAAACAAACAAACAAAAAAAGAGCCTTCAACATAGAAATATTACAATGTTAGAAAGGGAAAAATGATACAGATATGTATATACATGACCCAATGCTAATAGATATTTTTGAACACCAACATTACTACTGAAATTTGAGATATAGTGCATAAAATCTCTTGTGATATCAGCTAAGAGAATTTGAAAAACTCTTACCTTTAAATATTCACTATCCCTGACAGCACCCCTCTCAAGTATGGAGTTCAGGATGTAATTCTTTTCAAATGCATGGCAAAAGTCATGTTCTAGCATTTTAGAGATTAAGTTTCAAAATGATAATTGGTGTCCATGTTGAGTTTTCTATCTTGTTTGCCTGTGCTGAGGAAACTAATTTGTGTATCAAGTGCTATCCTGTGGAGAGGCTTCCAGGTAGCAGTCAATGAGTATTGAGAAACTGAGTTCTGACAGTAATAATGTTCTGGCTTATAAGATGTTCCACTTGTAACCCACCTATCACATGAGACCATAAGATTGAATGACTCCTTTTTAACAGTGTTATTTGTGATCTTGAAAAATACTTACATAGCCAAGAAGCTGATGATTCCACAGAATCAACAAGAACAATGACAAAGACAACAAAGTTGATAGGCACTGCTCCTAACCAATGATTTTGAGAATAATTCTTTTAAGCCTCAAAGATAATTAATACAGGAACGGTAAACAGTTGACAGAACCTGTGTGCCAGCCTGGCCAAATTGGTATGTTATTGTCAGTGTACTCCTATTTCTTTTTCTTTAGCTTGGCTTTGTTATGCTCTGCAGTTTAATCCCTATATTGGTAACCCAGGGCAGCTGCAAGCTCTATAAATTATTCCTCATATCTACCAAGCCCTCTTCCATGCAAATTGTAAAAGAAAGCACATACAGGAATTAGTATTTTCTAGGCAGCATATTTTAAAAAGTGAGTAGGCCCCATTGAAATTCATTGTAAAAATATATTTAATTTATTCAAAGTACTCAGAACTTACTTCAGAATTTAAGTTGCACAAGTGTTAAGCTAATGTACATTTGTCTTTTTCCTATAAATATACACACAAATACATATTTCATCAGACGGCAGCTAAGAATGTAACTTCAAATTTTAAATGTTTTGGAAATATATTTGAAGGCTTTAAGTAGTAAAGTTCAATTTTAAATAAAAATACTTGAAAGTCCCATTTTCTACATAAGTATTCAACATTCACATGTCCAGAGGCTGCCCTATTACAGAGTCCGACACCAGGGCTATTTACGCTTAAGAAGAACGTTGGTTTTGTTTTTTTGTTTATGTTGTTGTTGTTGTTGTTTTTATTTTTGTTTTTCTAAACTACAATCATTTTTCATTTATATTACTGCTTTTGTTCTGTGAGTCATACAAAATTTTTGATAATGATCCATGTAAATGGACAAGAAATTCCATTTTAGGAAAGTGCTCAGCTCCGTCTATATTAGATTTATCCCAGAAAGTTTGAAAAATATTCCCCACTTGCATTGTCAAGGTCAGAGAATCTGGTGGACTTGGTGGGTGCTTTGTTACAATCTATGGTTTCCTAAGCTTGTGAGAGAAGAGTCATTAAAACACAGGGGCAGCACATTCTACTTGGCCATTGGAGTAGGCTCTGGGCTCTTTCAGGTGGACTCTAGGTATAGTGTTATGTTCCAGTATTATGTATCCAGGTGATTATGTATGTAGTATTATGTATCCAGGTGATTCATCTATATGAGGCATAGCTTCCCTGACAC
>LR751188.1:0-14350 GCA_902729485.2 Mus minutoides | reverse complement strand
TTTTTTTTTTTTTTTTTTTTTTTTGTTAAGGTTCACATATACCATATACCATTTTTTTAGATATTTTCTTAATTTACATTTCAAATGTTATCTTGAAAGTCCCCTCTCCCCCGATCCCCTGCCCACCCACTCCCACTTCTTGGCCCTGGCGTTCCCCTATATTGGGGTATATAAAGATTACAATACCAAGGGGCCTCTCCTCCCAATGATGTCCGACTAGGCCATCTTCTGCTACATGTAGAGCTAGAGACACCTGTTCTGGGGATTCTGGTTAGTTCATATTGTTGTTCCTCTTCTAGGGTTGCAGACCCCTTCAGTTCCTGGGGTTCTATCTCTAGCTTCTCCATTGTGGGCCCTGTGTTCTATCTTATAGATGATTATGAGCATCCACTTCTGTTCGAAACAGCTATATCAGTGTCCCTTAAGTAGGCATTATCTGTCCTATGCGATAGTGTTTGAGTTTAATGACTGATTATGGGATGGATCCACCCTGGTGGGGTAGTCTCTGTATGGTCCATCCTTTAGTCTTAGCTCTAAGCTTTGTCTCTGTAACTCCTTTCATGGGTATTTTGTTTCCTATTCACAGGAGGAATGAAGTATCCACGCGCTGGTCTTCCTTCTTGATTTTCTTGTGTTTTGCAAATTATGTATCTCTAGAGATTACTATATGTTGCAGCAGTACAATTTTTAGCCAAAAAGAAGATTGGACTTTTCAGATACACAAAAAATTTCTTGTTAAATTCAGAAATCTGTACCTTGGTCTTGACCTCTTAGTGTCCTTCAATTAAATATCCTTAAATAATGCATACCATAATAGCAATATCTGAAATATTTTGCAGGGTTGTGTGATTTTTGTTGTAATTTGCAAATATTCAAGTTTTATATTTTATGACAGTTTGTTGGATTGCCTGTTCATTTGTTGGTTTGTTTGTTCCTACTAAAACTACTAATGGCCAAGAACTAGAATTAACTTATGGGCTTATAAACTTCTGGGCTTATTTTCTCCCCTAGCTAGGCTGTAAAACTCTCTGCCAGGTGAAAGGACTTTTGAGGAATTTGTTATAGAAAGATCCTTATCATGTGTCTCAGAGGAACAGACAGAACATTTGTACATGAATTTTTAGAAGTTGACAGAAAGACCAATGTCAGTTTTCCAGATTAAGTGCAGAGTCATGTCACAAGTTGGAAGGCTGTTTGTAAAATCATCCTAAAATGAAATTAGTTACATATCTTTTCTCTTTAATCTTACATTAGAATCTTGTCTTACAGAAATAAATAAGAAGTCATCTATGTCAAATATATTGTTAAAATCATTATATTAAATTGGAAACATTCTTTATTTTTATCATAAAGGATACTTATTATATAATTTTTAGTTTGATGATTCTGAAAATGTTAAACCTGAAGGAAAGATTGTGGGGATTTTTGTTTTGTTTTTGTATTGTTTTCTTTTTTTTACTGTACAGTCAAACATTGTTTTCATGAGGACATTTTATAATATAAGAACTATTGTGTGATTTTAAGTTAAAATATTAGAGAGAGAGAGAAAGAGAGAGAGAGAGAGAGAGAGAGAGAGAGAGAGAGAGAGATTGTAAGTAAACCCAGGTCTTGGGTGGTTCCAGTCCATTCTGTTCTGGGATTTAACAATGTGTCACTTCCTTGGCATTTATTTATTTTGTGTTCCGTATAAGTGAGGAAGAGGGTAGACTGTGAGAAGGTGTTAGAGTTAATTTTCTACTGAAATTATCCCCACTTCTTTAGAAATATATTTTCACATTTGCTACTATGGTCTGAAACAGCCACTTATGGGTGTTTGAAAGTATAGCAAAAAATTCAAGAAAGAGATTAACAGAATGATCATGGTAGTATAGGACTTTTAATCCTAGTATTTAAAAATAAAAGATGATACCTTGAAGTAGCTTTGATTTGCATTTCGATGATGAGTAAGGAAGTTGAGCATGAGTTTTAAGTGTTTCTTGGGCATTTGTGCTTCCCCCTTTCTTCATTTTTTTTATTGGTTATTTCATTAATTTACATTTCAAATGATATCCCCCTTCCTAGTTTCCCCTCCACGAGATTATTCCCAGACCCAACCACTCACTCATGACTCAGCATCCAAGCATTCTCATGTGCTTGGGCATGGAGCTTCCACAGGACCAATGGGTTCCCCTCCCATTGATGCCAGATAAGACCATTCGGTGCTACATATGCGACTGGAGCCATGGGTACATCAATGTGAACTCTTAGGTTGGTGGTTTAGTCCTGGGAGCTTGGGGTGGGGGTGGGGCTAGTTTATCTGGTTGGTTGATATTGTTGTTCTTCTTATGAGGTAGCAAACCCCTTCAGCTCCTTCAGTCCTTCCCCTAACTCCTTCATTGTGGTCCTTTTGACAATACTCTTTCGGTTTAGATTTGGGCTCCCTTGTTACTTGGATTATTTGTTTTCTATGAGCGTCTACTGCTCTTCTGTAGGTCCTGGGTTTGATTATCAGCAACTACTTGGTGACTCACAACTGTCTGTGATGAGATTTTTGTTGTTGTTGTTGGGGGTGGGGGTTCGAGACAGGGTTTCTCTGTGTAGCTCTGGCTGTCCTGGAACTCACTTTGTAGACCAGGCTGGCCTCAAACTCAGAAATCCACCTGCCTCTGCCTCCCAAGTGGTGGGATTAAAGGTGTGATAAGATCTCATCCCCACTTCTGGTGTGTCTGGTGGCAGCTACAGTGTATACACACACACACACACTATCTCACACACACACACACACACTATCTCTCACACACACACACACACACACACACACATATATATATATATATATATATATATATATATATATATATATATATTGCTTTATATATATACATATATATGTATGTTTGCATATAAATCTTTAAAAAAGACGGTTCAGGGTTTTGATTTCTTTATATATTTTATAAATTATCCCTCTATCAGATGTATTACTGATAGAAATCTTTTCTGTTTCATAAAGTCCCATTTTTAATTATTTTTCTTCATGCATGTGCTCATCGTATTCTGTTCAGAGATTCTTTTCTTATGCCAATGAGTTCGAGACTATTCCTCACTTTCTCTTTTACCAGATTCAATCTATCTGGCCTCATATTAAGGCCCTTTATTCATTTGGAGTAGAGTTTTGTACAGAGTAATAAGTATGCATCTATTTTTATTCTTCTTTGTGTAGCCATCCAGTTTGACCAGCAGCATATGTTGAAAATGCTGTATTTTTTTCCAGTGTATATTTCTGGCTTCTTTGTCAAAAATCCTGAGTCCATAGGTGTGTGGATGTCTGGCTCTTAAATTCAGTTCTATTGAACAAAATAAGTGTTCTCTTTTTATTACTATATCTCTGTAGTGCAATTTTACATCAGGGATGGTGGCACAGGCTAAAACTAAATACTACTGATTTGGTAAAGGAGTATAGCAATAAAATGACTCCTAATATCATTCTGTTATATTCCTAGATAAGTGTCCTCCTCAGCCATAGCCTGAGAGGCATCCTCCTGCAGTGGACGAGAACAAACAGCAGTAATCCACAAAACTTACAGTGGCAAAGTGCAGAGAGTGAGGAACCAGGAGACAGAGACCTAAATCGGATGTCTCCACCACACTCAGTCCCTTTCTCAGAGAAGTATGTGCATGGGGAAACAGAGATATGTGAGCCAGTTGGAATCCTGACTCCAAGGAAACAAAGCCTTCTAAGAGTAGTAGGACAGTTGCACATGTAAACTCACAGAGACTGTGGCAGAATGCACACAGTCTGTCTATGTCTAAGCCAGATGGAGTCCCAGTACTGAAAGACACAAACACTCATCCTTGACTTAGAACTGTTGGGAACTAAAAAAGGGGGGCCCTCAGAAAGTGGGGGAGGGGAAAATAGCCCCAGTCCAGCCAGAGTTACTCCTATGCTCTGGGCAGGGGAACACAGGAGGGCTGTGAGACCTGTGAGACGCTTTCCATTCAGCCCCGGGTGGGCATCCAAGCCTCTGACCCACTTGACATGGGGTGGACAAGGGACAACCCTCAACCCTGTGGCCCCAGGGCCACACCCTGTAGCCCCAGGGCTATGGGAGAGAAGGATGAGGGAATAGGTTCCCAACACTGACCAGAGTGTGCAGTGGATCTTGATAGAGCAGACACTGTCTATGGTTTAAGAGCTTTATTATAGAAATGTATGGAGAAAGAGAGAATAGAGAGAGGAGAGAAGAGACAAGAAAAGAAGAGAGGAGAGGAGAGGAGAGGAGAGGAGAGGAGAGGAGAGGAGAAGACAAAGAGAAAGGAGAGAGGCAAGAAGACAGAGAGGGGGGAGAGAGGGTGAGAGTGAGGGGTAAGAGGGAGACAAGAGAGTAAGCAGTAAGAGAGTAAGGGAACAAGCAGGGGCTGAACAGCCCCTTTTATGGTCTTCACTGTTGCTAGGTAACTTAGAAGGAATGTAGCCTGAAGGTCAGAAACTTGGGCCATTGCCTACATGACTACTGACCATGCATCTCTTGTGGGGGCTGTTGGGGGCAGTAACTTAGGCAGGAGCCAGAGTTCCAGGAGCACAAGGGAACACCTACAATGTATTGAAGGTGAATTATAATCATCTGGGTTCAGACCTCAGCTCAACTGGAGACTAGCCTCCAATTCCCCACATAGAACCTATATTCAATTGATTAACACACACAAAGGAAAAATTAATTTTCCCCAGCAGACTTTCACCAAATATACAAACGACACTTAAGGACAAGCACCTTGCTCAGTAGTAGATGGCCAACCCAATAGAATTCTTGAAGGTTTGGTCCCTGAATGCTTTGTCTAGACAATTAATATTTTATATCCACAGGCTTTTGACAACATAATATAGGATACAGTTATGTGTTTTTCTGGGATATCTGAGTGTGGGAATGTCTGTCTTTGAGTATATATATATATATATATATATATATATATATATATATATATATATATATTGTCTGTCTTCTATTTCTTGTGCTTTTTCTTTGGCTCTTAGGTTTTTCTTTTTTCTGTGCATTTACTTGTTTTTATTTTTCTTCTTTTAGATGACTGTTCTTTTTTTGTTTTGTTTTTGTTTTTGTTTTTGTTTTTTTCGAGACAGGGTTTCTCTGTATAGCCCTGGCTGTCCTGGAACTCACTTTGTAGACCAGGCTGGCCTTGAACTCAGAAATCCGCCTGCCTCTGCCTCCGAGTGCAGGGATTAAAGGCTTGCACCACCACACCAGGCGACTGTTCATTTTCTGGTGGAACAGAACAAGAAGGAATTTGGATTTGGGTTAGGTATAGATGACTTGGATCTGGGACTATTTGGGTGAGAGGGGTAACATAATTAGAACATTTTTGCCTGAAAAAACATACCCCCCCCAAATAAGAAGAAAAAAGTAATACATAAATAAATAAATAAATAAATAAATAAAAGAATATCAGAAATTCAAATTCACCTTTAGCGTCATGGAGTTTAAAGCCTGTCTGGATGACATGAAACCTTGTCCTAACAAAATTGAATGAAATGCAAAAAAACCACAAATGTTGAATAACTAGATTATCAGAAATATCTACTATTTTACATGATACTTGCATAAATTTTAAGAAATATTGCAACAGAATAGAAAACAATGTAGAGTAGACTCAATGATTAGATTCCTGTCTTTGCTTTAAATGTGTATTTTGTATGTTTTTGAATGGAGAAATGTTCTTCTTAGATGTCATAGTTACAAACAGCAATATTCACATAGGTACCTTACCATTTTCTTAGAAGAATATAGAAAGATGTGCACTCTACTGGCTTCTTAAAAATATAAATATTTTTACACTGTAGTGTGAACTTCTAGAGTCAAGAATTAGTGAAGCCCATAGAGTGAAGTAGAAGTAAAAAAATTAGCTAGAATTGTTGATTAACTTCTAGAGGTTGCTAAGTAAAGAATGAAGCCAACTTGACTTTCTGCTTGTGTAATAGCTATTTTTAGAAATAAAGAACTCAGACAGATGCAACTTCTGAGCAAAAGACTAATATAAAATCTCTGAGTTAACAGTTTTTCACTAGACATTTTGGGTATCCTTATATTAATAACATGTATGCAAAAGAAACAAATGAATCATCTTAATAATGGTAATTTTAAAAGGTCAAGAATTGTGGCTAAATCACTCATTGTCTATTGGTTTTATAGTCTACTATAAGTAATTTTTTATTTATTTCTTGAATTTGAAATTCTATCATATATTATTGTTTCCTTTATTATCCCTTTGAATATAAATAATAATAAAAATTGTTTAAAGTAAATATTCTACCTTTTGTTCTCATATGGGACCTTTCAAGATCATGAAACTTGTAATATAATCTAATATATATTATACAATATTTTACATAATATAATGATATATAAATACATATTTATACATTTCCATGTAATATACTATAATATATAAGCATGTTAATATAATATAATATAAACATTATATGTATATAATACATAATAATATAAATATATTTAAATATTATGTAACATATAATTATATAATTGATATGTAATATATAATATATTTTATATTATGGATAAATATCAATATTATTGTACATCCACTCTTTGATGGCAAAAGATTTAGACCATGAAGGTACTTTTTTTTTTTTTTAACTTTCCAATTCATCTTCTAATTTGTTTTGATTGTTCTACAAAGACAGAAAGTATCTGTTTGCTGTACAGTTTTAAGAGTCAAGAATTTCATGAATGATTTTCCTTAAATATGTCTGAACAAAGCAATGGACACAGCATTTGAACATCCCATCGAAATAATATTTTAAAAATTTGGACATTGTTTAAAGAAGATGTTTGTCAACGTTCTTTTTGTTTTAGGTGAGTTAACCCATATGGTGGTCCATGGGTTGAGTGTAGATAGTTTTATTTTCAAAAGAGACTAAAGCATAGAGGTGTTGGAGGGTTTTCTTTCAGACACTCAGTGTGTAGTCACTCCTGAAGAGAATCCCATCAAAAGGAGGTCAGAGTTCACATACTCATCTCCGTTTTCAATAACTTACATTTCCTCTCAAATTGAGAACTAATATTTTCACTTTGAAGAATATAACTTTATAAAATAGTAATAGATGAAATTAAAAGTTACATAAATTAATTTTACAACCTTCTAGATTATAGTAAAATGTAACTTGTGAACTCTTTCTAATTTAAAAATAACGAATAACTCTACCTTAGTATTTCCTGCTTTCTTCAAAAGACACCTACACTGCCATCTATGATTTTAGATTTATTACTTTATAGAAATTCATATAGTCAACAAATAATTTCCCCCATTCTTTGGGACCAGCATAGGAATTTTATAACATGTTAGATTTCTAATAATTTAGTAAGTAGGATAAAGTTAAATGGATTATCAGAATCTGAAGATTTCACACAAAAAGTCACTGTAAATACCAAGGATGAGCAAGTTTATAGAATCTTGCATGTGAAAAGTAACTGACTATACATACTAACAGTAGAAAACCAGAAATTTAAAAGATAATGCTATTTAAAATGTTTGTTTTATATTTTGAGGATAACAGAATAATCTCATTTTCCCTGGCTTTTCTTCATCTCAAACATCTCAGATATCCCAAATATCCTAGATATCCCATATATTTCAAAGACATTAAAACAGAATTGTTCCATAGGATCCTCAATCTCTGCCCAATGTTTGGCTGTATTTGCATTTGTGTAACTCAGCTACTGCTAGAGGCTCTCAGAGGACAGTCATGCTATGCTTCTGACAGGCATGCTGTTTGGGGTCTGGGTTACTTCACTTAGGATGATATTTTCAAGTTCCATCCATTTGCAGGCAATAGCTTTTGGGATAGCCCCCACTGCAGTTGTTTGGGACTCACATGAAGACCAATCTGTATGCTCTTTGGTTGGTGGTTCAGTCTCTGAGAGACCTAAGGGCCCAGGTTAGTTGACTCTGTTGGTCTTCTGTAGAGTTTCCCCCTCAGGACTTGCAATCCTTCCTACTATTCTTCCATAAGAGTCTCCGAGCACCATACAATGTTTGGCTGTGGGTGTCAAAATCTGAGTCTGTTGCTAGGTGGAGCCGCTCAGAGGACAGTCAGGCTAGACTCTAATTTGCAAGTGTTACAGAATATCATTAATAGTGTCTGGGATTGGTGCTTGCCCAGGCCCTGAAGGTGATGGCTACCCTACAGGAAGCCCAACTGAATCAACTAAGCTGGAGCCCTGGGAGCTCCCAGATACTTGGCTAGGAATCAAAGAGCATATACTCGCTGGTCTGAGACATAAGCACATATGCAATCTCAGTGAGGGAGGATGAACCTAGGCCTGCAGAGACTTGATGCCCCAGGGTGGGGGGGTGACCAAGTGCTCAGAGGCAACGGGACAGAGGAAGAACTATGCACCTGGAGAGGGAGAAATATTGGGGATGTAAATAAAATATTTAATTTAAAAGAAGAGTACCTGTTCTTGGGGAAAAAATGTTTACACACACACACACACACACACACACACACACACACACACACACATGTATGTTTAGAAAAACTCAGTCTATATAATGTTACTTTTATGTATATGTTTTCAGGATTGATTAATTATTATTGGACAACAAATCGGTATTTCCTTTCCTGGGGAAGACTATTTCTCCCACTCTCTGCATTCTTCAGTTGCCTGTAGTTAAATGTGTCACTCTGAGACTTCATAAGCTGTTTTCATCTGTGTAGCATAGTTATTATTCTCCTTCTGCAGCTTATTAGTGGAGTCATATTGGTGAAACCTTGTGAGTCTAGCTAGCTTCTGACTTTACTAACAGACACAATCTCATAGTAAACTCTGTGATCTTTAGGCTCTTAACCAACCTCCGACTTCAAAAACAACTTGCCCAAGTCAATAGCTATTCTATATACCAGTAATAAAGAGACAGAGAAAGAGCTCATAGACAGACTGCCATTTATAATATCCTCAAATACAATAAATTATCTAGGAATAGACTTCACCAACTCAGTGAAGGTCATTAAAATTCTGTAAAAAGAGATAATGACAAAGCCATTTATAGCAATGTAGCAAGAACAATCTATGTATCTAAAATCTGACAATATATTTATAAAAGGTATAACATGACAAAGATACTATACGGTAGAACAAAGTTAGAGAAGTCCAATATAAGGAAACAGGGAAGAAATCATTATTTTTCAAATGCTAATTTCTGTGAATTGAACTATAAATTTAGTTTAGTCTCTGTGAAAATCCTAATATTTTCCCCATGGATGTGTACATAGAGATTATGAAGCTTTACAGAAATGGAAATATTCTTGGAAAATTAAAGCAATTTTAGCTATGAAAGAACTTATTAAAATGTCTAAAGGATTAAAAATGATGTAGTGAAGTATTATGTTGGTTTAAAACTATCCTGCTCATCTTTGAATCAAATTGAAATGGCATTTTCTAAAATGTCCTCATTTACAAATCTAGAATTTTATAACATTATATGTCAAAGATATATTTAAATTTGTAGAATAAAACAAGTCTTGTACTTGGGAAAAAACCTGAAAATCAGTGGTAGCTATTAACTGTTGTCTCAGGGATCAGGATCTCAAGACTAGTTTCAGATACATAGTGTTTTCAAGCATGGGTTATATGTTACTTTGTTTCAGAAAACACACACACACACACACACACACACACACACACACACACACGCGCGCGCGCGCGCGCGCGCGCGCACACACACACACACACACACCACTCAGGAAAGCAGGTTAATTTGAAAGATGCTGATCTGTGTTGAAGGTTCACTTCCTGGTTCATAAATGCTACCTTTGTGAGGCATCCTCATAAAAAGGAAAGGAACCACTTATGGACTGTTTTAGCAAAAATCATGAAGATTCCATCTCCATGGCTATTTATTTCCCAGAGGCATTACTTCTTAACACAACTAACTTGGGGAAGAGGTTCAATGTGTGAATACTGAGAGGACACAAAATTATAGTTCTCCCATTTTCTTTCAACTAAAGTATGTAGAAAATGCTATAGAGAAGAAAGAACCACTAAATTTTAGTGCTGGCACAACTGGACATTCTTACATCTCTGTGATAGAATGTCTTTTATAGACAAGTTGTGGGAGGAAAGTTTTATTTTGTATCAAAATTCATAGTCCATCAGAGTGGGAATGGTATAAAGTAGTTCAACTAGAAGCACAGACTGTAAGGTTAAGTAAATCTTTTTTTCTGTATGTTGCTATTAGTCGTGGTGATAACCACAGCATTAACAACTAAGACAGTATGCTTCTATTATATACAATTCTAGAAAAATTCAAAGTGGCACAAAGTTGATAAATAATTGACAAAGGATGTCAGCAGATTAAGTCAGAGTGGGAGACAGAATGCTTCAGAATATTAAATCTTGAAAAAGGGTCCCAAAGTGCCTTTCACCCATCACTGCAATTATCTTAACAGCCAGGTAATCAAGAAAATTTAAATCATTAATTTGAAAGACTGAAGAAACACAACATTCACTATCCTATGTTGGGATGAATGGTTATATAAATACTGAAAATCTGTTCCACGAAGCCCTGTATTCTTCCTCAAGAGAACTACAAAAACAAATGAGAGACATAGAACCTTCAAGACATTCCTATTATTATTACACATAGGTCAGCAGAAGTCATACATATATATGTGTGTGTGTTTATATGTGTATGGTCATATATATCTTTATGTATACATCCATTCTTTCAAATTAATGCTATATTCTACAGAAGGCCAAGGAACTAAAGAACTACATAAGGAATGCATCCATCCCGAGATAGTGTTTGGAAGTAAAGTCTCAGTGCAGAGTTAATATCACTGTTTTTTTCAGAGAATACGTCTCTTATGCTATTGTTAGATATAAATCTTAAAATAGTAGAAGGACACCATATGAATCCTGGTTGCAAATGGCAATATAAATTATCTCCATAATGATGTCTTAAATAAAATAATTAATCCATGCAAAATTACAGCAAAGATTTTTCAAATCTTTCTTATACTTAATGGAATGGTGTGATTTACTTAATTTAAAAAACTGTTTCCTAAGCATAAATGAAAATGCTATTTTAGGTGGGCATTTTCCACATAAAATTTTTCTTGCTATATCTGGATAGCTATGAAATCATGATAATCTTTCAATATTGTACTAAGTCCACATTACTTATATGTAACACATTATTTTTTGAAGTGGGACTACTAATTTATTATTAAGGATTTGATTTAAAGAAAAAATATGCATTTTATCGGATAATTATAAACACTAATTTACCAGATACACTGACATTGAATCAACAATATTTCCAGATTAATGTCACAGCATTTAGGAAAAATCTGTGTAATGTATAATCTGAAAGTCCAGATGGTCAAATAATAAGAAAATAATTCAAATTGTATGTTGAATATTTTTTATAGGATATATTTGAAAATATGCTCATAATGAATTGGTAATCACTATGATAGCCAACATCATGGTCATCTAAAATATTGACAGTCTGAGTATTTGGCTTTCTTGTTAATTAATTTATATCTACTTTAAGAGGAGTCAGAATGTACATTTAATTATGGAGATGATTAAAGTTTTGTGTGGAGTTAATTTTTCTTCTTGTTTTATTGCTGTCACAGCTGGAGGGAAAAATCTTCCAATATAATTTATGAGAAATGTTTCTGAAAAAAAGGCTTGGAGCTTAGGTATTTGTCTCTTTCCTCGTGTTGAAATGGAGACCATCTTGAGACAAGCCTTTTTTTTTTTTTTTTTTTTTTTTTTTTTGCTCAGGAAATAGTAAAGATTACAGACTCCCACCAGCCCTCTTATCTATTTCTGTTCAGGTTTTTGAGGAAAAAAAAAAAAAATCAAGGTTCATTTTGAGAAGCTGTTTCAAGCTGTGTTCTTCAATGTTCTTTAATCCTGTTGTATAACCTTGTTATACAACATTTTATGATCCCCGATGAAATTATAAGACAATGGAATTCCTATTTAAACATTTATATGATTTGGTGGGTGCCAAGCACACATCTGCAGGAGTCCTTTATCTCATTCTGCCATGTGGGTCCTGGGGATGGAACTCAGGTCCTCAGGTTTGGCAGCAAGAACCTTAACCCCTTAAGCCATCTCACAAGCCTGAAACAATGGAGCTGTTAAAATCTCATCAGCACACAAGAAACAATGGATCACTGGATAACTAAAGCAGATTGTCTTTTGCTGACAATATCTAGTTTGAATTAAAGGCTTTATATTAATTTATTTTTGTCCCTTTGGAGAAACAAAATATTTTGTTAGTAGGCTCTGACATTGTTTACTCTAAAGTGTTAGTTCTACACCAAATGTCCCATATAACTTCTAATTCCTTTTTATTTAAGATGAGACTTTATTTCTTTAATAAGTAAATTAGAAAGTTTTTCCTCTAGTCATGGCTTAATTTGGTTTTAAACTCTTAAATATTTTTAAATTACAACCTTAACTTGTTTGTGAGCTAATTTGCTAGCAACACTGCCTGTAGATAAGGAGATAATCTACAAATGAAAAGCCCCACTGTGCTGGGACTGCAGGAGATATTTACTGCCAAGAAGAATATACTGTTATTCTGACCTTCAGGGCAATTGCTGCATAAGGGAGACCCCAAATTTCCAACACCAAGCATAAACCGAGACTGAGGGAGCCAACAATTAAAGGAAATTTTATTTTTACTCAGAATTTTTTCTATTTGTAACAAATCTACCCAGAGCTAACAAAAAACATTGACTCTTAGTTAATGTTAAAATCATTTTCTTGAAAGAAGATGATTAAAAGAAGGCAGAAAAGATAGTAATACAAAGAATGGTGTATCTGCTCACAAAGAAAAATTCTTCTCATCCTGTAAATCTGCGACTGTAGCTCTGCTGCTGAGACATAAATAAAAGTGGTGGTTTTCTGTTCTGGTTTCCAGAAGGCTTTGGAAGGGTGGGGGATGGGGATGAATGCAGCCATTTAAGTTGTTTTTTTGTTTTGTTTTGTTTTGTTTTTTGTTGAAAGCATTCTTATTTCTTTTACTTTAAAGAAATTAAAAATTTTGTTTGTAAATAGTAATTGGAAATGTGAAATATTATGCTTTAAAAATTATAGTCATTAATTCATCTGTATGCATATTTTGTGACTTTGCATTTAAATTTCTCTAGGACAAAAGCATATACCTTTGGGGTCTTTATAATCCCAGTCTCTATCGTTGTGGGTTTAAATACTTCCTAACGGGTCCTCTCTCTCCATTTATCTAGTCCTCCTAAAGATGAGTTCTGATTCCTTCACTCTCCTGTGCTGGATGAATAGAGAGGAGACCCCTCCCCACTCCCCTGAACTATGAACACTGATTAATGCCAATACCATTTCCCCAGAAGCCAACCATGGGCAAAAAAAAATCAATGCAGGGGATATCACTTGAACACTACTGTTGACTCCACAACAGATCTGATACCGGCTTAAATTGATTCAGCTGACAATTTGTCATGCATAAAGCATTAAAGTAGCAATTTCTTATGGAGCTTACAGTAATTACTTTGAATTCTGAGTTTACTCGAAGGTACCCTTCATTGTTTCCTGCTCAATTCTCTGCTAAAGTTT
This sequence comes from Mus minutoides, assembly GCA_902729485.2. Classification (NCBI taxonomy): domain Eukaryota; kingdom Metazoa; phylum Chordata; class Mammalia; order Rodentia; family Muridae; genus Mus; species Mus minutoides. The sequence continues at coordinate 728 of LR751188.1, read as the reverse complement.
GTAAGAGGTTGTAGATAAGTCAGCCAGCAAATAGAAGGCAGATTTAGAATCCTGTGGTTTCAGAGTCAGGTCCTGACACCTTACAAAAATATGACGACTCATAATTCCTCTGAAACAGTAGGTTTCTTTTCTATCTGCTTTAAAAACACATTTATTTTCACCAGTCTCACTAATTCATTATATTCCCACGTAAGGGTGGTGTCCCTAATAACAGTGTTTTATATTGCTATCTTAATCCACTTCAATATATGTTCACATTCTTTTTTGGAGTCATTCTGCTTGATGTAATTTATGACACAGTAATAAGGAATATACTTGTTCAAGCTCTGTATTGTTCAGCTCAGTTTCTACTTCAGAAATGCTTAATTTGCTTATATAAAAATTTTATAATAAAATTTGATAATAAATTATTTCTCTATCCCCAAATCTAGTATTTAAAATTTACTTGCCAGAAGATTTAAAACATGATTCAAATATCACTAAGAAGATATTTTGATAAAAATCTCAAAAGTTTCTCAGTCCCCACATGTCTCAAAACTTTAGGCCAGAGAACTTTCTAGTAGAACCTCTCTTCATTGTGTATTTGTCATCTCAGAGTACTGCAATAAAATAAAAGCATGTAATGTTTCACTTAATGACAGATATCGATCTACTTTTCCTCAATTCTGAGCCTCTTCTTCCAGCAATGAAAATGGCCTTGATATGAAAAATACCATATATGTATATGT
>LR749935.1:989123-1278559 GCA_902729485.2 Mus minutoides | reverse complement strand
TCAGCACCATCTTGCTGGCATATGCTATAGTGTCTATGTTTGGTGACTGATTGTGGGATGTATCCCTGGCAGCCACAGTCGTTGGGTCCATCCTTTGGATTGAGCTGCACAAATGCTCCCTTTAACTCTTTCAATGTGTGCTTTGATCTTAATTCTAGGAAGGGGTGACGTGTCCACATTTTGATCCTCCTTCTTCTTGGGTATCATGTGTTTAGTAAATTGTATCTTGGGTAGTCTAGGTTTCTGGGCTAATATCCACATATCAGTGAGTACATGTTATGTGAGTTCTTTTGTGCATGGGTTACTTCACTCAGGATGATGGCCTCCAGATCCATCCATTTGCCTAGGAATTTCATATATTTATTGTTTTTAATAGCTGAGTAGTACTCCATTCTTTTCTTTTCTTTTCTTTTCTTTCTCTCTCTTCTTCTTCTTTTTCTTTCTTCTCCTTCTTCTCCTCTTCCTCCTTCTACCTCCTCTTCTTCTCATCATCCTCCTTTTCTTCTTCTCCCTCTCCCTGTCCTTCTCCTTCTTCCTTTCCCTCTTTCCTCCCTCTTACTCTCCTCTCCTCTTTCTCCTTCTTCCTCTTTTTCTTTTTCCACCAGATACACTCATGCCTATCTTTCCACTAATATAGCAGAATCACCATGGACTGAGTCCTCTAAAATAAATATTTTCTCCAATAAAATAGTTTCTCTCATGTATTTGTCACAATGATGCAATCCCTCCAGGCCTATAGCCTGAGAGTATATTTCTGGACAAAACATGATGAAACAGGACATATGGAGGACTGGTGACCACAAGACAGGAGATAAAGGTACTGAACTGAACGTTGACATTCAGCAGTACTGTGAGAGCAACCCAGGCTCTATGAGGACACTCGGAAGCAGAGGTACATGGGTGAGAAAAGAGGCAAACTCAGAGCACAGATGTTGCAGCACCTCCCCACATTGGTAGACGTTATCAGGATTGAGGTGAGCCAAATCACTACCTAGAAAGAGCTTCTCGGAGTGAAGTCACAGTTGAATCCAGCTTTTCACAGAGTAACACAGTCCCACAAAGAGAGCTCCTTTCTCGGTGCCTACAGTTTACAAAGGGTTTCCAGCTGACCAGTGATGTTTCCCGTCCACACAGGAACACCCATGTGACTGGTCAGGCTCTGACAATGCAGGCTAAGCAGTGTTCATAGATTTGTCTGTTGAAGGATGAACTTATGCCCTGTGTATTCATATGTTGATTTCTATGCCCAGACATCTGGTTTCAATCTGGTCATTAGCATGGTCAAGAATCTGTGATCTCAATGTTGTGTAAAAATTGTTTTCCATCATGTTTGATTGGGTTATAATAGATCAGAAATGCTCAGCAGTTAGTCCTGGAAGCTTGTAAATAAAAATAGAGATTTATTTATTGTATCGTTATTGAGGAGATAAAATGGGCTAGAGTGGTTGCAGAAACACATTGTTACCTGGGAGCAGAGAAAGCGTAAATCACACACACACAGAAACTGGTCCTTGAGTTGGCATTCCTAGGAGAGACAACAGCCATGGTGGTATAGCTCAATTTTCTAAATTCTAAAGTTCTGAAGACGCTATTATAAGGATGGGGAAGATGTCTAGATGAGTAAACGTACTTTTCATTTAAACCTGATTCTCTTTTTTTTTTTTTTTTTTTTTGGTTTTTCGAGACAGGGTTTCTCTGTATAGCCCTGGCTGTCCTGGAACTCACTTTGTAGACCAGGCTGGCCTCGAACTCAGAAATTCGCCTGCCTCTGCCTCCCAAGTGCTGGGATTAAAGGCGTGCGCCACCACGCCCGGCCCTGAGTTTGGATACACAGAACCAATTTAAAAGCCAGACACAGTAGCGTGGATCTGTAATCGTAATGCACTTCCTACAAGAAAAGAGATGAGAGCTGGAAACAGGTGAATCTCTCTAGATGCTGTGAGCCAGATAACACGCAGAGGTGAAGTGGCCCTGTCTAAAACAAGATGGAAGGTGTAGAACGGCACTCAGAGGTCATCCTCTGACCTCTACACAGTGCATATGTGCCGTGATTCACATACACTCACAGCCACCCTCGTGAGAGACAGACACTCACCAATGCACTCTTTTACAGCCTATTCACTGGAGGGCTTCATGTGCAGCCCGCAGCAGGGATGTTTAGGAGCTGCTCACCTGAACTACTCTCCTCCCTGAGTCTGTCTAACAGCTTGAGTGACTGAGAGATGGGAATACAATCTTGAACCCTAAGGAATCCAATCAGATTACGGAGAGTTAGAACATAGCAATTCTAGGCTCTTCAAAGACAGACTGAGATGGATGAAATAGCTGTCTTGATTCTTGGCTCTTCTCAAGACTTAGTATTATGTATGTTGCTGTACTTTATATCCCCTGTTCACTTGAACTGGTTTGAAGTTTCCTGGGGCTTCCAATCAACCTCTGAGGTGCCAGGGGAAAATTCATCCCTAAAAAATGTTTGCTCCTTCCTATTACCAAACTATGCACCAAAATTCCAATGCAAACGTACTATCTGTCTGGAGCTGGTAAGTATTATAGATTGAATTTAAGTAAATGAAGCATTTGAGTGGAATTATGGTGTTAGTCTAGACTACTTTGGGAGTTTTGCATGCTCTTATGTGTTGAGTAGTCATTGCTTTTAAATGGGATCCTGTCACACATGCTCCTCTTTCCTATCTTCTGCACTGTTGCTATGATCTCCATCTCTCTCAATAGGGCTACCAATACTAGAACATCATCCATGTTTCCTTGGAAACATCACTGGTGTCTTCTTCCTATACTCAGAGTCCCCAACTCAGGCCAACTCCTCTGTGTGAGAACCTCCCTCTCAATTATAAGATCTAGGTGTCTCACAAATCTACAAACCAGCTTTGACTTTTATATTTTTTAAAGTGTGAAAAAACATAGGTCAAAAAATCAGAATGGATGAAAGTAGACTAGTGAGATCCCCTAAAACATTTGAAAGATTAATGACCATTTCTTTTTTTTTTTTCATTAGCTAGCCTTTATTTTTTTATTAGATATTTTCTTTATTTACATTTCAAATGTTATCCCCTTTCCTAGTTTTCCCTCTGAAAATCCCCTATTCCCTCCCCCCTCCCCCTGCTCCTCAACCCACCCACTCCCATTCCTGGTCCTGGCATTGCCCTATACTGAGGCATAGAAACTTCACAGGACCAAGGACCTCTCCTTCCACTGATGACCAACTAGGCCATCCTCTGCTACATATATAGCTAGAGCCACAAGTTCCATCATGTGTTTTCTTTGATGGTATAGTTCCAAAGAGCTCTGAGGATACTGGTTAGTTCATATTGATGTTCCTCCTATGGGGCTTCAGTCCCCTTCAGCTCCCTGAGTATTTCTCTGGATCCTTCATTGGGGACCTTGTGCTCTGTCCAATGGATGACTGTGAGCATCCACTTCTGTATTTGCCGGGCACTGGCAGAGCCTCACAGGAGACAGCTTTATTAGGCTCCTGTCAGCAAGCCCTTGTTGGCATCTGCCATGGTGTCTGGGTTTGGTGCTTGTTTATGATATGGATCCCCAAGTGGGGCAGTCTCTGGATGGTCGTTCCTTCAGGCTCTGCTCCAAACTTTGTCTCTGTAACTCCTTCCATGGGTAGTTTGTTCCCTATTCTAAGGAGGGATGAAGTATCCACACTTTGGTAATGACCATTTCTTATACTCTTCTAACTAGCAGTTTCATAAGGTTCCATGGTTACTTTCACCCCATCAAAGTGTTTCCATGGGATATTTTCCCTCTCTCTCTCTCTCTCTCTCTCTCTCTCTCTCTCTCTCTCTCTCTCTCTCCCCCATTCTATTTACCTCCTTCCTTCCTCCTGTTCCCTCTATTGGTGAAACATTTTGTTCCATCTTTCTCCACTTCTGATTTTTGTGCTCTGGCACCTGGCTAGCACATGAATGTTCTTCAGTTAGAGAACGCGGTGCAGCTGGCCTTTTGTGGGAAATGGGAAAAAAGTCAAAACCCTTCTCTGATGATATGCAGCCTCAGCTGGCTTTTTAAAACTTGTCTTTATGATTCATATTATAAAGACCTAAATGACATTCTCATATCAAGAGAGCACCCACGGCCCCGAGAGCAACCCCTTGGTGTAAGAGCAGATAGAGCTGAATAACCTTAATGGTACATTTCATATTTTATGAATGAGCTCTAACCTCTGAGAATCATTTCATTCAGCAAGGCTGGGTTGTAATTCAGTCAGTAATTCCTAAAATATGTTTACTTAAAAGTCTTTCTTAATCTGTACCAACTGTAGCACAGCATGAACTTCCCTTATAATTCAATTATTTTATACCCCCTTTACTATTTTGAAAGAAGATGTATAGCTATAAGTTCCACCCCCATAGAGACAGTCCAATCATCCTACAGTTTCTTCTCCACAACTCTTAAACAAAAGCCAAGCTCTGGAAACTGACAGTATTGGTGTGTGATAACAAAATTTACACCATAGCCAATCCAGACATATGACGAGACACCTAAAATCCTTGGACAGTACTTCCCTTAATGACACCATTACCCACAGCCACCTACCATCTAAGCAACAGCATGCAACAGTTTCCAGAATGCCCCCCAGGGGGCAGTGCGTCCCTTACCGAGAGGCACTTATGTAATTTCTCTTAAGTTTCTCCCGAAGTAGACCACACTGTGCCTAAATCTTAGCCCAAGCTCCTTCTCGTGCTTTAGAATACTTCCCTTCCCTGTTATCTTATAGGTGTGATAAGAATTCCCTCCAGTACGTCCACTGCTCCTTCCTCAGAATACTGGTTTTATTCATTGTTTCAACAGTGGATTAAGGGCTGGTGAGATGGCTCAGTGGGTAAGAGCACCCGACTGCTCTTCAGAAGGTGATGAGTTCAATTCCCAGCAACCACATGGTGGCTCACAACCATCCGTAAGGAGATCTGGCGCCCCTTCTGGAGTGTCTTAAGACAGTGTACTTAATATAATAAATAAACAAATCTTAAAAAAAAAAAAGTGCTCAACAGTGGATTAAATCCAATGTCTAGCGCCCACGTCCTGCTAAGCAATCAAAATTCAAAATTCCTTAAGCTCCTGCCCTCAAGGAACCACTGGCATAGAGAGAATAGAGATGAATGAATCTCTAGTTCTTGGCTGTTGTTGTTGTTGTTGTTGTTGTTTCACAAAGGATACAAGCACTGGAACATACAACTGATAAGTTGCTTTTTGGTCTGGGAAGACAGACAAGTAGAGCCCATTTTTGGCTAAGTATAAATTATTTGAAGTGAGACACTCCATTCTAGTCAGGCTACTTCCATTTTTGGATGCTTTATAAATAACAGTGTTGATGACATTTATCATTACTCTTTACCAGGAAATGTTTCATGTGTTACTTCTAGAAGCCCTTAAAACAAACCTACACAGTATAAACTATGTCCCAAATTTTACACACGAGGAAACCAAGGCACAGAAACATTAAAGATGTTGCTCAAAGTCATCAAAATAAGAATTGACATGGCCGGGCGTGGTGGTGCACGCCTTTAGTCCCAGCACTTGGGAGGCAGAGGCAGGCAGATTTCTGAGTTCAAGGCCAGCCTGGTCTACAGAGTGAGTTTCAGGACAGCTAGGGCTACACAGAGAAACCCTGTCTCAAAAAACCAACCAAACAAACAAACAAACAAAAAAATTGGCATGCAAATCTAATTCCTGCAGCCTTGCTTTAGAATGTTGGGATATCAGAAATGAAAACACAATTTCTCAACATTGTTCTCTCTCTCTCTCTCATTTCTGGCTAAATGAAACCCCCTGTTCTATTTCTGGAAAGTATAAAAAGCCTCTTATCTTTTGTGTTTCCGTGTGTGGTGAACTCTGAGCCCTCAGCCCTGTGCAGTGGAAAGTTTTCATTTCCATGTCTCTTATGAACCCATTGGAAGATCACATAGGAACAAATAAAATTCCTCAGAGTAGAAAGGCAGCCAACATGTACTTGACAGTGGAATGTCTTTTACAGATCTGGATGTGGTGTTTGTGGATGTCCTTAGGAAGCAAGAGGTTCAACATTTTTGCAGTGATGACTACTAATTTCTTTTAAGAAACATCATGTCTCAACAACTATAACATTCCTACAACTTCTAGGATATTTGTACTCCTTTAAAAGGATAGAAAGAACAGTTGGTTGGATCTGTAATGCTGCTGGGCCAATTGTAGGAATGAGATATAGGTAAAGCTCATGAGAAAGAGAGAGAACGGAGCTTAGAAATAATACTCCATTGCTTCAATTCTCAAAGAAGAAAGTCAAGGAAGCCATAAGGATAATTAGGGAGACTTTGCACATTAAAACTGGCTTTCAATGGACACATTTTCCCCTTAACACTGCTCCATGCTACCATGCCTCACTACGACCTACAAGATCATATTTACACTCTTCAATTAAATGTTACATTCCCATTTTTTATTGACATGCTCTGCACATTGTTGAATGCATGGCCTATTGAGACCACCAGTATCACTGAGGGCTCTCATTCCCATTCTTTTCTCCTGATAAGAACTGGACACCTGCTCCTCCATTATTCTCCTGTCCATAGCACACCTGCTAGTGTCTAGAGCATCTGGCTTGGCAAATTTACCTATTTACCTAATGTATTTGCCTTCGCCTCTCTAATTACAATTCAAAGCCACTGTTTTATTTGGGAAGGAAAGACTAAAATAAAACCTGATCAAGAGAAAGGAAAGGATTGAGTCCTAAACAGAGAGCCATGCAGTCATGCTGGTAGAAAGAAATAAGCTGATTAAGAAAATGAGAGCAAAGGGGACATGCAAGAGAGAGAGCCAGGGACAGAGGCATCAGGACAGAGGGTCAGGAAGCACTGTGACAAATTCAGACCTGACTTTCAAATGAGCACTTGTGTTCAAGGAGGGGTGAAGCAGATAAGGCCCCACAGCAGGTAAGTCAGGCACGGGTTGTTTTCAGGCTAGGTAAGGTAAGGGACTGGTCTGAGCAGGATTCCCAGAAACCACTCTTCAGGAAGGGATGTGCCAATCATGATGGTAAGGAGAGATCTAGAAAAGGCTAAGCAATGAGTAGCAGTTTCTGGGATCAAAAGGAGTATGTGACGGTCTAGAGTCAAGACCCAGGAACAGCAGAGATTGATGTAAAGAACTTAAGAAAAGTAAAAACCCAGTTTACCTGGACATGGCCAACAGCACGATTCTGAGGATGCAGTCAGTGATCACTGGAGTTTTGCCCTTGGCTACCTGACAGACTAGATTCACTCATTTGTACTGAGTTTTATCCTATATCCTATAGTCTCTTAAAAAAAAAAAAAAAAGGCACAAGCTCAGAACTCAAAGCTGAGCCTCAGAAAACTGAAGCTCCCCAGATCACACATAACATGTGGACCAAAGTGACAAGAAATAAAGAAAACAATGACAAAGGAAACTGTGTCAGTTGGGTGGGAATCAAAGCATCAGTATGGAAGCAGGACCTGTAGCCCAACCTCGACACCCACCCATCCCCAAAAAATTCCATTTTGAACTGAAGCAAACAGTTTTAGGGAATTTTTATACACTTCTCCATAAAATTAAGACATCAAAATGTAGCTTTAGAATCTAACCAGATAGAGAAAGTAAGAGGGAGAGATCATAAGGCATATACCTGAAATATCACCATATGATCTAAAGGTTTAGAGTTGTTGTTGCTGTTGTCGTCGTCATTTTTACTTTTCCTGGTTGTTGTGTATAAACTTCCTAGGAGTTTGAATCAAGAATGACCCTAATTATGATTTAGACATTAAATATCTCCCCAAAGTCAAGTGGAGACCTGATGAGAGTGTTAGGAAAAAAATGAGATCGGGGAGGAGAGTAGAGTAATAGAGGGTGTAATTGTAATGAATATATATCATGAATATATGGACCCTTGTGTTGTAAAGTTCATATCCACAATAAAACAGCCTTCATTGTAGCACTACTATATAATGCTTGAATCCTTAGGAGGTGGAGCTAGAGGCAGGAAGTTAAATCATAAAAGACTCATCTATGAAGGACATATTACACAAGCCCCCCCCCCCCAATACCTTTCACTTCCTAACCACCAAGAGATGGTTACTTCCACCACACATCACACATTTCTACCATGATACTACCCAGAGCTGTAGGACCAAGTGACCATGAGCTAAATCCTCTGACTCTATTGGCTCAAATAAAGCTTTTCTACTTGTAAATTGATGTTCTTTGGCATCTTGATTTGATGACAGAAAGTTAAGAGTGTTTTGAAGAAAGGAACTGTAGTAGAAGAGTTCAACAATGTTAGTCAAAGTCAAGTGTATTAAGGTAAGTTTTGAATAACAAATTTCTTCAAATTTAATTAACTCAAACCAATAGGACTTCACTGTCTTTGTCCTGTGATCCTCTCCCACACACACCGAAGTCCATCTTGGGCTTACTGACATAAGATTTACGTTTAAGCAGAGGACAGTCGAAGTCAATGTGTCACCACATAAATCACTGGGGGAGATTCATTCTCTCCTGTAAACAGATTTGACAAGTTGTCAGAACTGTGAAATCTCTTTCCAAGAGACAAGTTTTCCTCTGGCTGGCATCAGCATTCAGCTTTCTTCTCCCAACATGAGATTCCTGGGGCAAGTTCACTTTCTTATGTCTCATTATTATGTCTTTCTGGCTCCTATACAGACTTTGTGGAACGACATTAACTCTCTTCTTCTAAATCAGCTTCCTCTTCACTGCCCTGTGAAGTCTCTGGGTGAGACTATCTCCCATTGTTCCATATCCAAATAACATCACTTAATTACACACACACACACACACACACACACACACACACGGCTTTTTAATCACATTGAACTCGAGAACAAAGTCTGCACTACCTGGGTTGGTGATCTCAGACCGAGTGCCCTGCACTAGCAGCCCCCAGACATGGCAGCCAGGCCTGCACTGATTCTCTGATCCTAGTGTGTTGGTCTTTGTTGCAGTCCATCCTTATTTTTGCCACATCATATTTGAATGCTTATGTCTCCCCTCTGGTTCTTTTTCTACATATGGAGTCTCTTCCATCCTCACTTTGGAACCTCCATGCTAGCTCCTCCCATCCCTAATTTTTTTCATCATGATGTCATCATCTTTGTGCTCTACTTTAAAGCGTGTCTTCCACTTGACCTTCAGACTCCAGTTTTGACCTCATGGTGACTGATCTCTCTTTAATTCCCCTTCTCATTTTTAAACTTGAAACATCAAAGCCTTAAATTTTAAGAAATCTCTCCATAACACTATCTCCCTGAGCCTTGAGAATGGCTCTGGCTTCCTCTTCCTCTGTTCTCCTTTTTTTCTTTTCTCTTTGTTCTTCTTTGATTTATTTAAAAAAATAAAAAAAAAAGCTGCAAAGTCCGCTTAGGTTGTGATCTCTTTTGCATATCTGGGATTCTATTCTTTTTGCTCTCAGTAGTGAGGAAACAGAGTCAAAGCTCCACACTGTAACCTCCTCAGTCTGAGATGTTCCCCTAGATTCTTAGGGATCTCAACTCAAGTCAAACTAAGACTAATGGTTGCCACCAAACACAATATCAGGAATAGCTAGCATAATGAAACAGGATTAGAAATATTGTCTAAAGTCTTTTAATGTAAGCATAAGACAGAGTTGAGAAAAAAGAGAGGCACTTGAAAGTAAGGCACAACTTAGGTGTGGATGTGAGCATCTCAAAAGACTCACACAAAGTAAATATTCCCAAGTGTGAGTACATGTTTTTCCAAGAGAAAGCAATGAATTTGTCTTAGCATTAACATATACACCGTTTTGATACCTCTCAAACATTGACACACTTTCCCCATCTCTCTCTGTCTCTGTCTCTGCCTCTCTTTGTCTCTGTCTCTGTCTGTCTGTGTGTGTGTGTGTGTGTGTGTGTGTGTGTGTGTGTGTGTGTGTCTACTCCTTTCTTCCTTCTTTTTCCCTCCTTCCCTACTCTACCCTCTCAGAGAGATAGGTCCGGTGGTTTCAGAGAAACCTTGGATGGAATCATAACCTATAAAGTAAAGCTAGAAGCCACGAGGGTTCTGCAAGGTATCCAGCAAGTGTCCTTTTCCCTCACATCGGTATTCTCATGAGATTCCTAGAGAGGAGTCTAGAGAGGAAGCTAGGGAGGTTTATGGCTGAAGGCTTCAAGCATTGTGATTTTCCTCTGCTGCTGGAAAAGACTTTGACTAGATTCCCTTCACTAGAGCTTCTCTCATTCTTGTCCAGAGTTTTCCCTGCCTTTCTATTCTGCCTCATTACCAGTGAACGAGATGGAAACATTCCCATGAGAAGCAGGACTTCCACTCACAGGCACAGTTTTGAAGCCTAAAATGCCTCGAGCCTCTTCCATGACTATCTAGAGAACCCTGATTCATGCTCTCATAAGTGAACAAGGACACCTGAAGGTCAGAACTTGCTCCTACAATCATTTGCATGGGTGGACATGGGGGATTCACAGATCCCAGAATTACAATCTCTCTCCATGAACAAGAGTCCTGATATTCAGTCTAAGTCAATCCCAGCACCCAGAGCTGAAATTATCCAAGCTCACTACCTTGAGGTGTGAGTCATTGCACGAGTCACAGTATCTGCTCCTTACAAGAGACAGAGTTGGGACTGGGTGTCAAGGAAACAGTGACATGCATTGAGGCCACATCTTGTCAGAATTCTAGTCACTGTGTGATAATAGAAAAGATAAAACAAAAGCATGAGATGAGACACTGAAACAGCAGTGTGGTTTGTCCTATACCTTATTACTTTCCATAAAAGACTTGATACGATTTATCACAGAAGATATGCAATAAGGCAGCAAGATACAAAGAGATTTTTAAAAACCAGAGTTAGAAAAAAAAACATAATATAAAAGAGATGCGGGCAAGAAAAGCTTGAAAAGATCCTTTTTATGGAATGCTGAATGAGGGGAAAACCAGTCACACAGTCTTGGGACACTGCTTTCTCATAGGTCAGAAAGGGACTTGGGATAAAGTCACTCATTAGAGTAAATAGAGCCACGTTAAAATCCAAAACATTACTCTCTGTTCAACTCTAATTTCAGTGAGTCCAGTGTCAACAAAGCCAAGCAAAGCTCTGGAACTGACTAGAGCTTGTCACCATCTGTACATGAGAAAGAATGACTTAGTGCAAAGATCAAACTACGGCTTTCAAGAAATTTATGGAATATTATGATCCTATAATATCTTCAAATTGGGGAACGATAAATGAAAGAAGAAAATTAAGAGCTGAAGAAAACAAAAAAATTAGTTTGACAAATATGCTGGATATTGGATATTGTGCTAATGGATAAATACATGATTCTGTGTCTGTTATCAATTTCTTAGAAAAAAATAGCCTACTTCTACCATATAAAATCTCGTAAGCACCTTTCTTAAATTTCAATTTTATTTATTATTTTCTTGAGGGAGGATTTTTCTCAAATTTTATTTTTTTATGTGTATATGTGAGTGTGTGTGAGTGTATGTGTGTGTGTGAGTATGTGTGTGTGTGAGTATGTGTGTGTGTGTGAGTGTGTGTGCCCATGCATACATGCCAGAGGTCAGCCTCTAATGTTCTTCTTTCACACTCTACATCCCTCTTTAAGACAAGTTTCTCACTGATCCTGGAGCTCAGAAATTGGCCAGACTGCCTCCTTAGCAAGCACTGGGAATCTCCCTGACTCTACCTCCATGGTGCATAAAGATACATATCATTATGCCTAATTTTTACCTTGGTGCTGGCTGCAAATACATATCCCCATACTGCTGATTGAATGGCAGATACTTTACCAATTTAGCCATCTCCCTGGCTCCAAAGTTTCCGCATTCAAGATATCACAGCATTGACCCTGCTCGTCAGTTTGCACATGTATGTAACATAATCAAAAGAAGCCCGGATAATCTATTCTTCATTCTTAACTTTAGCAAAGTTTCTCTTCTAAGGCTTATATATTAAAGATCAAAATCTTAGCTACAATAATTATATATAGATCTAACTTCTTATTCTGATATCTTCTATAAGTTCCTTCTCAGTGGTAAATGGATAATTCTTATACGTGTCAAAAGAATAGACTTTGTCCTGATCTAATTTCATTCATCTTCTTCAAATATTGATTAGTGGGCCTATATTTGCTCACTGTAATGGCTTGTATTTATTGTCAACCTGACCAATTCTAAAATTATCCAGGATGTAAATGCCTGTGGAAGGGGGGTCTAAATTATGTTGATTCTGATAGGTTATTTTTCTGACAGTGGAAATGAGCCAAATTGAGACAGAAAGTCTCAATTACCAGTGAGCGAGATGGAAACATTCCCATGAGAAGCAGGACTGCCAGTGAGAAAAGGAGGGGAGGGAGACCAAAATGTCTGGATTATATGGGGGAAAGCCTCTGAGGGAAGGGAAGCCCAGCTTCTGGGCTGGAAAGTTCAGGGTACAGGACATTGCATACCAGGTAGGAACTGAGGGATGCTGGGAGAACCTGGAGGCTAGGTCTGCTTTGGTGCATAAAATATTCACCTCAGCACCTTACCCTGGCTCTAAAACCAAACAAGTTGCAGGAGAAAAACCCAATGGATTGAGTTCTAGAGTGCATGAGAGAGAGAGAGAGAGAGAGAGAGAGAGAGAGAGAGAGAGATGAGCATAATGAATATAAGCTTTTATTTCTCTCTGCTTCTTGACTTCAGATGCAATGTGACCAGCTATCTCCTTTTCAGCCTGCTTTGCCTTCCCTGTCATGATGGAATGTATCCCTTCCAACTGTAAGCCGAAATAAAGTCTTCCCTCTTTAAACTTCTGCCCATCAGGTATCTGGTCACTGCAACAAAGGAGGTAACCAATACATTCATTAAAAAACAGCTTTTGCTTCCTTAGTCTTACAAAAACCTATTAGAAGTTGGGGCTCCCTTTCCCTCTCCTCCTTCTTTGGGGGTGGGGGGGTTGTCCTCATTCATGATCCTGTAAGTTCATCAGCTTTGTTGACCATCCAGATCAAAGAGAGAACACAGCAGTCAAACCATCTGATCCTTCAATTTGGGTCCTGAAGAAACATGCTTGGAATTCTCAAGCAATTTTAAAAGATAATGCTGCAATTTAGATATAAGGTTTGCCCCACAAGGCTCATTCTTAAAACACCTATTCCCCAGTGCAAAGTTCAAAGAGGGTTGTGAAGGAAAAGACTGGAAAATGAGGACCTTGACTTAACCCATTGATGAGGGAGAAGGCATTGTGAAAGGTGAGGCCTGGCTGGAGGAGATAGGCCATACAGATGAAAAGCTAACACACAGAGGTAAGTATTCCTGGTAAATCCAACTCTGGTTTCAAAAGCCAAGGAAACCCCAGAGCAGAGAAGATCAAAACCAGAGGAAAAAAGAAAACAAAAACAAAAAACCAAACAAACAAACAAACAAAACAAAAAACAAAAAAAAAGCCCATTTAGTTGCTCCTTTCCTGGCATTTTTGACACGTAAAATACTTTTAATGCCTTGAGCCAAGACTCCAACATTAATTTTCTTGTCTTGGGCTACTATTTCAAAATGCTTTTAATGTTGCACACACCAAGCTAAAAGGCTGTTGTAGCAGCTAGCCACACTTTAAAGTCTTCTGACTCGTTTCCATTCCACCATGGCTCTCAGTGCGGCCACCGAGCTAATCCAATTTTCAGGTCCATTAACCTGGAACTTCAAATCAAAAGAGAGACCATGCATCTCCCTGATGGGTTTTTAAAGCAGTAACAACTGTGGCAGAAGCATCCTTTCAAAGTTCCCTCCCTGCCTGCCGATCAGAGCCTGCACCATTTCCCAGAGCCCCTGATCCACATATGAATGGCTCCTCAAAGGCTAGCAGGAAAATAAAAAGGCAGAGGGAAGTTGGACTTCTTATTTCCTCAGCTTGCCAGTAAGGTCCACCCATTCCAATCTTCCAATAGTGTAGACCTGAAAAATGCTCCTTGGTAGAATCCCCAGGTGTTCCTCTATGCTCTCCTCCCTGCTGTGATGAGTTAGTTTCCTCCATCCCTTGATTAGCATGCCACTCGGGAAGATGTTTGATTTAAAAGAAAACAAAAATAAAATCCCCACTCAGTTATCTCAGGTCTAGATGAACACAGTGTGTTGTCTTCTGAAGCTTAGACATGATTTAAGTGTGTGCCCTTCCCAAAATCATCACCTAGAAACTTAGTCTTCTTATAGCATTGTTGGAAAGTGGTAGACACTTTTAAGATGGGCTTAGCACCCCTGAGAAGAGAGAGATACTGGTATCGCACAGTGGACTCTATCTTGAAAGAGTGAACTTGTTCCTGTGAGTAGTGTTTATGAAACAGTGTGACCCCCTTCACCTTGATCTATTGCTTCCTCCGATGCCCCTAAGATTTGCCACTTGGAACACTTTTGCATGGGATACCACCATGGAGTATCCCGCATGTGCCAAGGTGTAAGGTGACCATGGAACCGCAAGCATTACGAGTGAAGTAAACCTTTCTTCCCTGTACAAGTCTTTACAGTAAAGCAGACCACGATACTGTCACTATGCAACGCTTACTGGCATTACCAGAATAATAAATCACTGGAGAATTTCGTTAATGTTACTAATACCTGGGTCCCAACTCAGACAGAGAGAAATAGATGTCTAGGGGTAGGATCCAAGCATGGCTTTTTTTTTTCAAACATCTTTCTGAATTAATCAAATTTGTTATTTGATATGCATGGGAGCATTTAAAATGTTGTATCTCCCAGTTATAGAATTTCAAGCAACAGAAAACAAGGGAAGTATTGGGGGGGGGGGACCAGTGAGAGGGGGCTTTCCTAGAAGCCTCAAAATCCCTTCAAGATTCACTCTTTTTTTTTCTGAAAACCTTTCACCAAGCAAATTGGAACGATGCTCAAACCATCTGTTAAAAAGAAAATGATGTTCCTATTTCAGCTGTAGATGCTATCAACCGAGTGCTGTGCGTGTACAAACAGTGACAGCAGATGTCATTGTAGGACAGAATTTTGTATTTGTAGATGTGGGTTATCAGCAAGCACTATGTGAGCATTCACTGGAGATAACTTATCCATTGGTCTCCCATGTGGGTGGGGTATCGCTATTCCACCTCCTTTTTAAAATAGAAATATACAATTTTTATTAGCTGACAAACTACTGGGGTTTCATATGGCTCCTTCGTCCATTCTTAATTTTGATTAACATAGGCCACTGCCCCTTCCCTTCATATATATATAGTATTTATATAGTACATATATATATATATAGTATTTCTCCCTGTTCTTAAATTTTACGCTTGTTCTGTCACCTTCTCTTATTGTGTTTGACTTGCTTTGCAAGATTATATAGGTTGATAGTCTTATTAGGAAGACAAATGTAAACCATGACACAGTTCTGGAGCTGTAAGATAGCAGAGCAGTTCAAGATGGCAATCTACCACATATGCATCATACTTCAAGGACATAAAAGTAAAGATCACTGACACAGTGAGTATAGACAGAGTGAGACGTGGTTCCAAATCTGGGGTCTGTAGAACTCTAAATGAATGTGATCAGTAGAGGACGGGAGACTTGTAAAATAAATTAACAAGGAACTATTTGTGTAAGATGAGAATTGGGAACTGTGAGCTAGAAACCAAATTAGGAAACTGTTTCAAAGAGGAATGAGAATCCAATCGTAAAACACAACTGAAGTATCTTTAACTGATCACTGAAATTAGCAGTTTCGGTGAAATTAGAAGTTGTTATCACAGAGTGCATGAGGCCAAACCTAATTGATTTGAGTTACAAAGACAAGAGAGGTGTGTTTAGAGTTTGCTAGGAGGGAAAATATCTTCAAAGAAGGAAAAAGCAGTTAGGGACAGATGGGACAAAGCAAGCTCTCGTCTTAGGTGGAAGTCTATAAGGTGACTAAGTACAATTCACATCGGAAGTATAAGTCTTAGCCCCAAAAGTTTAATCACTCCACTGTGAGGAAAAACATGATGGAGGCTGGTCCTACGTATGGGATGACTAAACTTAAAATTCCTGTCTCTGTGAGGCTTTGTACTACCATGATAAAATGCTATGGCAAGTTGGGGAGGAGAAAATTTATTTCTGTTTACAGTTCCATATCGCAGTCCAACACTGAAGGAAGTCAGAACAGGAATTCAAGCAGGAATCTGAAAGCAGGAACTGAAGCAGAGGCCATGGGTGATTGCTGACCACTGGCTTGCTCTCTATGGCTGTCTCAACCTGCTTCCTCATACTATTCAGGGCCATCAGGGCAAGGGTAGCCCCACCCACAATTGCCTGGACCCTCCCACATCAATCACTAATTTAGAAAATGTCCTCTTAACACTCCTTCATTGCTGGTGGGATTGCAAGCTGGTACAACCACTCTGGAAATCAGTCTGGCAGTTTCTCAGAAAACTGGACATAGTACTACCAGAAGATCCAGCAATACCTCTCCTGGGCATATACCCAGAAGATATTTCAACTGGTAACAAGGACACATGGTCCACTATGTTCATAGCAGCCTTATAGTAGCCAGAAGCTGGAAAGAACCCAAATGTCCCTCAACAGAGGAATGGATACAGAAAATGTGGTACATTTACACAATGGAGTACTATTCAGCTATTAAAAACAATGAATTTATGAAATTCTTGAGTAAATGGATGTATCTGGAGGATATCATCCTGAGTGAGGTAACCCAATCACAAAAGAAGTCACTTAATATGCACTCACTGATAAGCGGATATTAGCCCAGAAGTCTAGAATACCCAAGATACAAGTTCCAAAAACATAAGAAAATCAAGAAAGACCAGCGCGTGGATACTTCACTCCTCCCTAGAATAGGGATTAAAATATACATGGAAGGATGTGCAGAGACAAAGCTTGGAGCTAAAATGAAAAGATGGGCCATCCAGAGAGTGCCCCACCCGGGTGGTCCATCACATAATCAGCCACCAAACGCAGACACTACTGCATAGACCATCAGGACATTGCTGAAAGGACCCTGATATAGCTGTCTCCTGGGAAGCTCTGACAGTTCCTGACAAACGCAGAAGTGGATGCTCACAATCATCTATAGGGCAGTACACAGGGTCCCCAATGTAGGAGCTAGAGAGANGAGGGGGGGTGTCTAGTTGGTTGGTATTGTTCTTCCTATGGGGTTGTAAACCCCTTCAGCTCCTTCAGTTCTTCCCCTAACTCCTCCATTGGGGTCCTCGTGCTCAGTCCAATGGTTGGCTGTGAGCATCTGCATCTGTATTGGTCAGGCTCTGGCAGAGCCTCTCAGGAGACAGCTCTATCTATCAGGCTTCTGTCAGCAAGCACTTTTTGGCAATGGACAATAAGTAATAGACACACCAGCAATAGTGTCTACCTTTGGTGTCTGCACGTGTGATGGATCCCCAGGTAGGGTAGTCTCTAGATGGCCTTTCCTTCAGTCTCTGCTTCACTCTTTTTCCCTGTATTTTCTTTAGACAGGAGCAACTCTGGGTTAAAATTTTGGAGATGACCTCCCCTTGCAGCGATCCTTAATAAAGAGATGCTCCCTGCTTGTGTGTACTGGTTTGTTTGATTGTGGGTGTGAATGCATATCCTTTATTCAAGGTGAACTAGGGAATAAATACCTATTGTGGGAGAACCAGGGTTTTTGAAAAATATCCACCTTTGAATATCAGCTAGGCCTCTGACTGTCTGCCAACTGCTGTAGGGATCAAAAACCCTCCTTTCCCAATGGGTGACCAGGATGGATGAGTGAATAACAAAATTGAACGGCCAGTGCACACACGCCAGCCTCCAGCACGGCATTCACAGAGCTGCTACTAACCTAGGGTAATGAATGCATTCCAACCCATTGGGTTTCTGTACTCACTGTGAGCCAGTGTGTTTATTTGTGCACCACACATCCAATTACAACAAGAACTTGATGAGCTGATTAGCTTTCATGTGCATCTTGTAGACCTAGAGCCTTGCCCTTTTTTTCTCCCCCCCCCCCCCCCCCCGGCTTTAAACATTCTGGCTCTAGGTTGGCATTAGCTTTACTGATGACTTTAAAGTCTTAACTAATATCCTTGGACTCCTTGAAGATGCTTAGCACTTCACCATGCGGGGAGTAAAACTTCACAGAGCAATTATCAAAGGGAACTCTTTTCATCCAAATGTAAATGGATCACGCTTTATTCCACTTCTCTCCCCGGCACTTGACATGTGTGCTCATTTAATTTAATTTTATTTTTGTTCTCTGCAATGGCTTGTCTCTATTAATTATAGACTAAGTGCATCCCATCTCTGCAAATTATTAACCAGCTATAGAATTTTGCTATTTTTTGCCACAAGATGTCAAATTCATTACTGATTCTGTAGTTCAAAGAAATGGTTGCACGGCTCTATGCACTCTATAATGAAATACGTTTATTGTGTTTCTTATTGCACGAAAATTTGACTTTTCTAATTATCTTTCTTTTAAATTACAAAGGCAATATGACCTCTTGTGTTCACAGCGATTGCTGAAGTAAGAGGAGCCATTCTCTGGGAGCTGAGTGATGTATTTCTTAGATGCACTCTCTAGATTTTTAGAGCTTCATTCAAAGGCTGACTCCAATTTAATCAATGCCCAGTCTCTTTTGTTTCCTCAATAAACAGAAAATATTACAGTACTATCCTGACAAAATGGTGCAGAGATTCCTTCATCAATAAAATCCTTGAAATAAGTATCAAACAAGATATTTTTTGAAAGAAAAATGGAACTGAGGAGGAATCTCAAATGGCTGAGAAGCACCTAAAGAAATGTTCAGTATTCTTAGTCATCAGGGAAATGCAAATCAAAATGACCCTGAGACTCCACCTTACACCAATTAGAATGGCTAAGATAAAAAACTCAGGTGATAGTAGATGCTGGAGAGGATGTGGAGAGAGAAACACTCCTCCATTGCTGGTGAGATTGCAAGCTGGTACA
This sequence comes from Mus minutoides, assembly GCA_902729485.2. Classification (NCBI taxonomy): domain Eukaryota; kingdom Metazoa; phylum Chordata; class Mammalia; order Rodentia; family Muridae; genus Mus; species Mus minutoides. The sequence continues at coordinate 1,259,628 of LR749935.1, read as the reverse complement.
AGCAAGCCACTCTGGAAATCAACTCAGTGGTTCCTCATAAAGTTGGAAATAGTTCTAACTGAAGACTCAGCTATACTACACCTGGGCATATACCCAAAAGAAGTCCCAACATATAACAAGGACATGTGCTCCACTATGTTCATAACAGCCTAATTTATAATAGCTAGAGTCTGGAAACAACCCAGATATCCCTCAACAGAAGAATGAATGCAGATATTGTGTTACATTTACACAATGGAATACTACTCAGCTGTTAAAAATAACAACTTCACAAATTTTGCAGGAAAGTGGATGGAACTAGAAAGTATCATCCTGAGTGAAGTAACCCAGACCCAAAAGAACATACAGAGTATATACTCACTGATAATTGGATATTAGCCCAAGATCTAAGAATACCCATGATACAACTCACAGCCCATACGAAGCTTAACAAGAAGGAAGACCAAGGTGTGGATTGGATACTTAAATCTTGCTTAGAAGGAGGAACAAAATAATCATAGGAGGCAGAGGGAGGGACATGGTTGGGAGAGGGTGGGGGAAAGGAAAAAGGGGACAGGTTCAGATATGGGAAGAGACGGGAGAGAAGTCAAGAGGGTCAGGAAAGTGAATAGAAATATGTAACAGTTGGAGTGGGGACCAGGGAAACCACTAGAAAGTCCCAGACACTAGGGATGCAAGAGGCTCCCAGGCCTAATGGAGATGACATTAGCCAAAATACCCAACAGAGGGGAGATAGAACCTGAAGAGACCGCCTTCAATAGGCATAGCTCCCAGATGAGTGAAATGGCCATTCACCCATCTCAAAATTTTTAATCCAGAATTGTTCCTGTCTTAAGGAAATGTAGGGACCAAAAAAGTGGAACAGAGACTGAGGAAAAGGCCATCCAGACACTACCCCATTTAGGGATCCATCCCATCTGCAGACACCAAGCCTCCTAACACTACTGTTGATGCCAAGAATTGGTTGCAAATAGGAGCCCATCAGGGCTGTCCTCTGAGAAGATGCAGACACTCACAGCCAACCATTGAACTTAGCCCAGGGACCCCAGTGGAAGAGATAGGAAAGGACTGAAGGAGCTGAAGGGGATTGCAACCCCACAGGAAGAACAACAGTATCAACTAACCGGACCCCTCAGGGCTCCCACCAACCAAAGAGTATACATGGGTGGATCCATGGCTCCTGCCACACAAGTAGCAAAGGATTGCCTTATCTGGCATTAATGGGAAGGGAGGCACTTGATACCCCAGCATAGGGGGATGCTAGAGCAGTGAGGTGGGAGTGAGTGGGTGGGTGGGTGGGGAGTACACTCTTAGAAGCAACAAGGAGCGGGAGGGGATGGAGAGGTTGTGGAGGGGAGACCGGAAAGAGGACAACATTTGAAATGTAAGTAAATAACATAATCAACTAAAAAAAGAGAAAAATACAAATGGCCAACAAATATAACAAACAGCCTTCATCTTTAATAACAAATAAATGATTGTGTATCTGGCATCTGCTCAATACTTTCTACTTAATTAATTGGGAAGAAATCAGACTGAGTAAACTCAACTGCCCTGGCTTCCAATATAAGCAAACTGAAATTCAACTCACTAGCAAACATCTTAACCAGGCAGAAACATCATCTGATTCCTAATTAAGGACCTTTGTGCTGGAATGATCCAAATAAGGCCAATGCTTCACCTAAACCAGTCATATATTTTCTGGCTAATTTCATACTCTTCCTGTAAGGCCCCTTTACCAGGCTCTAAACCACCCAATTCGCAATAGCTGCTCAAATAAACACCTTATGGTTTTAATGTACCTTACTTACCTTTAAACACTACCTACAAAGACTATTCTAAGTGACTTTCACTTACTGGCTCATTTTATACTCATAACCATTCTATAGTTATGGATTCAAACACAACTAATCTAGAGCTCATACTGACGTTTAAAACAGAATGACCAGAAGAAAGAAAAATGAAGTAAAATGAAATACTACATTTTACTTTTAGATTGACCAAAGGTTTTATAGCATAATTGATAAAGCAGCTTCCAAAATAATACAGACTTGCCATTTTTCTTGGTTGTCAATCAGAAGTGTATGGAAAAAATAATAAATAAATAAATAAATAAATAAATAAATAAATAAATAAAACCTATTACTTATAACCAAGGCCACAGCCATGACTGAAGTAATGGCCATCCGGAGACTGCCCCACCTAGGAATCCATTCCATCTGCAGACACCAAACCCAGACACTATTGCTGGGTTTTTTATCATTTTTTTATTAGATATTTTCTTAATTTACATTTCAAATGCTATCCCAAAAGTTCCCTATACCATCCCCACGCCCTGCTCCCCTACCCACCCACTCCCACTTCTTGGCCCTGGAATTCCCCTGTACTGGGGCATATAAAGTTTGCAAGACCAAGGGGCCTCTCTTCCGAATGATGGCCAACTAGGCCATCTTCTGCTACATATGCAGCTAGAGACATGAGCTCTGGGGGTTCTGGTTAGTTCATATTGTTGTTCCTCTTATAAGGTTGCAGACCCCTTCAGCTCCTTGGGTACTTTCTCTAGCTCCTCCATTGGGGGCCCTGTGTTCCAACCTATAGATGACTTTGAGCATTCACTTCTGTATTTGCCAGGCGTTGGCATAGCCTCATATGAGACAGCTATATCAGGTTCCCTTCAACAAACTCTTGCTGGCATATGCAATAGTGTCTGGGTTTGGTGGCTGATTATGGAATGGACCACCGAGTGGGGCAGTCTCTGGATAGTCCATCCTTTTGCCTTAGCTCCAAACTTTGTCTCTGTAACTCCTTTCATGGGTATTTTGTTCCCTATTCTAAGGAGAAATGAAGTATCCACACACTGGTCTTCCTTCTTCTTGATTTTCTTGTGTTTTGCAAATTGTATCTTGGGTATTCTAGGATTCTGGGCTAATATCCACTTATCAGTGAGTGCATATCTAGTGACTTCTTTTGTGATTGGGTTACCTCACTCAGGATGATATCCTCCAGATACATCCATTTGCCCAAGAATTTCATAAATTCGTTGTTTTTAATGTTGAGTAGTACTCCATTGTGTAAATGTACCACATTTTCTGTATCCATTCCTCTGTTGAGGGACATCTTGGTTCTTTCCAGCTTCTGGCTATTATAAATAAGGCTGCTATGAACATAATGGAGCATGTGTCCTTATTACCAGTTAGAACATCTTCTGGACTATTGCTGTTTATTTGAGTTTGCTGACAAGAGCCTGGTATGACTGTCCCCTGAGAAGCTCTGCCAGATCCTGACTAATACAGATTTGGCAGCCAACCATTGGACTGAGCATAGGGCCCCTAATGGAGGAGTTAGGAGAAAAAGCGAAGGAGATGAAGGGGTTTACAACCCCATAGGAAGAACAATATCAACCAACCAAACCCCCAGAGTTCCCAAGAACTAAACCACCAACCAAAGAGTACACATGGAGGGACCCATGGCTCTAGCTGCATATGTAGCAGAGGATGGCCTGGTTGGACATCAATGGGAGTTGAGGCCCTTAGTCCTGTGAAAGGACATGCCAGGGCAGGGAGACTGGAGTAGGTGAGGGGGAACATCCTCATAGAAGTAGCGGGAGGAGGAATGTGATAGGGGATAAGGGGTTTCCAAAAGGGAATCCGGGAAAGGGGATAACATTTGAAATGTAAATAAGTAAAATATCCAATAAAAAAAAGAAAATATTTATGCTCAAAATGGCATTGGCCCCAATGTAGGGGAATGCTAGGCAGTGAGGTAGGAATAGCTGGATGGGGGAGCTCCCTCATAGAAGTAGGGGGAGGGGAGGGGATAGGGAGTTTGCAGAGGGGAAACTGGGAAGGGGGGACAACATTTGAAATGTAAATAAATAAAATAACCATATATATATATATATATATATATATATATATATATATATATTTCTCTCTCTCTCTCTCTCTCTCTCTCTCTCTCTGTGTGTGTGTGTGTGTGTGTGTGTGTGTGTGTGTGTGTGTGTGTGTGTGTAAAAGCATGCCTAAAACCCTGGGCTTTCTTATCCTGAGAATGGAAGGAGTTTGGCTGCTCCCTAGCCTTGCTCTGGTACCAACAGATCCCGGCAGATAGGCTTCCTCCCCCTTCCCTCACATGCTTAGATGCATATAGCAACCATAAACTCATGCAGCCAAGGGCTGATTGCTGTTTATCTGACTGTTGGGCCTGAAATATCTCGGGCTGAACTTCCTTTCTATATGAACTTAGAAGGTTCTTCCCCTGCAATAACATACCACCACTTGGGCCCAACCAACGATTCTCCCTGGGGTATAAATAGTCCCTGTCCCCTACTACTATCCTCTGTCAGTCTCCTGGATGTTCTTTCCCATTGTACTCACTGCTGCTCAGGATTCTCTTCTGGCCCCAGTGGTTCTTGACTCTGCTTCCCTTAAGGATCAGGTTAGTGTGTGATAGCAGGAACACACCAGGACAAAGTGGTTCTTGAGCCCGGTAGGATACAGAGAAATCAATATGGAGATGACTTAGAAACTGGGAGCTTCCTTTTTACCAAGTACCTTTCATAAAACCAGGGAATGCCTACTATATAGGCATCTGGGAAATAAAAGGCATCAGCTGTCCTACCCAGCTATAAACCTAATGGCATATAATACTAATCCATGAGACAAGATGTGCCTAGTAGTGGCACAATTGATATGGAGGTCACCAATTGTCCTCTGATTATATTTGAAGCCTGTTCTACAGGAAAGAATACATGCCTGGTTCTTTAAACCCAGTCAAAACCCCATGGCTTAGGTAAGGAGAAAGGGCTCAGTTATTAGGAGCATATGCTATTTTTGGAGAAGAGCAGAATTTAATTCCCAGCACTCATGTCAGGTGACTGATGCCAGCTCCAGGGGGAAATAAAGCCCTCTTCTGCATTTCACTGGCACTGCATTCATGTGAGTATTCTCTCACACAGGCATGCACATACATACATACATACATACATACATACATACACACATATACATACACAAAATATCAAACAATATATACAAAACTAAAATACTTAAGGCCATTAAATTTTCTAAAGTGGCTAGGGGACCATAGGACCAGTAATTAATTTATTACTGTTGTTTGGCGAACTTGACATGACATTAAATGGCCTTCTATGTATATTCCCATTGACAAATGCTACTCTCAATCTTAATATAAAAATCTTCTCAGTTCAATGAACAATAGTGAATGCAGAGACTCTTGGATGTTCAAAGAGCTGAAAATAAGGATAGTTGCGTGTTCAGCCCTAAGTGGATCATTTATACCACCCACTTCTCTGGTAATATCATGGGAGACAGCAGAAAGACGATCAGAGTTAGAAGATGACCTGCTAAATACTGTCTTCTGAGCATGGCGCAGTCACTGCAATCACGAACTCCCAACAAATGCAGTTGTGTAGATGGAGCTGTCAATAGCCAGTCATGCACGTTGAAGAGACTCATGTGCTCCTACTTCTTGTGAACTATTCGTTCATCTTCTAATAATAATGATTCATTTTCTTTAGATGTTTACCAACTACTGAGGCCACCAGACTTCACTGGATAGTTCCACTCCCAGGCTTACCCAGATGGCCCTAGTTAAAAATTAATGGGCCACAAAACACAGTCATTCGCAAGCCAAAGGGGATGAGGGTCGCAGAGGTAGGAGGGAGATTGTAGTGGGTTGAAAGCAAGAGTAAACAGAATGCATTGTGCAAATACATGAAATTGTCAGAAAGAAAGTCACAATTTTAACTAATAAAAATCTCTAAAACAAGCTTTCCTACAAAGAAATATGAATGAAGACTGACACATCCACTCTGTACATAAATAACAAAAATCTCAATAACTAAATACCTTTCAGCCCACTAATTAATTCTAGAAATGTTTCTTTCGCAATTTTCTAAGAAAGGAAAGGATATTCTGTAGTTGCTCTGGAATTTTTATAGCCAGACTGATTTACGTATTGGTTCCTTCCAACAGCTGCCTGGTAGGAGATCTTGTTCAAGTTCCCTAGCTTCTCTATGCCTCAGTATCCTCATAGCAAAATGTGAAAGTAGTACCCTTGAGGGAGGTTAGACAATCAGTTACAGCAGACACAGCCAACTTTCAGATTCCCTGTTGATCACTTCACCTTGAGAACAATTTTATCATAAAATGGTGGAGAGATAGAAAGAAAAACACTACTCAAGAGTGTGGCTAGGGGGACCATTTAGATTTGTACTACAAGCTGAAAGAGGAAGAAGAAGAAGAAAAGGAAGAAGAAGAAGAAGAAGAAGAAGAAGAAGAAGAAGAAGAAGAAGAAGAAGAAGAAGAAGAAGAAGAAGAAGAAGAAGAAGAAAGAAGAAAGAAGAGGGGGAGTAGAGGGAGAGGACGAGGGAGAAGAAGAAGTAATACTGTAAATTAGCAATGTATTGGTAAGGAAAATGAACAATATGTTAATAAGCATAAATTTAGCAATATTTATGTGATTAAAAACTTAACGATGTGGAGTAATGCAGAAGGGCAGATGTCAGTGAATGGCACTGTTGCTTGTTAAATTCCCACTTTATAGCTCCTAAATCAGGACACATCATGGAATTTTAGTGCTTTCCCATAGCACAATCAATCACTTGTATTTAACAGTATTTCAACTCTTATCGCAAAGATCAGTGGCCTTTGGCAGAGGCTTTTCAATTCCAACCCCGTCACCTGTGTTACAATATTACTCACTCCATCCTGTAAGTATCTTTCAAAGCTTTTGGATGGAAAGGCAGAATGCAAATTTGGAAAGGTGAATAAGCCTACAAAATAAAACTAGGCTGCCAGGAAGAAACAAAGAATGTGTTGGCACCACATACAGGAAATTCATTTTGCAATCTATGTGGGTCTTATCAAGTTTCTGTTTGCTCTGCAAACACTGATCGAGTAGAAATCTAAGAGGTGGTTGGGGCTGTTTACTGAGCAGTCAGCCAGTGTTCTCTGGCTAATATGTGGCAGTAGCTGGAGTTAATAGACTAAATACTCCAACATAGCACACATGTTTTTATCTAACATGATGAAATATGAACTTCTAATTTCACTTGTTTGATGTACCAATCAATCCAACACTAGATAAATAGCTAGCTGAGCAGTCCTTTCTGTTGTCATCAGGAATTTTTTTTTTTTTTTTAAGATCAGATAGGGAAGAACACTCGTGTGTGTGAAGAGCAACCTGCCCGTTTGTCCTCTCCTCTCACACCACTGGCATCACACATTTTTGTGATCCTAAAGGACAGTGGGATTTACTCATGCACCTAAAATAAGGCTATTGATTTTGTACTGTGTACCAGCTAGGTGTCCTCTAGCTCATTTCTGACACTGTTCCCTGGGTATTACTAGATGACACAGGGTGAATGTTCAATTCTCGTGACTATTCCTATCACCTTGGAGGCCATTTATAAACCCTGGCTTATTTTCCCTAGGCTTGGACCCAGCTTTATAAATCAGAATTCCCTAGAGTCCCATTCTTGGATTTGATTAATTTGATTGAGGCAGTCATTGAATTGAAGGAAATGCTTGTTTGTCTACTGGTCTACTGTCTACGGGCTCATCATAAAATATACCTCAGAAGATACAGAAGAGAAACACACTGTGAGGTATAAGAGCTCATACACCTCTCTCCAAGTACACTACACTCCAGGAATTCCCATGTGTTCAGCTTTCCCCCAGTTCCCTGAATTCAATCCTCTAGAGTTTTAATGGAAACTTTGATTCACAAGTGAGCAGGCTAGCTAGGGAAATTCAAGATGGTCCGTTCCGATTTTTCAGCATTCCTTCCTCATTGTAAAACAGGACCACTCTAGAATAAGGAAAGCAGGTCCCGGAATTTCCTTGGGGACTACAAATGACAAGGTATGATTATATAGCTCTGACTAACTTTGATGAAAAGAAATGCTAATTTTGATGCCCTGCCTTAGAGATAGAGTTATGAGTCATCAAAACATGCAGAAAGCATGACATATCACAGCAAGGAACATTGATCTACTTAGTCTTTACCAATTAGACAGAAAAAGGTAGACAAAATTCATAGGAAAAAAATCATTCATGAGTGAATGTCTCCTTACATAGATCTATAGCGAAAGTCCTATGGACACATAAGGGAAGCACCAACTCACTGGCCCACTAACTGAAAGATTGAACTAAAGTGGTCCTGAGTTACACTAGTCAATTTATCTAACACCAAAGTCTCAAAACCTAATCTTTACAAATGACACACTTACATTTTTTTCTTATTTACAGCAAATATATTAAAGAAAAAATATTAAGTGTAACCCCCAATACAGAAAAGAGGTATCATTCCCCATGTAGGCTTCATTACAGCCTCATGTGTCCACATACCCCTTTTCAGGAAACGTTCCACCCTCACAGGATTGGAAGCTTCCAGGTTGATGGCAAAGTTTCATTAAGCAAAAATATATTCGTGTGAATCTAGAACATGGCCTTTCGGATTCATTGGGCAATATATAACAAATCTGGTTGTTTGGAGTAAAATACAACTCTCCGTGGTTTAATTTCAACTATAAAATTTAGAAAAGAGTAACAGATCATAGACTGTGCCGGAGAGTTTAATCTCATCTTGAAACAAGCTAAAGTCATCTGAGAGAAGAGAAAAACTTCAATTTAAAAAATCTCCTCCATGAAATCAGGTTGGAGGAAAATGTGTAAGGCATTTTCTTAATTAATAATTGCTGGGAGAGGGTCTAGCCCATTATGGGTTGTTCCATCCCTGGGCTGGCATGAGGAGCAATCCCGTAAGCAGCACTCCTCCATGGCCTGTGCATCAGCTCCTGCCCACAGGTCCATGCCCTGCTTGAGTTCCTGTCTTGAGCTCCTTAGATAATGAACTGTTATGTGGAAGCATAAGCCAAATAAATTCTTTCATCCCACCACTTAGTTTCTTGCCATAGTGTTTCACCACAGCAATAGAAACCCCAACTAAGATGTAGATCAAAATTCAGTGGAGAATGGGTCATAGTTTGCCACACCTTTAATCTCAGTACTTGTGTGGTAGAATCAGGAAAATCTCTATGAACTCTAGCCCAGCCTGGTCTATGAAGTGAGTTCCTGGACAGCCAGGGCTACATAGAAAGACTTTGCTTTTAAAAATTAAAAAGATAAAAATAAAAATAATTTTAGAAAAAGCGTCTGTGTAGATTTGGTGGAGCAATGTCTGTAAGTACCACATACAAAGTAGTTCAGAGCGGACTGCTGAAGCAACAGAGCTTCTTCCATAGGTTCCCTTTGGTACTTCATCTTCGACCAGGAGGCAGAGGTAAGCCCCAGACCTCTGGGCACCTTCCCCAGCAGAGGAGAGTCAGCCTCCAGGGAGGGCTCTAACCCCGGGATCCAGGTGAGGGCGCCATTTTGTATCCCGGGTATCTCAGAGACCAGTCTGCACAAGAGGTGTGCACAGGCCACAGAAACAACAGAACTTCTTGGACAGGGTCTCTTTGGGCCTTCATCTTCAGCCAGGAGGTGGAGCTGAGCTCCAGACCTTCTATGCAACTTCCCTGAAAAAGGAGAGCTTGCCTGCAGAGAGTGCTCTAACCACTGAGACTCAGGAGAGAGTTGGTCTCCCAGGAGTGCTGACAGAGGCTAAAAAAATAACAGGAGGAACAAGCTCCAGCCAGAGACAGCTAGAACAACTGACACCAGAGATTACCAGATGGCAAAAGGCAAACGTAAGAATCTTACTAAGAGAAACCAAGATCACTCAGCATCATCAGAACCAAGTACTCCCACCACAGCGAGTCCTGGATAACCCCAGCACACCCGAAAAGCAAGATTCAGATTTAAAATCATATCTCATGATGCTGGTAGAGGATTTTAAGAAGGGCATTAATAACTCACTTAAAGAAATACAGGAGAACACTGATAAACAGGTAGAAGTCCTTAAGGAGGAATCACAAAAATCCCTTAAAGAATTACAAGAAAACATGCTAAACAGTTAGAAGTGCTTAAAGAAAAAACACAAAAATCCCTTAAAGAATTACAAGAAAACACAACCAATAAGGCTATGGAATTGAACAAAACCATCCAGGACCTAAAAAGGGAAATAGAAATAATAAAGAAAACCCGAAGTGAGACAACTTTGGAGATAGAAACACTAGGAAAGAAATCAGGAACCATAGATGTGAGCATCAGCAACAGAATATAAGAGATGGAAGAGAGAATACCAGTTGCAGAAGATTCCATAGAAAACATGAACACAGCAATCAAAGAAAATGAAAAATGTGAAAACATCCTAACTCAAAACATCCAGGAAATCCAGGACACAATGAGAGGACCAAACCTAAGGATAACAGGTATAGATGAAAATGAAGATTTTCAACTTAAAGGGCCAGTAAATATCTTCAACAAAATTATAGAAGAAAACTTCCCTAACCTAAAGAAAGAGATGCACATGAACATACAAGAAGCCTACAGAACCCCAAATAGACTGGACCCGAAAAGAAATTCCTCCCGACACATAATAATCAGAAAACAAATGCACTAAATAAAGATAGAATATTAAACAGTAAGAGAAAAAGGTCAAGTAACATATAAAGGCATACCTATTAGAATTACTCCAGACTTCTCACCAGAGACTATGAAAGCCAGAAGATCCTGGACAGATGTTATACAGACCCTAAGAGGACATAAATGCCAGCCCAGGCTACTATAATCAGCAAAACTCTCAATTACCATAGATGGAGAAACCAAAGTATTCCACAACAAAACCAAATTTACACAATACCTTTCCAAGAATCCAGCCCTTCAAAGGATAGTAAAGGGAAAACTCCAACACAAGGAGGGAAATGACGCTCTAGAAAAAGCAAGAACGTAATCCTTCCACAAACCTAAAAGAAGACAACCACAAGAACAGAATCCCGACTCTAACAACAAAAATAACAGGAAGCAAGAATCCCAAATAAAAAGACATAGACTAATAGACTGGCTATACAAACAGGACCCAACTTTAGGCTGCTTACAGGAAACCCACCTCAGGGAAAAAGACAGATACTACCTCAGAGTAAAAGGCTGGAAAACAATTTTCCAAGCAAATGGTCTGAAGAAACAAGCTGGAGTAGCCATTCTAATAACAAATAAAATCGAATACCAACCCAGTTATCAAAAAAGACAAGGAGGTATACACATCAAAGATAAAATCTTTCAAGATGAACTCTCAATTCTGAAAATGTACGCTCCAAATGCAAGGGCATCCACATTCATTAAAGAAACTATAGTAAAGCTCAAAGCACGCATTGTACCTCACACAATAATAGTGGGAGACTTCAATACCACATTCTCATCAATGGACAGATCCTGGAAACAGATACTAAACAGAGACACATTGAAACTAACAGAAGTTATGAAACAAATGGATTTAACAGATATCTACAGAACATTTTATCCTAAAACAAAAGGAAATGCCTTCTTCTCAGTATCTCATGGTACCTTCTCCAACATTGACCATGTAATTGGTCACAAAACAGATCTCAACAGACACAAAAATATTGAAATTATCCCATGCATCCTATTAGATCACCACAGACTAAGGCTGATCTTCAATAACAACATACATTACAGAAAGCCAACATTCACGTGGAAGCTGAACAACACTCTACTCAATGATACCTTGCTCAAGTAAGAAATAATGAAAGAAATTGAAGACTTTTTAGAGTTTAATGAAAATGAAGCCACAACATACCCAAACTTATGGGACACAATGAAAGCAGTCCTAAGAGAAAAACTCATAGCTGTAAGTGCTGCCAAAATGAAACTAGCGAGAGCATACACTAGCAACTTGACAGCACACTTAAAACCTCTAGAAAAAATGGAAGCAAATTCACCCAAGAGGAATAGTCAGCAGGAAATAATCAAACTCAGGGCTGAAATCAACCAAGCAGAAACAAAAAGAACTATTCAAAGAATCAACCAAACCAGGTGCTGGTTCTTAGAGAAAAATCAACAAGATAGATAAACCTTTATCCAGATTAACTAGAGGGCACAGAGACAGTATCCTAATTAACAAAATCAGAAATGAAAAGGGAGAGATAACAACAGAACCTGAGGAAATCCAAAATATCATCAGATCCTCCATATGGCTTGATCAACCCCACTCAATGGTCCCAAAGCAGTCATTGCCAAGAGGTGAAGAAACACCAGAAGTGACAAGGACTAATCTCTGAGAACAGGAGAGGGGGATATACATTTAGGAAAGGAAAAGAACTGGCCTAGAAAAAGAGTTACATTAAAGAAGGAGGCCAGAAAACTGGCTGACACAGGAAACCTACAAAAAAAAAAATCTAACACTAAATCATCATATATGTTAATAGCCACCATATACTAAACACATAATGTGTCTCAGACCATTGAGTGGTTTCTAATTCCCAGAACATTCCATTCTTGTCTTGCTTTTTTCCTTGGACAAAAAAATACTTGGAAGATGTCTTGTTTGGGGTCATTGTGGAAAATCCACACTGACATCTCCATTCTCATCCCCTCCCTAAACCAACCAACACTTCCTGTATGTGTTGCCGTCTCCCAGCAACCCATTTCCTAACTCTTCACTAGAATTTTTCTTTTCAGTGCGTCATTTGAATGTTAGATTGCCCTGGGAATGGCTCAGTATTCTCTCCTGTTGTCTACATATTGTCTTTACCTGAATGATCTTTTCCATTCGCTTGGTTCTAAATATTAGCTAATATTTCAGAATTTATATATACAACCAAGAGCTCTAGTTGCAGCTTACATAATCTATTTGACTACTCATTCCAAAATACTTACTTAACAATCTCTGCTTAGACCCAAAGCAAAACTTGACATAGCTTAAAGGGAACTCTGTATCTCTTTGCCCCAGATATTCTCCCCAGTTTTCAAACTAGTTTTATATAAACCATATATCCTGGCCTCTGACTTTCTCTAGCACCAGGATTCTTTCTATTCCTGAAGCGTTCCAAGCACCTTAATACTCCAGAGTCCCAATACTTGCTACTTCTTCTGTATCTGCAAGTTGCCCTAATCCCTTCTAAAGCCAGCGTCATTTTGACATTCAAATAACAAATAACTCAAATTCACTCAACCCCTGTCCCTTAACTCCCTAATTCCTGTCAGGCTAGTGCCATATAATTCCATTTAGTGTGCTATATATATATCTGGTTTAAAGCTATGAGAACAGCTACTTACTGCCTTATGTCCTCAGCTAGAAGATGCTGCTATCAATGGTTGTTATAATTTGAATAGAAATTTCCCTATAGGCTCATCTAGTTGAATGCTTTGTGGCTGGACCTATTTTGGAAGATTGTAGAACCTTTATATAGTGAAGTCTCACCGTAGTAAATGGGGACACTAAGGGTGAGGTTGTGGCTTGTATAGACTGGCCCTCATTCCTTGTGCTCTGCTTTCTGACTACAGATTTCTGGGACCAGCTCTCATGTTCTTGCACTCATTCCCTTCCCAAATAATCTGTACCCTTATGAAATGGTGAATCAAAATGAATCTTTCCATTTCGAAGATGTCTCTGGTATTTTGTTTCACACATAAGGAAAATTAGCTAATATAATGAAGGGTAGGGTGTTTCTGTTTACTTTATTCTACATTATATCCCAACATTTAAAATAGCATACACCACACACTAACTACTAAATATATAATTCTGGAGTGAACAAAAAAAAAGATACCATAGCATGCAAATATTTTATTCCTGACACAAAGATGTTAAAATTGAGGATAACAAAGGTCAAAGATTTTGTTGAAGTTCAGCTAGCTTCTTGTAGGAACTCTACATGGTATCACTGGAACAATAGCATCTAATACAAGTGCTCCTTCTACTTCAGCACTTAGATTTTAAATGGCTTATTCAGGGCCAATGTTAATATTCCTTTCTAACTATTTTGCTTTTTAATGTGATCAGAGTTTGCCTATTGCTGCATTGGTATCAACAGCTCTCTGTAAGTAAAGATGTGGAACCTGGAGTATTGAAGCTTCTGAAGCTGTTGAGACAAGGAGTCCACACTTGAGACCTTAGTCCACTATAATCATAAAGCAGAGATTAAACAGAATGGCACTGTCTGTTGTGGTGTTTGTGTGTGTGTGTGTGTGTGTGTGTGTGTGTGTGTGTGTGTGTGAAAACTGTAAAACACTCTATGAAATTACATGCAAGTGCCTTAAAGCAAAGGTCACAACTTAAACTGAAATCGTTACAATCTTCTTTCTTTTCAAATTTGTGTTTGATTATTTGAGATTTCATACTTCCATACAATGTATTATGACACCATCCATCCTCCACTCCCCCTCCTAGTTCTCTTAGACTCCTCCCCACCACACCCACCTCCCAATATCAAACCTCTTCTTTTCTTTTTAATAACTCACTGAGTTCATTTAGCATAGTGTATGTGTGCATGGGTATATGACTGTCCCTTGAAGTATGAGCTACTTACTATAGGTCATGCCCCTAAAGAAAGTTGACTCTTCCTCCTACACAAGCCATCAACTTCCAATAACTCCTCCTTACAGGTGGAGGTGTCATGAGCCCCTCTTACACCCATGCTGGAATGTTGACTGATTTAGCCTTGTTCAGACAGCCATAGGTATTGGGAGTTCATAGGTACAACATCACTGCAATGTCCAGCAGACACTGCATGCCTCCCTCTTCTTCAGCTCTAACAGTTCCCCTATACCCTCATCTGTGATGTTCCATGAGCATTGAAACAGGATGCAGTATAGACACAAGTATTCAACTGTAGGTTTATATTTATCAAACCCTACTTTAGTAAGGGTTCATAAATGCTTCAACCTCCCTTATAGCCCCCTGACCAAAGGTAGGGAAGGAAGATGGCTAATAAGACAAATGGGACATGGACTTGTGTAGGGGCAAGTACTATTTCCTTAATTGGTTCTTGATTTAGTCAATAAAGAAGGCAGAAGCCAATTGTTGGGGAAGGGTAAAGGCAGGACTTCCGGGTCCCAGGATGAAGGGGAACATGAGGAAGGAGAGAGGTTGTTCAGCCAGGCTTTGGAATGAGAAGCATGAACAACCATACAGGATCTTAAGATAGCTAGAACCGGAGGCATCTCCCACCAGAGGAGGCTGGCTGATATAAACCAGCTGATACAGGTCAGCTGATAAGTTGAGTGCAGGGGATTCAATGCCCAACAAAACAGTTATGAGATCTGACTAGTTTTAGAATGATAAACTATCTAGTGTTTTTTTTCCATAGAGGTGGGCAGAAAAGAGGGCTAACAGCTTGGTGGAGCTAGCTGGAATAACACAAGTAAAGCTGAGAAGCAGCCAGTGGAGTGTGGACTGCAGCTCCCAGCTTTCCCAGGTTGGGGATTGGTTGTGTTTGATGATGGAACAAAAAGAAGCCAAAGAGGTTGGAGCATGAGCCAAGCTCCTAGGAAGGCAGTGGCATGTTTTGTTTTGCTTTGCTTTGCTTTGCTTTGTTTGTTGTTGTTTTTAAATTACACACAACAAACCTGTTTAGAAGTAGTTCCTTGAGGTGATTCCAATCTTCGTTGTCTGCAGTCAGGCCCCCGAGCAAAACACCAAACAAAATCCCGCAGCAGCAACTAGATCCAGAAGAAACCATAAGGCTCCGCCAATCTTCATGAGTCCACCAAAGTGGCAAGAAGCAGCTGAAACATCCCCAGAAGGTCTTTCTCTCTATGAAGTCACAGCAAGCAACAATTAGCAAAGAAAGTGAGGCGAACCAGTGCAGTAGTGTCTTCAGTGTGAGTGAAACCCAGTGAAGACAAGCAAGGAGAACCAATGTCAGAATGTTGTTCACTGTCTGCAGGGTTATGCTTACACTCTTTCCAAATGTCACATGGCCCCTCGGCAAAACACCCTCTCCTTTGTCTGCTTCAGCAAAACATCCTTCCACATCTCTGTTCTATAAGACAGCTTCCAGAAAAAAAAATCCCATGATGCCACAGGGTGTCCAACGAAACCAGAAATTTCCACTTCACACCACAGTTACTTATTTTCCGCACTATGAATAATTGCGAGTCTCTGAATTTACCAATTGTATCTCATATACTCTTCGTTTAGTACAGTCAGTAACTATTATTTTTATTCCTTCCAGAACTGAAGGACTACCCACAAAAGTCTACCAGAAGTGTCTAACCTGTGGGTCCATAGACCACATGAGTCCCAGGAGAGCTATGAGTGAAGTCCAATACCTGTAGATGACAATGTCATGTTTTGATGCAAATATGTCGGGTCCCCTCAGTAGTCCATCCACATGCACAATTACTGAGCCTTTTTAACCTGGCTGAAAAGTGTGACTACTCAGGTACCAAAAAGCCTATTATAGTTGATAACCCATTAAAGCCTTTAAAGAGAAATGTCAGGTGAATTCAGTTCAGACCTGTGAGTCTGGAAGCTTGTTAGCAATTCATTCAATGATGTCTCCAAAGAGGCATCTAAGCTCTGATATCAGAAGCAAGGTAATTATGTTGTGATGTCGAACTGACCAAAGGTGCACTGGTTTCTCTTAAATCATTCAAAATCTCATACAATCAGTCACTTAGAGGGCCTAACTGACAAGATTGGCTCTGACCCCTGTTACTGCTCCTAACATGGGCTCTGTGGATATGTTAGGAGCTTACGATGGGAGGACCATGCCTGCTGAATGAATAGAATCCTTCTTTCATTACTGTGCGTGCACTCGCAGCATCAAAACCCACTTTTGCAAGTCAGGGCTGAATAATTGAGACATCTTTGTAAGAATCCTCTGTCTCCTTTTCTAGGGCACCAGGGTTTAATACACACATGAGGAACACTTTCTCCTGGGATGTAAATTCATCACACCCTTGCCATCAGCATGCCAGGGGATAGAGCTGCTGCAGTATTCCTGAGCTGCTGCAGGAGGGGACAAGGGACAAGCCAGGCCTCTTATCTGGGCTGTAAGAATGGCAAAGCAAAGCATACTGTTCTGATCATTCCGGAAGTGGATGCTCACAGTCAGCTATTAGTTGGAACACAGGACTCCCAAGGAAGGAGCTAGAGAAAGTACCCAAGGAGCTGAAGGGGTCTTCAACCCTCTAGGTGGAAGAATAACATGAACTAACTAGTACCCCCTGAGCTCATGTCTCTAGCTGCATATATAGAAGAGGATGGCCTAGTTGGCCATCATTGGAAAGTGAGGCCCCTTGGTCATGCAGACTTTATATGCCCCAGTACAGGGGAACGCCAGGGCCATTATGTGGGAGGAGGTGGGTAGGGGAGGAGGGCGGGGATGGGGGAGGGTATAGGGAACTTTCTGGATAACACTTGAAATGTAAATGAAGAAAATATCTAATAAAGGAAAAATAATTTGAAAAAAAATGTAGCTGTGGTGTCCAAGAAGTAGGTGTATCTGTGCATACAATATGTTGTATTATACATGTATATTTATGTGCAGAATCCTTTTAGCCAGCAAATATGCATAATCTCACCAGGGCTATTGAAAGGCTTTTGAAAAGGTTAAGTTTAAAAGGTCTCACACACTAATGTGTTCTAAACAATCAAGCCACACTCGATTTTTATGTGTCTGCTCTAATGCATGCTTTCTTTTTCTTATTCCTCCTGTATTTTCTTTTTTTCTCAGTTGTGTTGTTACTTTACTGTCTGTTTTTCTTGTTTCTTTTGTTCTGTTAGCATTAGAAGAAAGTGTCTGTGTGGAGATAAACTGTACAACACAGCTCTCATTTCCCCCGCACTGACTTTGGGCTCCACCCTGACCCTTTCTCATTCACTGTGACATGAGAACTGTTACTAAAAGGGGCAGCCAAGAGAGATGGAAGAAAAATGTGTCTGTGTGTGATCACCCTGAAAACTAAAGAAAGGAATCAAATTATTTGAAGTACACTGTGAGATGAAAAAAACAGTACAATAAATCTACCTGCCAAGATCAAACAAAACTTCCAATAATTCATTTACTTCTTCCATCCCATTTCATCAGAAAATGCTCAACATCACCCCACCCACCCATTCAGACAGATACAGCTGTCATGAGGTAATGGATACTCATGCTGTCTTGTCCAGGAGACATCATTTTGCAGCAATCCTCTGTGTTCTTTGGCTTGTACAGTCTTCCATCCTCTCTTCCATGAGGTTCCTCTCTGAGAGAGAAATACAGGTAGAGGGAGAGTGCTAACAAAATGATTAAAAACAAAACAAACATCTCAACGCATCAGGTTATGTTCACTACAATGATCAGAAATTGCCTGCTGGGTCAAACAGAGCTATTGTAATCTTTTGTTTGTTTTCTTTCCTCTGCCAACCAATAGCCTTTCTCCGGACTCTACCTTCAGCTTCTGGAAACTCTTTAAGAAAAAAAAAAAAAAAAAAAAAAAAAAGCTGGTCTGGAAAGCAAGACCAGGGCTGGGATCAGATAAAGCATTGCCTTTGGATCTAGAAAACAGCACTCGAGAAGGGAATCCAGTTCAAATTTAGGCATCCCTAGTAGCTCAATCCATGCAAAGGCCAGCTGACCCCATCAGAATCAGACCAACTGCCTGTCTATAAGATTTCTCTAAAATTATAAATAATCAATTTAAAAAAAAAACAAAGATGAAGGAAAAGCAGTCATTGTTTCAGGATAAGCCAGTACATGGAACCATGGAATGTTCCAGGGCTTGAGGCCACTTCCACTCCAGTCAAGTCAGACCTGGGCCTTTAACACAACAGCCAGGAATTCTGGGTTTTAACAGTTCTATAGGGGCCTCATCAAACAATTCCCATTTCTGTTTATGTATTTCAGTTTAGGAGCAGTGTAAGGCTGCTCAGTGGGAATTCAGAGCTGAGATTTATTGCTCAAAGCTCTCCCGTTTGAATTTGGCTAGTCTTCTTTTTTTTCATATCTCCACTGGAAATAATGAGAGGAGATTCATTAGAGGTTGGACTATTATTCAAGCCCAGCAAGGGAATCAATGAAGGGTGTTATGGTGATGGATGACGGGGATGTAGTGGGGAAGTTAAATGGGAGAAGCCATCCGAGAGGCTTGGCACACCTCGACCTCGATAAATGCTTAGCTGCCTTCACTGCCATCACCAATAACATTATTAGTCTCTCTGTTGCAGAAAGGAAAACATCTTTCTCCCAAGTGAGAGCCAGTGTGCTGTACACACCAGAGATCTTAAATGAATGTGTTATTCCATTCTCTTTATCTTCGAACTTCTCCATCCAGTGTTTCATTTTCTAGCAGCATTTAACAGTACTTTCTTATCTGCCTTCTCTTACAACAGTCCCTCTGATTTCACATCTTCTAGTTAATTGACTTTTCCCTCCTTAGTTGATGATAAAAAAAAAAATCTTCCCATAATTTTCCACATGACTGATCTTCCAATTTCCATTCCCATTTCCACCCACACCATGATGACTTTGACCCCCTACTGCTGCCACTGAAAGTTCTCTGCCTCCAGCCAAAGCATTAGTTACTTCAGTTTCGTCCATGCTACTGAATACTTTGTGTGCTCTCTCTTGTACAGCAGAAACTTTAGGCACATTTAATTTCACTTGCCGTTCTCTTCTTGAAACATGTCATCCTCACCCCACCCCTATTTCTCACAACATGTTCCCCTTGCTTTGAAAAGATTAAACTTCACTGTGCACCGTCCCAGGCCTCCTCCATTCTCGCTCCCATTCTTCCCACCAATGATCAAATCCAAACGTTGAACCGATTCTTTCATTTATTTCTTCGAATCAGAAAATGGCTAACACCCCCTTGCCCTGTTCCAGCAGCCTCAGCTATCATGAGTTCACGGGTACACCAGCCCTGTAAGGTCCAGGAGACATTATTTTACAGTACTCCTTACTATCCTCCAATTCTTACAATCTTTCCATCCTTTCTTCTAAGATGATTCTCTGGGGAAGACAAACAGACAGACAGACAGACAGACAGACAGACAGATACAGAGAGAGAACCAAATGATTTCATGTCTTTCTCCTGGATCAGTGCCTGCCTTGTTCTGGTGTTCTCTGGCTTTAAAGCAGAATACAGACAAAACTTCTCCCCTAAACTTACATTCCTTTCACAGAAGTCAGCTCTAAAGATTTCTGTATGGAACTAGCATCTCTTTCTCAATGTGAATCTTTTCCTCTCCTCCATTCTGTCAAGGTCAATCCTGCTTTTCATCTTGCCCAAAGGTAGGATTCACCTTTGGATCTTCATTTACACAACTCAGAAGCATTTGCATGGCCAGCTACTGCCTCCTTAAAATGCTTTCCACCTTCAGGTCCAAGTCAGCATTCTTCTGATGTGTCCCCTTCCTGGGGTTTTCTTTCTGTTTCTTCTTTTAGATGCCCCCCCCAATCCACCCACTTCTTAGGGTTACCAGTTTTCTGTAATTTCTCTACTGTATGCCCTTAGATTAGGTAATTCATTCACATTGGTTTAAGTAGTGTGTGGGGGGGGGGTCTCAACTGAATGAGTCTATATTTATGTACAATAACTTGCCTGACACCCTTATTTGGATGATTAATTCACATCACATATCAAACTCCTGTTTCTTCACTTGCTCACTCTTTCTTGCCTCTGTCTGGTCCTATCATTCCTCTATGCATTCTACAACCTATAAGCCACAGTCCCTTTGTCCTTCCTTCATGTCTTTCTCTCCTTTCTTTTCCCCATATCCACTGAAGTAGCAGTTTTGGGGTCCAGCTGCTCAATATGCACCCCAGTTGTGTCGCTCTGTCAGCACAGTGACTGCCAACACAGCCCCACTCATGGTCTACTTCGGCTGTAACATAATCTCCTGCATGAGACCTCAGATTCTCCACTCACCTGTCTGTAATCTAGTTTATACACAGCTGTCTACGTGCTTTATTTTTTTACTTGATCTTGACATTTTCCTGGTTCAATGAGTGCTAGGAATACAGGGCCTTCAGAAAGAACAATGACTTCTTGATCTGGGTCTTCTGGAATTCAGTGCTGCTGTTACTGTTGCGGGAAGGGGAGGGGGGATCATAAAAATTTAAGGGAACTTTGCAAGGGTAGACGGTAAGACTGAAACTTGGGTGGATATGTTTCTTGCAGCCCTTCTACCAAGCTCCTTGTCTGTGTCCATGGTGCTGAAAGAGCTGACTCCTGCTACTTCCTACTCATGCCTCCTTTCCTTCCCATCCCCTTGTTTAGCACACAATGACCATATCTCTTCTCAGAGACTAGGACTTTAGACTGGTCCTTCCATCTGCCTAGAATACTCTGCTTTCAGCTGATATTCTGGTATCACCTTAAATGTCACTCTCACACCGGGGATTCTCTTAGTAATTTAAATTACAGCCCCTCCCAGTTACTTCTCCACCACTCCACCCTGTTTTATTATCCCATTATCCTTCAAGTTTTATTACAACTTCACACTTTACTCATTTGAGCCTACACTTTAATAATGAGATAACTTTATCTTTGTTATTATGCTATCCCTTAAGTTTATAAAAGTGCCTAACACATATCAAATTCTCAATAAGCCTTGATATATTATTAAAACATTACAATTAAGAGAATATTTTAATGTCACTTCTGTTGGATAGCCATATGTGGTATTCTTTCATCATCTGATGAGGGTTTTTACTGATGACCATAGCCAGGCTACCCATTGTTATACACATTTGTCATTGAGACTTTATTAAAAATACTCTGAACTACCCCAGTTTCTCTGAGTGTAAATGTACACACCCTCTTACAACCATAAAGCACTCTAAATATGGAGTGAAATTGGCAACCCTTGAAGAATGGTAGTGGCATGAAATTGAAGACCCCAATATTTGCAACAGAGAATGATTACGTCAAGTGAAGCACACGGGTTGCACATGTCATTTAACCTTTCCATACACATCTCAAAGTCTATTATCCTCTAAAACAGCACACTGAATTTATTTGACAACAGCTAGTGGCTGTTCTGACCACTATTTTATAGTCTTCATACCTAAATAAAACAAAACAGAATAGGCAAGCTTCTGACAGATATTTTCACGTAATTTAATGGCTGACTACTGTGACATCTACTTACTGATATTATAATGTATGATAGCTTACTGGATGTATTTGAGTCAGGTCAAAGAATTAATGGGTTCAACATCCTAAAATTTGCAAAAACTTGGAAGTATCAGCTTCTCTTTCATCAAAATGTTATGAGCACCATGAACAACACAGAACACATTGTACCCTCTCTCAAGTAAAAAGAAAAACATATCACTTCCTAATGCAGTATGAAAATATTGTTTTCCTTTAAGATTTTATTTGGCATGAGTGGACTACAAATCCCAACAGAACTATGAATATTGGGAACGTGCCCAAATGAGGAAGCACTTGCCTGAGTCTAACAGTCCCAGAGCATAGCCAAGTCAGCATATTCCAAAACAGAAAACACAGTCATGGTCTCCCAGCTCCAGAATGAACAGCAAAATAAGACAGGCTGCAGCATTCCTTGGCCTGGTCCTAGAAGAATACAGAATCAAGGGTAGGAAAGTATGGGCTACAGGGCTGAATACACACAACTGCAGGATCATGAAAAACCATGAGGTCTCAAAACCCTATAGCTGGGCTAGGAGGTAGGAGACTGATTAGGGCAAGAGAGTGGGCAAATCTAAGTGATTCTTCTGCCTTGTTCTGAGATAATCATAGCCTGATCCATCACTCTTGGAATTAGCACATCTGGTCAAACCTCCCTGATAAGGAGAAAGCAAATGAAAATATATGTGCCATTTTTCTAAACTGGAAAACCAGTCTCCAATTTCTCTCCCTGCTGTCTCCAAACTGGAGGTTTACAATTTTGCTTTCTTGATGTATCTTTCTCTTTACTACCATAAAAGTTTAACTCTAGGTTGCCTGGTGCCATGAAGGCAAATAAACAATAGCAGTAACTGGAGATGAGATCTTACCTTTTCATTAGTCACCAAGATGGTCATGAATGTAGCCACAGTCTTTGGTCTCTCCATACATACTACATATAGGGCAATGTCATCCAAAAATCTCTCCAAAAATTCACATGTGTCTTGGGAAGAGTCAGTGTTTGGTGACTAACCAAATGAATGCAGAGATATTGAGTATAAGCTACCATCACCAGAAAAATTGGCCGCAGAAAAAGCCATCACAGCAGCCAGCCATGTCATAAAATCTACAATTGCCTTTCCCACTCCATCTTCTACCATAATGAATCAGAAGCAACAAAGTGCAGAAACCTCCCTTGCCAAGGAGGATGTATTTCTACATGTCGCTTCCTTGAAGCAGAGACAGAGCCAAGCCTGCACCATAAAGGAAAATCTTGGAAGGATGTATCATTATGTCCTTATTCTTTGTGGATTATAATGGGAAAAGTCAATCAAGACCAATGAGAGAGCTTAACATGGCTTACCAGAAGCTATAGATGGGAATTTGTCCTCCCCTTAGGACTCACTGCACTTCAAAATATAGAACAAATAAAACAAAGGCTAATTAGTGGGAACTTTTCCTTTGGCAAAAATTTCCTATGACTCCTCCCACCATGCAACCTGAGACTATCACTGATCCTAAGGCACTGAGCCCTTTAGCCAGGAGCTAATATTTAAGGATGCAACTCAGGAATAGAGGACCCATCAGGTGTCTCTAAGTCTCTGGGTTTATTCTCTAGTACCCCCCCCCCCAAAAAAAAAAAAAAAAAAGCAAAAACAAAGAAGAAAAAAATATTTTTAGCTGATCATAGTGTACATGGCTGTAATTCCAGCACCCAAGAGGCTACGACAGGAGAATTGAATCTTGTAGATTGTCTCANTCAGCTTCACTGAGTCAGTTGCCATTTTATTTATTACTTTGACTCACAATTTTACGTTAGGAAAAGAAAAGGACATTGAAGAAATTAGTAAGTTTAAAGCAAAAGTTATCTCATACTTAGTGTTTTTCAATGTCTAAGTATAAATAAAAATATCTGTCAAAGCATCCTTCCAGATTTTGCTAAGACTATAATTACCCACATATTTTTAAACCCCATTAGGCAGAATACGCTTTAGAAAGCATTGAGGACTTAGATCATTGTGATTAGCATAATAATTAGGTCATTTGTCAAAAAGTACTATGAATAATTCATTCTAATTAAGTAACTGATAGAATAGTGAATCAATCACACCAGTGCCAGAACTCAGCAAGTTATAGACTGCAATCAATTCTGGAAAACTTCACTTCCAGTAATAACAGGATAGATTAAAATGTGACTAAATACTTGTCCCAGAACTAGACACTCTAGACTCATCCTGTGTTGATGATCCACCCTGCTGCTGTGTTGTATGAGGAATAAGAGAAGAGAGTTGACAAATTGGAGACATGAGAAGGAAACGTGTCTAGCTCCTTGACAGGCACTCTACACATTTCTGCTTAGAGATACTTTCCCTTTGGCTTAGCTGAGTGAGTAACCTTGTCAAACATGTGTTGGATGGTATGCATTATATATTGGAGCATATTATTGGGAGAAATCGATACAGGAAACAAAAGCCCCAGCTCTGATAATACCAGAGAAAATTATTATTATTATTATTATTATTATTATTATTATTATTATTATTATTATTATTATCTTGTCCCACACCTCCCTGCCCATGTGTCCGTATGGGGAAGCAGAGAGCCTCCTTGTAAGGCCTGTTGGAATACTGGGCTTCAGAACAGCCTATTATTAACTTTCCTGCTGCTGATTCTGGCTTAGCCTGAAAGAAAACAGCTCAAAGGCTGTTTATTTCCCCAGAGAGTGATCATTTTAAGATTTTTAATAAAAGACTGATGCTAAGAGACAGGAGACTAGCACACAAAATCCTATTTAGCTGAGAAAATGATTTATTTAAACTTCAATCAAACTGGGTCTCGTATTATTCTTGGTCAAGTGGGCTCTGGACTTTGGAAAGACCAAATGGAACCTTGTTTCAATGGGAGAGTAAATAACATCAAAATATTAAAAGCTGTGAGTAATTAACTTGAACCTGGGACATGTTTCTTGCACAAACAAGAAGAGATATGGAATCAATAAGCATTTGGCTTCAGTGCAGCCTGCCCACTCCCCAGTTAACGCTCTTGCCAAAGGCCTAGACTCATATTGCTTCTGTTCCGATTGCTTGTGTACCGATGGTTTCCGACGCTTACACTTACCCATGAAACACTGAAATAGAAAGTCTACACCATCGTGCTCTATTCCAGCCAAGCTACACATATGTTTTAACTCCTTTCTCTCATCTTTTCATCCTGTTCTCCAAAAAATCAATGGGTATAATCTGCAAGCATCTCCCATGTGGGCCACATCATGGTCCTCACCACTTCAGCTCACTTTGACCATCTATAGCTTGTTTTGGGGTAACATTGACCTTTGACACTGTTACCCTGTGACTTCAGCACAAATCTGATCAAAGCTACCTATCACACAAAACATTTCAATACTTCCTAATTGATTTGTTTACAAATGAGGGCCTATTGTCTTCTCCAGTTTCTGCTTAATCCAATAGAATGGTTGTTGTTGTTTTTTGTTTGTTTGTTTGTTTGTTTGTTTTAGGATCTCAGAACATGTTAAACTCTCAAATCTTCAACTCTGCACATTTTCTTAGTTCAGGCAAATGAGGTAAAAGTCTATAGGTGCCATTTTATCACACACTTGAATAGAAACTTATACTTTATATTTAAATAAAAACCCAGGATATTACCTTACCATATTATATGGCAATGTTACCACCCCCTTTCCTTATTTCATTGGGAAAAATATTTTATTATATATAAGCTATATATGCTCAATTTAGAGCAATTGAAAGTGCGAGTGATCAAAATAAGATGCACTTAACCTACAATCCAAGAAATGTGATGTGTCTTTTCTCTTAGTTACTTGTAATTTTGGCTATAAACATCAATGAAATTTGTCCCTTGGCCACATAGTAGAAGAACCTCATTCTCCCAAGTCAGATCAGAGCTGCAACCTGAGACTAAAGATATCCTTAACACAGAGAGTAGAGCACAGATAGACCACATGGAGTTGGTAATCCACATGGAGGACTTTCATAAGTGGAGATGCTTTGAGACTCCATGTTTCTTTATTTACTAATAAAAATTAAACACCATGGTAAGTTCTCCTCCTTACATATTGAGCCTTCTTGGAACACTTGTGGTTTCTCCTATGGGGATACAAGCTCCTTCAGTCCTTTCTCTAGCTCCTCCATTGGGAACCTTGTGGTCAGTCCAATGGTTGGCTGAGAGCATCAATCTCTGTATTTATCAGGCTCTGGCAGACCCTCTCAGGAGACAGCTATATCAGGCTCCTGTCAGAAAGCACTTGTTGTCATCCACAATAGTGTCTGGGTTTGGTGACTGTATATGGGATGGATCCCCAGTTGGGGCAGTCTCTGAATGGTCTTTCCTTCAATCTCTGCTCCACACTTTCTCTCTGAATCTCCGTCCATGGGTATTTTGTTCCCCCTTCTGAGAAGGACTGACGTATCCATACTTTGGTCTTCCTTCTTCTTGAGCTTCATTTGGTCTGTGAATTGTGTCTTGGTCCAGAGAAGACTCTATGCCCCAGTGTAGGGGAATCCCAAAACAGGGAAGCAGGAGTGGGTGGGTTGGTGAGGAGGGGGAGGGGGAATGGGATAGGGAGTTTTGGGGGAGGAGGGGCAGAAAAAGGATAACATTTGAAATGTAAATAAAGAAAATATATAATAAAAAAGAAAAAAATTTTTAAAAAGAAAGAAAGAAAAAAGAAAATAGATCTACCTGAAGACCCAGCTATACCACTCTTGGGAATATACCCAAAAGATGTCCCACCATGCCACAGGGGCACATGTTCCACTATGTTCATAGAAGCCTTGTTTGTGATAGCCAGAAGGTGGAAACAACCCAGAAGTCCCGAACAGAAGAATGGATACAGAAAATGTGGTTCATTTACACAATGGGATACTACTCAGCTATTAAGAATGACGACCATCCTGAGTTTTGCAGGCAAATGGATGGAACTAGAAAATATCATCCTGAATGAGGCAACTCAGACCCAAAAGGACATGCATGAATTACAGGGATGGAAATGAAAAGGAGCCTGAGGAAAAGAATGTCCAGGTACAGGCCCAAAGTGGGATCCAGCTCAAGGGGAGGTCCCAAGACCTCACACTATTAGTGAGGCTATGGAACGCTCACAAAAGGGGACCTATCATGACCGCACTCCGGAAGACCCAACAAGCAGTTGAAAGAGTCAGATGCAGCTATTTGCACCCAACCAATGAACAGAAGCAGCTGACCCCTTGTGGTTGAATTAGGGAAGACTGAAAGAAGCTGGAAAACCAGCAGTCTCAATTAACCTGGATCCCCAAGATCTCTCAAACACTGGGCCACCAAATAGACAGCATACACTAGCTGATATGAGGCCCCCAACACACACATACAGTAGAGGACTGCCTGCTCTGTGTTCATTCAGAGATGATGCACCTAACCCTCAAGAGACTGGAGGCTCCAGGGAGTTTAGAGGTCAGGTGGGGTGGGGGCTGGGGACATCCACATGGAGACAGGGGGTGGGGAGGAGGTATGGGATGTGGAACAGTCAGAGGGTGGACAGTGTGGGGGGAAGAACATATGGAGTGTAAAAAATAATTAATTTTTTTAAAAATCTGTCAGCTTGATTCATGCTTGTGCCCTATGTCTGCCACTATAGCATTCTGTTTTATGTCTTCATTGTTCAGGTTCAAGAAGAGTTAAGGACAGCGGCCAGTTAGCATTTGCTTACCAAAGCGTCTGTTCTTTTGGTGACTCAGAGGCTCTCTTGCAGCTAATGCTTTCTGGTGAACATTAGCTCTGAAAATGAAGAGCCTCTCTCATTTAGAGCTCATTAGCATAGGGCTATTCCTGTGTCTCTACCCCATACTCCCCTGTCCCTGACCTTTAATGGTTCTCTTTTCATTGATGTATAAAAACAACTATTTGCCAACTTCTTTGCTTTCCCCCTCCCTCTCTCTAAATGAGGCCACCATGGCACTTGGAGTTTCTAGGTTTGAACACAATCATAGACCCTGTCTCTAGCAGTTGCCATATGTTACATCTAAATTGGTCCTTAAAACATGTGTTAATCTTCATTCCTCATTTCCCAGCCACCTAGTTCAACAATGGTAAATTTTGCTAAGAAAAAACTGGGGGAATTATTGGCATGTATATCTGCTATGATATGAGAAATCTTTTCCTAGCAACAATTTTGCTTCTTCTCCATCAATTAATAATTATAGATATTGAAAACAAACACAAACTAGGTCCAGGCTTATCAACTCTTGATAAGAAAGGTGTCTGGCTAAAACTCAAAATTGCTTCAGGCAAACATAATAGAACCATAATGGAGATTTGTTTATTAATTCTTTCACAGTGTTCTTAGATTCTTGAAGCAATATGTAAGTTGGTTTTCAGCAAATATCTACAGATGTTTGTTTTTAGTCTTTACTCTAGATTGCATGTTTATATAAGTATTCTATTCCACATTGTTTCCTTTTAGCCTATGTCTTCTAACTCTTCCCTTCTCCCTCTTCCTCTCTCCCTCCCCCCTCTTCCCCCCTCTCTCTCACACATACACACACACACACTCACACACAGAGACATACTGCTTCAAAATTGAGTCATATTCTATTAATCCCCATCTCTCCTAATGATGGGTAGGCAGCTTGCCTCGATTCCTCATTACCAGAAACAACGATACAATTAATATTTTTAGAAAGGAGAATCTCAGTGGATTGTGTAATCAATAGCATTTCTCTTGGACTACATGGAAGAAATGTACTTAGTTTTATTAAATACTGCCATCTCCTAAATCAAAACACTCCAGCTACACCCCACCAGAGCCTGAGAATCTTTAACACCCCCCCCCCACATTCCTACCAACAATCACCAATATCCAGATAGCCTAGAGTGACAGTGGCAACAGAGAAACGCCATTTCTCTTTGAGCCTCTAACTATCAGTTGTTTGAGTGTTTTGACATATGACTTTAGTTACCTTTTAGGAATCTTTGCTCTTTAAATTATACCTTTTAAACCCTCTTAATGTTTTCCCAAATTTTGGTAAAAATGTCACATCCCCAGTTCAACTTTCCCTTAGTTGGACTCTGAACTTGTTCACAGATACTCCAATAGATAGATAGATAGATAGATAGATAGATAGATAGATAGATAGATAGATAGATAGAGACATGTGGGCTACTCAATTGGAGTTAAGAGCAGCCTAGATGAAACAGTAAGAACTAAGTAATAATTCAGGGTTGTCAATAGGAAAGTGGATTTTGACAGCACAGAAGGTAGACAGCTGCCCAGCTACTGTGCTTCTTAATCTTTATTGTAAATATAAAGGCTGTGAGTGTGCTTTTTAAATCCAGGAACTCAATGATCTAAGGCAAGGTAGAAGCCCCACGCTGGAATTTAAATACTTCTGACAACTCTCACACTCCATTCTCCCCCATCCCTCCTTGTCACTTAGTTTCCTTGGGACTATGAATTATAGCCTGGTTATTCTGTACTTCACAGCTGATATCCACATATAAGTGAGTATATACCATGTTTGTCTTTCTGGGTCTGGGTTACCTTACTCAGGATGTTTTTTTGTTTTTTGTTTTTTCTAGTTCCATTTATTGTTGATAGCGCCACAATGAACATGATCATGTAGACCTTACTTCAGCAGACCTATTTCTATTCCTCCTGGTACCTCCTTCCTCAGAAGTAGGCTTGCTAGGTCATATAATGTCTCCATTTTTTAAGGAATGCCACGGACATCCCAGTGTAGAGCTTGACAGGCCTAAAAACCTACAAGCACTCATGAGACGCATGGGTTTCAAGAGAAACTCATTCTCCTGGGTAGACATTCTCACAACCAGATTTATCCCTGCACAGTCTGGCGTATGGATCTACGTGTTTATTTAGTAGGAATTTTTATATTAAGCACAGAATGAATCCTGACATAAGCTAAGCTTTTCAGTGTTCCAACGGTCTTGGAGAATTCTTGAATTTCAGTNCATTGTAACTTGATGGATGTACCTCGCCTGGTTTCTTCCCTGCTGTATAAAAGTTTGGTGCTCAATCTCACAATTACACTCAGATGTTACACACTCCCTTGTGTGTAAGTCTGTTTGTCACCCACATTCACCGAATCCTGCCCACTTGCTTCAGAGAACTCTGACATACGCAGACAAGGGATCCAGAGGGTCTGTAACAAAGGAAATTCCACAATGTTTTCTATAATCACAGTGTAGAAGGGTTTCTGTACCTTCACATTCTTTCCAGGGTTATTCCTCTGTGCTTTTGGTGCACATCTCCACTGTCACTAAAGTGTGGTGAGGTCACATTGCAGTTTTTATTTGCTTTTCTCAAATTAATGGCACTCAGAACTTTTTCCTATCTCACTAGGCCTCCTGAGGGACTTTTTGTGAGAAATTCATATTCTAATATGTTGCCCACCTTTCGATGTATTTGTATTTGTTGGCTGTTTATTCTGCAGTTGTGTTTGGAGTTCAATATCATTTCACATTCTAACCATTAGCCTCTTGCTAGATCTATAATTTGAAAATAGTTGCCCCGTTCTTTAAATTTCTCTTCACTCTGCCAATTGTTACCTTCACTGTGAAGAAACTCTGTTGTTTTAATGTGATCCTTTAGTTCATTTTGGCCCATTCCAGAATATGAAGCATTTGCCCTGAATTTTCTTCTAATAGGTTTACAATTTCAGGTCTTACCTTAGTCCTTTTTAAATCAAACTAGTGAGAGGTAGCAATCTAGCCCCAATATCTGCCTGTGGACGCTCAGTTTTGCCACATCATGGATTGAAAAGGTAATCCCTAAAGCTCTGCAATTTCCTCTTGAGAAGTCACATCTCATTAATTAAGAATATTCATATTAAAGTGGCAAAATGAGCTATGGGTATAATTCAATGATAGAGTAGTTGCAGAACATACACAAGGCTCTGGGCTCAACACCCAACACTGAAAAGAAAAATAGATAGATAGATAGATAGATAGATAGATAGATAGATAGATAGATAGATAGATAGATAGATAAAATGAATAGATAGATAGATAGATAGATAGATAGATAGATAGATAGATAGATGATAGATAGATAGATAGATAGATAGATAGATAGATAGATAGATAGATAGATAGCACACAGAGCATTTAGAAGAGTATAAAAACTGACTTTTTGTTCCACTATGCTAACATTGGAAGGGGGACGGTCATAATCAGCAGAGTTAGAAGAAATACTGTAACTCTTTAAAGAGAATTTCCTCCCCATTTGTCTGACCATTCTCACCTTGAGATAGTTTTTTTTTCCTTGTCTCATGTGCCTCTTCCTATTTTAAGATGTGGTTTCTAACCTTCAAGGTTGTTAAATCTTCACAACCTGTTGATTCATTTCTTTTCTGCTAATTACCATAGATATATCTCTGTGATTAAAGAAAGAGTCCCAGTGAGCTTTGACTCATGCACTAAACCAGTAAGTCACATTAGCTCTATACATATAAAGATACACATTGCTTCTCTTCAGCAACCTGCAATTATATTAATCCATGTTGCCTATAAGTTGAGTTGCTATGATTTCTGCCTTCTGAAACTAAATATGAAAATTATTCCTCAAGTGATAATTTAAAATCTCCACAAAAGTCACCAGTCTAAAGTAAAATAGTCACTTGGGAAATTAAATTACAGAAATCGGCACCTATAAAGTCACTCTCATAAAACACAAAGTCACAAAGAAGAATATCATAAATATTTAAGGAAATTTTCCTCTACAGGACTTAAACATTCTTTTTCTGGATAAAGGGTTTTACTGTTATTCTTAATTGAAGTTTTTGATATAATTATATATTTGCATACAGCTTTAAGAAACTAAAATGGAGAAGTTCTGGCTACTTTCACCTAATACTTCTGTCTCAGTTAGGGTTTACTGCTGTGAGCAGACACTATGACCAAGGCAACTCTTATAAAGGGTAACACTTAATTGGGGCTGGCTTACAGGTTCAGAGGTTCAGTTCATTA
Source organism: Mus minutoides (assembly GCA_902729485.2). Taxonomy (NCBI): domain Eukaryota; kingdom Metazoa; phylum Chordata; class Mammalia; order Rodentia; family Muridae; genus Mus; species Mus minutoides. The sequence goes on along the minus strand of LR749935.1, from coordinate 1,227,643 downwards.
TAATCAATGCTGGAGCATGGCAGCATCCAGGCAGGCGTGGTATAGGAAGAGCTAAGAGTTCTACATCTTTATCTGAAGGCAGCTAGAAGACTGACTTCCAGGATGAGGGTCTTAAAGCCCATGCCTACAGTGGCATGCTTCCATCAATAAAACAACACCTACTGCCACAAGTACACACCTGGTCACCCCTCTCACAATCCTTTTGTTATCCTCTAAACAAGTGGGAGCCTCCTTGGTATCCCCCCCATTCCTTGTTACATCAAATCTCTTCAAGGCTGGGTGCATCCTTTCCCACTCAGGCTAGACAAGGCTGCCCAACTAGAAAAACATATCCCACATATAGGCAACAGCAGAATGATAGGGACATCAAACCACTCACAGACTTTTGACTCCAAATTTATCCTGTCTACAAGAAATGCAGGCATGGAAGATAGAGTAGACTGAGGGACTGACCAACCAATAACTGTCCCAAATTGATACCCATCCCATGAGCAAGTACCAATCCCTGACATCATCAATGCCATTCTATTATGCTTGCAGATAGCTAGCATGGCTGTCCTCTTTGAGTATCCACCCAGCATCTGATCCAGACATATGCAGACACCCACAGGCAAACAGTGGATGGAGCTTGAGGACTCTTATGGAAGAATAAAAGGAAGGATTGCAGGCCCCAAAGGGGACAGGAACTCTACAGGAAGACCAACAGAATCAATTAACCTGGACCCCTGGGACTCTCAGAGACTGAACCACCAACCAAAGGAAATACAGGGCTGGACCTAGGCTTCTTCACACATATGGAGCAGATGTGTGGATCCCAAAAGCTGTTGACTTAAGCATTCTTCTTCCTTTGATACATAAAACAATGCTGCAAAGATGCAGTGCATGGCAGTTAATTCCCATCCACTGCAAACTGCAAGTAAGGCACCAGAACTTTGCTTGCTTCCATGTAAAAAAAAAATCCACCCATCCTCTGCTAGGGAGGCTTGGTGGTCCAGGAGCTCATAGACTTGCCCATGCTCATTGTGGACTTCAAGGAGGGAGAGGCACTTCAGAAGGCCGACCAATAACCAGAACAGTTTTCATTTCTTCTTATTTCCAAAAAGGAATATGTACTCATCTGCAGCTTGAGAACGTGACTTTCTCACACCCTCTTGGCACCTTTCTGTTTATGCAAATGAAAAGGAGAAAGAACAAACTGCTCTGAGTCATGAACGTCATGCTTTCAGAAAAAGGTTTCAAGAACAAGCCCCACAATACATAAGAGAGGATGGGAGGGAAGCCAGAGTGGGCCAGGCTTTTGTTAAAACTGCTGTCAGTCACCCTAGGCATGGCAAGACAAAAGAGACAAAATATAATACAAATACATCACATGGGGGGGGGGGGATATTACTTAGTGCTAATGACATTTTTTAATCCCTGTCATTAGCATATAAACAAAAATGATCTAGAGAGAAAGTGCAGCAGTCAAGCTCTTAGCTATAAGACCAAATGCATATGTAAAGAACCCTTGCTAGATCTGAAGTAGTCTTTCATTCCACAGGTTTGTAGTTAGGGGTTTGGAGTATTGTGGGTTAATTAATTTTATGTTAGGGTTTTTTTTGTTTGTTTGTTTGTTTTTTGCTTGTTTGGTTGGTTGCTTGGTTTTTATTTTGTTTTGCTTGCATTTGGTTTCTGTTTTGAGAGTTTATTGCTGCTGTTGTTAATTTGTTAGTCTGTTTGTCTTTTAAAATATTTTAGCAGGGTCCATTAAACACATACTGAGTTTAAATCAGTATTTTGTTCTGAAGTTCCAAGCTGGAAAACCACCTTATAAAACATCACAGCATTCTTTGAGTAGTATTAGTACACTAACCTTGTTGAATATGCTTAAGCAAAACCATTAAACACCAAATGTTATCCCAGATAAGATACTAGCACAAGGTGCGTTCATATGCTAAATCCTGATAAAAATACATAAAGACAATTGGCCAAATCCAATTAGAAGTTTTAAACCATCATATTCTAAAATTGGAGAATGAAAGAGGAGGCATGAAATGGTCTCTGTGCTTCTAGTTCTCAGGAGTATTCAGGGACATTTTAAAGACCTTGTATATTTGAGATAGCAAAGTGTGTGTGTGTGTGTGTGTGTGTGTGTGTGTGTGTGTGTGTGAGAGAGAGAGAGAGAGAGAGAGAGAGAGAGAGAGAGAGAGAGACTAAGAGACAGAGACAGAAAGGTACAGAGAGACAGACAAGAGACAGACAGAGACAGAAGCAGACAAAAACAGAGAGACAGAGACAGAACATGAAACGTGGGAGCATTGATTCCACTTGAGAAGTTAGCCTGAGTACACTGTAATTTATGAAAGTAAAAAGTAAGCCCCATTTTCTTTTACAGATAATGGCTTCTTCTAAGCTCTGCTGGTCTAATTAAATGCAATTTTGACTTTCTTTCTGAAGCTCAGATTGCCATAGCTGGGCCAGGGGGAGCTCTTTTTAAGTTGGATCATGAGTCCTGTCAACACCATATCAGAACGTTTCAAACTGTACTTGTTTTTTGGCAACAACAGTTTCTATCCAGATCTTGAAATATCTTTTCCCCAAGACAGAGAATCAACTCTTCCTAAAAGCCCCGACATTTTTAATTGGATTTTCCTATTGCCTTATGATCTTTCTACGGGGAGTTATAGTCTTTCACAAAATGGTAATTAGACCTCTTTTATTTATATGCTCATTTGATTTTTTAAATTTCATACATTAAAATGAGTGTAAAAGATAGAATATTCTGAGTGATTTGTTATATTTTTACTCTGTCTAATTTTATGCACAGTTTTCCAACCCTAAGATCCTATTTTAGATCAAGGGTTCTATCTATTCCCAAGAAACCTCAGAGCCAGCCTAGTTTTACAAATCTGTAGTCTTAGGAGTTGCTCTTATCTTTAATCAGTTTTATAATTACTTTTTATTTAATGTAAAATAAAAAATGTTTACAGTCAGCTACTTGGCAAATTCTAAGAAATGTGCTTTATCCCTCTGTGCATATAGACATAAATGTCAGTCTTTTGTAGTTCATTTTAAATATAATTAATAATTATATCTGCAAATAAAAAAATTAAAACCGTAAAGCAGCTAGATGAGGTGGTTCACACCCATAATTCTAGAACTCTAGAGCCTGGAACAAGATGATCATGTGTTTAAGGCTATCCTGGACTACATAATGAGACTGTCTAAAAATAGATGAGAAGTGGGTGAGAAGATACATCTGAAGTATTTTAAGTCTTTAGTTCTAATAAACCAAGACTTGGGTGTATGCAGAAAACCCTATCATTTAAGCTCAGTGTCTAAGCACTCAGAAAGGAAGCATTGCTTGGTCTCTTTGACACTGTTGCCAATGGGACCCTAAAGAGCTAGATCAATGATATGGCTATTCACATACAGGAGAAAGGACCCCCTATTGATGCAGTTGCAATATTCAAATTAGCAGTACCCGATTGTTAGAGAAAATTATACTGATTATCTTGCCAAGGAACCCCAAGTTATACGGGGGTTCTCTACCATTATGAATGTATTATGTGATTTTCAGAACTTAATACCCAAGCCATCTGAACATGGGACTTTTCAAAAAGTAATTGAGGAGTAAGTTTCTTTCTCTGCCTGGAGCCTATTTAAGAGATTTGTGAAAAATCGCTTGAAGCACAGACATGTGAATGATTATAGCCTGTGTTTAGCTTTGCCAAAACCGAGCACCACTTAGAATAAAACACTCTTCACCATTCCTTTTAGTTTTCTACAGATGAAAATCCAAAATTGGTTTTGCTAAACAGGGAACAATAGTTAGTCCCAAACTATTGCTCTGAGTCCTGTGCTCAGGATCCTGGGGAAAAGACAGTGAAGAAAGGAGATCGACATTAAAAAGTAGACAGCATCTAATCTAGAGCAGTAAGACAAGAGAAGGAAGTAAAATGGATACAAATAAGAAAGGAAAAGGTAAGTGCATCCTGATTTGCAAGCTATGAGTCTTGTAGTGGCTATCCCTGGTTGTCAACTTGACTATATTTGGAATGAACTACAATCCAGAATTGGAAGGCTCACCAGTGACCCAAGCCCTTGGAGGAGCCCAGAAGATCGTGAGTTGGATCCCAGACATTGGATGGTTGGAGATTGATTTTTGCTTTTGATTGTGACTGTGCCCTGATATTTTTCCCTCTTGAAGGAAGTTTTTTAGTGAAGCCCACAGTTAAGAGACTTTGAATTTTAAAGTACTTTGTATTTCAAAAGATACTGGATCTTTTAAAAGGATTGAACTTTTAATATGTAAAGACTGTGGGACTTATAAAGTTATTTAGATCTTGGGGATGAATAAGAACTAAGGGTTGAGGCTTACTAGTGATGTGTTTGTGTGTCAAGTTGACAAGGGGTCAATTGTACTGGCTAGTTTGTGTCAACTTGACACAGTTGGGGTTATCACAGAGAAAGGAGCTTCAGTTGGGGAAGTACCTCCATGTGATCTAGCTGTGGGGTATTTTCACTATTAGTGATCAAGGGGGAAAGGCCTCTTGTGGGTGGGACCATCTCTGGGCTGGCAGTCTTGGGTTCTATAAGAGAGCAGGCTGAGCAAGCCAGGGGAAGCAAGCCAGTAAAGAACATCCCTCCCTGGCCTCTGCATCAGCTCCTGCTTCCTGACCTGCTTGAGTTTCAGTCCTGACTTCCTTTGATAATGAACAGCAGTATGGAAGTGTAAGCCGAATAAACCCTTTCCTCCCCAACTTGCTTCTTGGTCATGATGTTTGTGCAGGAATAGAAACCCTGACTAAGACAAGTCTACACATTAAAAATCCTAAAGACTCTACCAGAAAACTTACATGGCTAATAAACACTTTATAAAAATTGGTTATATAAAAATTAGCATGTAAAAAACTCAGTAGTCTTCATGCATATCAACAATAGACTGAGAGCCAAACCAGTGATAGATATAATCATGTTCACAATAACTTCAAAAATAATATCTTGGAATAAACCTAAGCAGGGAGGTGAAAGAGCTGTAAGAGAAAATCCTTAAAATACTGAAGAAAGAAATTGAGGAAGACATCCTTAGGAAAAAAGACCTCGCTGCACCCAGGAGCTGGGGCTGTTCCGCAGCACTCTGTGTAAGGGTCCTGCCAGGGGGAGCTGGTCTCCCAGGAGTGCTGACATAGGCTTATAGGGCCACTGGAGGGACAAGCTCAATCCAGACACAGCAAGACCAACTAACACCAGAGATAACCAGTCTAGAACTACTACCCAACGAGTGGAAAGAATGACCTCAAGAACACAACCACTCACTATATTGCATTTCTTCAAAATTCTCCCAAAAGACCTGAAAATGGCATCTATAACCTGAATGCGTAGAAATGGACACATACAATGAAACCTCTGTCTCAGTGAAGCTTGCTCCTTGATTCTCTTCCTCAAGACTCTGGGGGCTATGTATGCCTCCCAACCCATCTCTTCTACCACTGCATATTTTTTAAACCTAGTCTCCTGTGACCCTAACCAACTCAATCTGTGAAGACGTCCTAAAGGTATGTACTGTGAAAACAAGAAACTAGGGGAAGCTTAATTAAGGGGAGGGATCCTGTACCTTCAGGAAAATCCTTGATGAGCTGACATCAGAATACCGTCGAGAAGAGTACGGCTAACAGTCAGTCCCTTGGCTCTCCCTCTGTTCATTATCTCTTTGATTCTAGTGAGGCTACACTTCACCTGGCAGCAGCAGACACATTTTGTTTTTAGGGTTGGTGATTCGAATAAAGATAAGCTTAGATGTGCACTGTTTGTCTATATACTTCTTCTTTGAAAGTAGTAATGAAACATGCAGTTCTTTTCCCATGAAGTTTCTGAATGACTGAAGTAATGACAAGTCCAAGTCCGTGAAATCACTGAGTTTGGGAAGAAGTGTTCACTCCATTCCACAAATGCAGTCCTGTGTCTATCCTTCTGTTTTTAGTTCTTCAAGAAAATAAATTATAATGCCCTTGGCTATCGCCAGTTAAGACATATCATTTTTTCCTTTGAGATTCGCCAAGGAAAGAGTAAAGGAGGGGAGGGAGAAAGAGGAAGTGGAAGTTCACAGACAGAATTTGGAATACCAGTGAAGAACCTGGTTTTCTTATAGAAAATTGTGAAGCATGGCGATTTTGTAATAAGATTAAAACCTATAAATTAAAATATTTTACTTAACCTTTTCAACTAGATTAGGAAACTATATACACACCTGAGTGAGTGTGTATGTGAATATGAGTGTGTATGTATGTGTGTGTGTGTATGTGTGTGTGTTAATGTGTGAGTATGGATATGAGTATATATGAATGTAAGTGTGAATGTGTGTGTTATTGTGTGAGTATGAGTGTATGTGTATGAATGCGTGAATGTGTGTATGAATGTGTATGTGTGAGTATGAGCGTGAGGGAGTATAAATGAGAGTGTGTGTTAGTGTGTAAGTATGAGTTTGTGAGTGTGCATGTGAGAGTGTGTAAGTATGAATGTGAGTATGTGTAAATTTGTGTGAGTGTGTATTAGTGTGTGTGTGAGTATTTGAGAGGGTGAATGTGTGAGTGTATTGTATGACTCTGTGTGTGTGGGAGGGGTGAGTATGAATGTATTCAGTGTCTGTAGTAAGCATAGTGTTTTTCCAAGTTAGAAATGTGAAGAAACGCTATGGGTAGAAGAGGAAGGAAGCCTCAGAGATCATGGACATAAGAGGAAAAGTAAAGGAGAAAAACCATAGCAAGCACTCAAAGAGAACAGCGTCCTACTCAAAGGGATTTTAAGTATTCACTGCTACAGACATTCAGTCTTGGTTTTCTGGTTCTGTCCTGGGGGATTATCAGGAAATTTTCTGTAAAACTAAATTAAATTGATATTTTTTTGAAAGCCAAAAGTAATCTATAAGCTAAATGCTTCCCATATTTTAAAGGCCTCGTTATATGTATATAAGACATGCACTCCATATTCCTTACTCTGCCATTTATGAGTTTAGGGGTAAGTAAGAAAGTATGATTAATTGCAATATGACTGATTTCTTTTTATTAGGAAGATTTTTTTTTTTACAGCTCCAGGATCCCTGCCATGTAGATCTTCATTTCTTCACCCCTGTCTTTTCATGAATTCTAGATACCTGCTCAACTTGCAGTGCACACACAGGAGGATGGAACTCAAGGAAGACCAAGGAGCATGTGAAGGGACATCCAGCCAGACCTGTCTTTTCATATCAGGAAATCCAGGGATTTCTGAGATATCTCATTCATTAACCTCATGCTTACACCTCATTAGCCAACACCATCAATATGTGGCAAAGAAGGGACTGATCATCCATGGTACTGAGTGGGAAAGCCATGAGGGGAGGGGATTAAGCAGTGGTCTGGTAAGGAAATGGAGGAGATAAGAAGGAAGCATAAGAGAGAAATCAGGATGAAGGATACAGGAAAAGGCCATATTGAAACACATCACTTTGTAAACCGGGAGTTAGGAGTATGATAGCTGAGTGGCTGAAGAATGCCAGTGTCAGGCATAGGATGATTCAGTATAAACTGGTCAGGGAGGTCTCTAAGTCTCCCTAAGAAACAGAGAATCTGGCCTTTCCTCTTAGATACCTAAGAGAACTAGCATTCCGAAGGTCTTAACTTCACTGGATATCAAGCTTTCATGAAGAAGACAAAACGTTTTCTCCCTTGGCAATCATGTTCTTGTACGGATAACAAGCAAAAGAGAAAATTTCCTATGAAAAAAAAAACTTGCATAACGTCCTCATTCATTCAAGGTTACATTCCAATTTATGTGAGTGGGCATATCATAAAACCTGAGAGTCCCAAACATAAGTGCGATATGTGGAGAGCGGCCCACTTTTAAAATCAGTTTGTAGTTTAAGAAACCAAATTGCTAACACTAAGTGATCTCGATTCCTCGTGAATCTCTTATGTGAGTCTCACAACAGAGATAAAATAGAAGAGTTTGCCTGGATGTGTATTCAGCGGCTGTGAGTGAACATGAATATTCCTTTGATATTATGAAGACGCAGAGAAACACAGATGGTTTGTTAAGCAAATTATGGATTCTCGTTCCAGAGTCTTTCAACAATAAAACGTGAGTCAATTTAGGAGTCTTGGTAAGTAGTTTTATTTATAATATCTATAAGTTGTCATGGAGAAGGGCTTATAGGAGACAAAGTACTAGTAAACATATATATATATATATATATATATATATATATATATATATATATAGTACATGTATAGGAAATATTTGACTAAAAGGATATGTACCAAATATAGTAAAGCCTTAATATAAATGTTTTCTGGATANCTAACTAGTACCCCCTGGGCTCGTGTCTCTAGCTGCATATATAGAAGAGGATGGCCTAGTTGGCCATCAATGGGAAGAGAGGCCCCTTGGTTATGCAGTCTTTATATGCCCCAATACAGGGGAACGCCGGGGCCAAGGGGTGGGAGAGGGTGGGTAGGGGAGCAGGGCCGGGAGGGGGGAGAATATAGGGAACTTTCTGAATAACACTTGAAATGTAAATGAAGAAAATATCTAATAAAAGTTGAAGAAAAAAAAAAAAGAAGCAAGTTGGGGAGGAAAGGGTTATTTCGGCTTACACTTCCATACAGCTGTTCATCACCAAGGAAGTCAGGACTGGAACTCAAGCAGGTCAGGAAGCAGGAGCTGATGCAGAGGCCATGGAGGGATGTTCTTTACTGGCTTGCTTCCCCTGGCTTGCTCAGCCTGCTCTCTTATAGAACCCAAGACTGCCAGCCCAGAGATGGTCCCACCCACAAGGGGCCCTCCCCCTTGATCACTAATTGAGAAAATGCCTCACAGCTGGATCTCGTGGAGGCATTTCCCCAACTGAAGCTCCTTTCTCTGTGATAACTCCAGCTGTGTCAAGTTGACACAAACCTAGCCAGTACAGACTCCCTCACCCCACAGAAACTACCACTGTGGAAGTTCAAATTATCAAGTAATTTTAAATAAATTTTAGCACATCTTCCTCTTCAGTGGATAGTCGTACACACAGGGAACGTGTCGTCAGTCTATTTCTAAGACCAACCGTTAGAATCCGGATCCAACAGCCTCTTCTAGCCTCACTTTCTATCACAGGAGTAAAGAGTACTGGTGGGTGAATTAATTAGCAAGAAACGCAGCTGGAGCTGAAGGCAAGGTTGCTAGATAAAGAGATTTCATCTATAATGCTATGGATGATGGACTTCTGCCAAGAAAAATCAGAGGAATTACTAAGTATAAGTGGAGATAACTAGATTTTCATTTTCGAAAAGTGGGTGAGTGCGTCAGATAAACTAAAGGCAAGTGGGCTAACGAGGTAACCTGACTGTGGTACAACCCAAAATGTGGTAGAACGTCAGAGACATGCAGCAGCAGTTGGTTTTACATCTCTGGTGCTTCGGGGGTAGGACTGGGTTTGTTCCACAGAACTAAGCAGTAAGCAAAGTCACACAAGAGAACGCAAACCTATTTGAAGAATAAAAAAGGGAGAAAGGGCTCAGAAGAGAACCATGTTCAGTCCAACATTCTTAAAGACAGCCAAGAAATTCATACTCATAGAAGAAAGCCAAGAATATTGTCAAAAAATGTACAGTCACAGGAAGAAAATCAAAGATGCAGGAGACCTTGAAAACTAAAAGAAAAAGAGCATTGTGAGTCATAGGAGCTCATAGAGATGAGGGAGTCTATAGGGGTCTGACGTAGGTCCTGTGTGTGTGTGTGTGTGTGTGTGTGTGTGTGTGTGTGTGTGGCTTGGTGGTCTTGTTGGAATCCTGGAAGTAGGAGCAGGGTCTGTCACTGACTCTTGCTTGCTCGTGGGTCCCTTCTCCTCCTACTGGTTTGCCTTGTCCAACCTTGATATAATGGTATGTGCCTGGTCTCATTCTAGCTTGTTATGCTGTGTTTGGTTGATGTCTCTGGGAGGGTAGATGGGGTGGATCTGAGGGAGGAAGAGGAATGGGAGACACTAGAGGAAGGGGAAGGAAGAAACTGCAGTCTGAATGTAACATATGAGAGAAGAATTGAAGGAAATAAGAAAGAAAAGAATCAGCAGAGGCAAATGCTGAGGCTAAGCAAAAATGGTTTCGGGACTTAAGGTTTTTATTAAACTAAATATAGGAGACCTTATTCATAAGGAGGAAAGATGTCAGTTGGAAATGCACATAGTGTGTCTATACATAGGCTACTGTTTCTGAAAGTTTAAGGTATAAATGAAAACAAAAGAGATATTTTGCCACAATATGAAAAGATACCAGTAGATAATGAAGCACTAAAACCATGATGATGGAATCAGGAAGCTCATTTTTTTAAATGTTAAGCATAATTTTCAATGAGAAGTTAAATGAACATACATCAAAAAGATATCATTTAATTAATTAATGAGACAGAAAATTTTCACAATAGCTAATTTTGTTATAGCAACTTAATAAGTGAATATGAGGATTGACATGTTAGTACAAAATTAATATACTGCAAAGCAAAACTCAAACCTACAGATTTACTTTTCTGTGGAAAAATTCTTTGTAAAAGCTCTTTACCACTGAAGTGCAAAAAAAAAAAAAAATGCTCACATTACCATACAACTTCACTAAGCCTTGGACTTCAATAATTATCTGTGGGCTGAGCATATCTCAGTATATCTCCTCTCAGAAGCCTGTGTAGGCAAGTAATACAATAGCCCATATAACAATAAAGAAACATTTAATTCACTTCTAGCCTTATTCCTAAGTTCTAAACATTTTTGACAGAGTAGTTGCTGAAAAGTATGTTTGAAAAAAAAATGAATCAGCAAGGTCTGTGCCAATAAGAGCAACTCCAGAAAACTGATATTAGACAATGAACAATCTGTTTACAAAATTATAGACAGAGTTAAGGGAAAGAAAATGAATATGATGACTCACACATGTAACCCCAGCCCTCAAGAGGAAGACAGTCATGGGTTTGAAGTCAGCTCAAGCTACATAGTAAAATACTATATCAAGAATCAAAAATAAAATAATTAACAATACAGAACCAAAGATGGGAAAATCCTCTTGAGATCAGCAACCAGTGGCCTGATACGGAACGAAATGGCTACCAGGACTCAGAGAGATAACATAGCAGCCAACTTCTCAATGTAACTCTTATCCCCTTTCATGGAGGAACATAGCTCCTCACTATCTGACTGAGAAAGAAGAAACATAGAGAAATAAATATCAAGGTCTTCTTCTTCCCCTGCTCTCTAACCAAAGAATGGTGATGGCCATTGGCTAGATCCAATCTGATTTCAGAAATCGAAGACCCATTTAAGCATAGCAAAATAATGGATAATATAAATGGATACCAGGAGAAGAGGTGATAGTCACACAGAAGATACAGAGAACAAAGGAGACAGAGAAGAAGAGAGATTTGTTATTGTTGTAACTGAAGAAGACAAGAGTAAGTTGGTTTCTATCATTTGTATGTTAGAAAACTTCAGGAACTCCCTATTAAATGAATTAACTTGTCTCTATTATCTTTCATTGAATGAGATTTGGTAGAAATGAAGAGTCAGTAAAAAGTTAGATGGATAAAATTTAACTTTGTAAGGCTGATATTTTGACAAAAGACCAAAGGTTTGTTTAGAAGTTGCCCATAAGTCAACATGAGAGTTTTGGGTAGTGGGAATGAATAAAACTGAAGTGGAAAGACCACAGCTCTACAGGGAAGCCATCATTGAAGGTGCCTAGATTCTCCCTTGGCATCTCTTGATAAACAGTACATGTTGCTTACTTGTCTTACCCACGTCACTTCCTGCGAGTGATTGTATACTTAACAAGACTATTTTTATAAGTCAGGAAATCACAAGTCATTCTGGAGGGGAAGTGACTTCCTTAATCGTGACCTCCAAATTCCTGATGTGGGCTGTACAAAACGACCCAGGAACACACAGCAAACAACCCAAGTTAGGTTTCTTCAGCAGCGTATCCTCAGCCTCTTTCTCTGACAGCGATGCTCTTCCTCCTCCTCTTAGCTGAGCCTGAGTCCACTCAAAACTCAACCATCATCTTACTTCCTTTGTGACATCCTCCTTGGTGGCTCTGGGACAAGTGGCAAGCAGCAGTAATTAACTGATGCTATTCTAAAGGGTTACTCTTGTCGGGGTTCAGTTTACAGGGACGTGGTGTCCCAAGGTTTTGTGGAGCAGTGAATAGATGTCAATCGGTGCCTCTAAGGAGAGCGTTGACTGGAACAGACTCAGGTCTATAGGCTGTGCAGTCTAAGATGCTTCATTCTATGTGTGGTGAATATATGCCATCTTTGATACTGTATCTGTTATTATTCACAAAATTTTAAAACTGCTACAACTTCAGCACTCTATTAAATTGACTCTTAGAAAAAGTTCACATCCAATGACAGAAACTGTCTGGGAATACTTAAAATATCTGGATTGTAACTGGATTGAAACCACTAATGAACTCAAAAATGGATTTGTGTGTGTGTGTGTATGAGAGAGAGAGAGAGAGAGAGAGAGAGAGAAAGACAGAGAAAGACAGAGACAGAGACAGAAAGAGGCAAACAAAAAGGGAGGGAAGGAGGGAGGGAGGGGCAGGGAGACGGAGACAGAGATAGAGACTTTATCATTTTAAATGTTGCATCCTTTGCAACTCTTGTTTAACTAAACTACAGAGCATTTTGGAAGATAGGAAATGAAAGATAAAATCTTTAAGGAGCTGGTGATGCACATAGTATATTCAAGCACACTGGACAGCTCCTTGAGTAGTTTGTGCTCTGCTGAGTGTGACCACATAGCCCACCAGAACCCACAAGTGAAGTTTGAAGCTTCTGTAACTAGCTACTGGCGCACTCTGGACCTTCTTGACAATTTTTTTTCATTTTTTATTAGATATTTTCTTTATTTACATTTCAAAGGTTATTCCCTTTCCTAGTTTCCCCTCCAAAAATCCCCTATCCCCTCCCCACCCCTGCCCCTGTTTCCCAACCACCTACTCCTGCTTTCTGGCCCTGGCATTCCCCTACACTGGGGCATAGAACCTTCACAGGACCAAGGGCCTCCCCTCCCATTGATGACAGACTAGGCCATCCTCTGCTACATATGCAGCTAGAGCCATGAGTCCACCATGTGCTTTCTTTGATTGGTGGTTTAGTCCCAGGGAACTCTGGGGGTACTGATTAGTTCATATTGATGTTCCTCCTTTGGGGCTGCAAACCCCTTCAGCGCCTTGGGTACTTTCTCCAGCTCCTTCATTGGGGACCCTGTGCTTCGTCCAATGGATTGCTGTGAGCAATTTTTATCTACTTACTACAAGACTTGCAGCAGGTGCACCTCAGCAGCAAATGCCTCCTATTTGAATCCTTGCCATTTTCCAAACTTGAATACGATCCTTTAATCTTATTATTGCAATATGAACAAGAGTCCTTTAAGATGGACAAGGAACGTCATTTGTTGTAATGCCACTGTGTGTAATTAGAATTTGGAAATCACTGAGACTGCTCTCTTCATCTCGCTGAAGGAAGTTCTTTCTTTCTAACAAGTGTATGTTTATGCATGACCTCTCTCCACTCCTCAGATGTAAATATTTTGTGAACCAGTTCTATCTCACTCAAATTGAATATCCTTGAGAAACAGCATAGAATTCTTACCTGGAAGTATTTTATAAGTGCAGTCAATATGGATAGGTGGATGGATGGATGGATGGATGGATGGACATACATATGGATGAATGCACAAATAAAATACAAAATTAAATTAAAGGATCTGTCAAATAAAAAAAGTCATCTATTTACCAGTTGAAAGCCAGAACTGAAATATGCTTTTGCTAGTTGTGTTATCAGAAACATTAAATGAAAAATATGTGTATGTTATACACTCATGTCATAAATTAATAAGAAATATAAACTGTAACTATTATCAAATATGACAACATACAGCATAAACTCTTAGTTTTCTTTTGTGGATGAAGAAACAGCAATTGGCCATAAAGCCTTCTGTGCGCATCCTGATAACAGCATCATCCACACTCTCTGAATGAGGAAATAATAAAACACACTTGGGAACAAAAGGTAGTGGAATAGTATTTGGTAATAAAATAAAGAAAATATCCATACACACCACAACATGTATGAGCTTAAAAAAAACCATTGTAGTAAGTGAAAAAAGCAGTCATAAAAATCATTTAATGTACAGATTTGTTTTTAAAGAACTGTATAGAATGGATAAATGTCTAGAAACAGAAAGTATGTTCCTATTTCAGTGGCTGAAGAAATAAGGAATGGGATTCCTATCTGAGGGATGAGACACATGAAATTATATGGTGGTAGTTTTTGTACAGTTCAATTAATACACCACAGTTGTAACTATATTGTAAATACTTGAATATTATGCAAAATAAATTATTCTACAACAAAGCTATTTTAGGGGTAAAGTGACTTTTTCCCCCACATTACACAAGTAGTTGGCAAAGCCAGAACTAGGCTCCCTAATTTCCGAGCTGACACAGTTGCTATCTCCTGTGTTGCTGTTGGCTTTCCAATCCCTCTATTTTATGAACATGTCTGATTCTGCTTTTGCACTTCAGTGTCTGTTTAGGTCTCTTTTTTTCTTCCCTCATTTCCCAGCCTCCTCTAGAGCCCACGGAGTCCACTCTCAGCCGTTAAATAGCCTATGTTGTAATGTTCACAACTCAGCTGTTTTATATGTCACTATACTGCAGTGACTGCTATTGATCTACTCCATCCACCAAATGATCGTGTCAAAAGACACTATGGGAAGTGTCGTCAGCAAGACTTTGGGGCAAACATGACTTTAGCAGTGTGTGAGCAGTGGGTGGGAAACTATGGAACAATAGCTTGATTCTATCACAGACCTCGTCTCAAAGTCACAGAAACAAGAACCCAGCAAGGGCTACTGAACCTGATACTCTTCCCAGAGAGGTTGCCTTACAGCCAGTGTGTGAGAGAGGCCATTTTCCAGATGACTTCCTCTCCTATTACAGAGTCTAGCTCTGGCTCCCTGCAAAGTGCTGGAGCTTCTCCATGTTCACTGTGTGAGACACTTGTCTTTGCCCTCTGATGGATTTCTCCACCCTCTTTCTTTCTCTCTTTTAAAGTTTCCTGTTGTAAAAAGATAAATCATTTCATGGACTTCTATGCTTTTGAAAAGATACATGTAGGCATTGGGATGTTTAGAAATGAAATAGAAGGTATAAGGTGAATGGCAGGTGAAACTTTTGATATTATTAAAGGATGTCTAAAGGAGACACATGTTCTCTTTCCACAAAGTATGATCATGTTATCTTGCTCCTTTTTTTTTTTCTAAAATAGGAACGTGAAGGTTTCCTTGTTGTCAGCCTCTAAGAACAAGATGAAATGTTATTTGGCAGTAGATCTGTCTTTTTCCAAGATGAAGATGTGAACTGCTGTTTGCATCGCTTGAATTTATAAATTGGAGATACTTTTACAACACAATTAAAAATCATGTTTTGTGACTTTAAAGTAGATTTATTTACTTATTACCTAGAGATATTAATTTTCCATAAACTCCAAGTTATTTGGGTAAGATGTGAGACTTTTGTAAGACAACTGTAAATATTGGTAAGTTCCAGTCATTAGCCTGAGATGAAGTAGCAGCTGGTTTTGTGGCAGGACTTCCCTAAATCCACTGGGTGGTGATGGAGAGATGATGTAAGAAGGGGAGGTTTTAATTGTGAAGAGGAAAAAGGAGGAACAGGAATAGTAGGAGAGCCCCCCTCCCCATCTCCCAGGACACAGACACCATAGGGGGAGAACGACAAGGCAGAGCCTCTGCAACCCTTGATTTCACACACTAGTGAAGAGGGAAGGAACTCCTGTAGTAGACATTAGACACCCGCTCCTCCCCCATTATTTGCCTTTCTTCTTTCTAACTAAAGGACATTTTTGTACCTAATCCCAATGCCTCATCAGTCATAATTTAGTTTTGCCTTTTTTTTACATTTCTTTTATTTTTTATGATTATAATATAATTACCTCATTACCCCCACCCACCCACCACCAAGCCCTACTGAATAGCATTTCTTGCTCTCTTTCAAACTCATGGCCACTTCTTCTATTAATTGTTGTTACATACATATATAATTGTAAACACACATATGTACACACACAAACACACACACACACAATTTGTAAATACATACATACAACCTGCAAAGTCTATACAATGCTATTTGCATGCATGTTTCCAGGAATGACCACCTGGTACTGAATAACCAACTGGTGTACCCTTTGATCCTATCCCATTTGAAATGACATCCCATTTATAATGTGCTTAGAATATCAGCAGTTATCTTGCCACTCCCATGCACTAAACATTGAATTCCTAAGGGATATAAAGATAACATGGACTTGGGATTTTTAAATGACATTACTGAGTTAAACCAATCAAACTATTTCTCAGTTCTGAACTCACCTCAGACCTACATACTATTACTGAAACAGTGTCAAGGCATTTCTTATCACCAAAAACATGGATGGCATAATTGAGTAGGGGAGCAGGGCCGGGAGTGGGGGGAGGGTATAGGGAACTTTCTGGATAACACTTGAAATGTAAATGAAGAAAATATCTAATAAAAGTTGAAAAAAAAGAAAATATCTAATTAAAAAAAGAAAAAAAAAGAAATAATTGAAGCTTTCAACCAATTAGATAATCTTTTCATCAAACTCTATAACAGGATGGTGAGGATACACTGCCTCTCCTTAACAACACTCTAGATGAGACAGCACATCTGGAGAAAACAATATTATTACTGGAACAGAAGTGGGTATCAGTGTGGGTCCTCTCCAGGTCTTAAGCTATAATTCACAAGGAACATCCTTTAGAAAATGAAAGATAATTGTTTTGGGGGATTGTATATTGAGAAGATGCACCACTAGAACTAGGTTGGATCCCCTGGAATGGGAGTTACAGACACTTGTAAGCTGCTGCGTGTCCAAGCTAGGGATTGAAGCATTAGAACAGATTGCACAGATTGCTGACCCGCCCTCAGACTTGATCTTACTGCATTTGCAACTGAACAATGACATCTTTATTCCCATTGCCCGCTTAAGTCATAACCACTACAACACCAGAGGAAAACTCAGCCTGACGGCACCTCATTAGATGCTGAGAAAGCATTTGACAAAATCTAACACCCTTGATTAAAAAAAAAAGTCTTGGAAAGATCAGGAATTCAAAGCCCATACCTAAACATAATAAAAGCAATATACAGTAAACCAGTAGCCAACATCAAACTGAATGGAGAGAAAGTCGAAGCAACCCCACTAAAATCAGGGACTAGACAAGGCTGCCTACTTTCTCCCTGCCTATCCAATATAGTACTTGAAGTCCTAGCCAGAGCAATTCAACAACAAAAGGACATCAAGGGGATACAAATTGGAAAGGAAGAAGTCAAGATATCACTAGTTCCAGATGATATAATAGTATATATAAGTGAACCTAAAAGTTCCACCAGAGAACTCCTAAACCTGATAAACAGCTTCAGTGCAGTAACTGGATATAAAATTAACTCAAACAAATCAATGGCCTTTCTCTACACAAAGGATAAACAGGCTGAGAAAGAAATTAGGGAAACAACACCCTTCACAATAGTCACAAATAATATAAAATACCTTGGTGTGACTCTAACTAAGGAAGTGAAAGATCTGTATGATAAGAACTTCAAGCCTCTGAAGAGAGAAATTGAAGAAGATCTCAGAAGATGGAAAGATCACCCATGCTCAGGGATTGGCAGGATTAATATAGTCAAAATAGCTATCCTGCCGAAAGCAATCTATAGATTCAGTGCAATCCCCATCAAAATTCCAACTCAATTCTTCACTGAGTTAGAAAGGACAATTTGCAAATTCATTTAGAATAATAAAATACCTAGGATAGTAAAAACAATAAAAGAACCTCTGGTGGAATCACCATGCCTGACTTAAAGTTGTACTACATAGCAATTATGAATTTAAAAAAAAAACCTGCATGGTACTGGTACAGTGACAGACAGGTAGATCAATGGAATAGAAGTGAAGATCCAGAAAAAAACCCACACACCTATGGTCACTTGATCTTTGACAAGGGAGCTAAAACCATCCAGTGGGAAAAAAGACAGCATTTTTAACAAATGGTGCTGGCACAACTGGCAGTCAACATGTAGAAGAATGCGAATTGATCCATTCTTATCTCCTTGTACTAAGGTCAAGTCTAAGTGGATGAAAGAACTCCACATAAAACCAGAGACACTGAAATTTATAGAGGAGAAAGTGGGGAAAAGCCTCGAAGATATGGGCATTGGGGAAAAAAATCCTAAACAGAACAGCAATGGCTTGTTCTGTAAGATCAAGAATTGACAAATAGGACCTCATGAAGTTGCAAAGCTTCTGTAAGGCAAAAGACATTGTCAATAAGACAAAAAGGCCACCAACAGATTGGGAAAGGATTATTACCAATACTAAATCTGATAGGGAAGTAATATCCAATATATACAAAGAGCTCAAGAAGCTGGACTCCAGAAATTCAAATAACCCCATTAAAAAATGGGGTACATAGCTAGACAAAGAATTCTCAACTGAGGAATACCGAATGGCTGAGAAGCAACTAAAGAAATGTTCAATATTTCTTAGTCATCAGGGAAATGCAAATCAAAACAACCCTGAGATTCCACCTCACTCCAGTCAGAATGCCTAAGAGCAAATTTCAGTTGACAGCAGATGCTGGTGAGAATGTGGAGAAAGAGGAACCCTCCTCCATTGTTGGTGGGATTGCAAGCTGGTCCAACCACTCTAGAAATCAGTCTGGTGGTTCCTCAGAAAACTGGACATAGTACTATCAGAAGATCCAGAAATACTTCTTCTGGGCTTATACCCAAAAGATGTTCCAACTGGTAATAAGAACACATGCTCCACTATGTTCATACCAGACTTATTTATAATAGCCAGAAGCTGGAAAGAACCCATATGTTCCTTGACAGAGGAATGGATACAGAAAATGTGGTGCATTTACACAATGGAGTACTACTCAGTTATTAAAAACAATGAATTTATGAAATTCTTGGGCAAATGGATGTATCTGGAGGATATCATCCTGAGTAAGGTAATCCAATCACAAAAGAAGTCACTCGATATGCACTCAATGATAAGGGGATATTAGCCCAGAAACTTAGAATACCCAAGATACAATTTGTAAAACACAAGCAAATCAACAAGAACTAAGACCAAAGTGTGGATACTTCATTCCTCCTTAGAATAGGGAACAAAATACCCATGGAAGGAGTTACAGAGACAAAGTTTGGAGCTAAGACGAAGGAATGGACTATCCACAGACTACCCCATGTGAGGTTCAATCCCATAATCAGCCACCAAACTCAGGCACTATTGCACATGCCAGCAAGAGTTTACTGAAAGAACCCTGATATAGCTATCTCGAGTGAGGCTATGCCAGTGCCTGGCAAATACAGAAGTAGATGCTCACAGTCATCTATAGAATGGAACACAGAGCCCCCAATGTAGGAGCTAGAGAAAGTACCCAAGGAGCTGAAGGGGTCTGCAACCCTATAGGTGGAACAACAATGTGAACTAGCCAGTATCCCCAGAGCTCGTGTCTCTAGCGGCATATGTAGGCCATCATTGGGAAGAGAGGCCCCTTGGTCTTGCAAACTTTATATGCCCCAGAACAGGGGAACGCCAGGGCCAAGAAGTGGGAGTGGGTGGTTAGGGGAGCAGGGTGGGGGGAGGGTATAGGGAACTTTCGGGATAGCATTTGAAATGTAAATAAAGAAAATATCTAATAAAGAAAAAAAGACTAATAAGGCTTTTGTAAATGACGAGCATGGGATGTCTAAGCAGCAGAAAATGGTAGTGGTGTAGATTCTAAGGTAATAGAAATGCAGATAACTGATAATCATGGCTGTGAGGGACCCAGGCGCAAAAAAGTAGCACACGGGAAGGGGGAGGCTGTGGGGGCTGTGCCAAGAATTTTCACATCTAAAGGAAGCAGGAAAGATAGTGAAGGCAAAGAAAGAAGATTCTTGGAGCATCTCATGATGAAGCCAGCTGAGGGCGGAGTGGGTGAGAGCTTGACAATAGACAAAAATTATCTCCAATTAAATTGTACACACATATACACATAAAACTACATATATGTGTGTCGTATACATAATACAGAAAGAAAGATAGAAAGAAAAAAAGAAAGAAAGAAAGATAGAAAGAAAAAAAGAAAGAAAGAAAGAGAGAGAGAGAGAGGGAGGGAGGGAGGGAGGGAGGGAGGGAGGGAGGAAGGAAGATGGATTTTTACAGTGGCAATAATAGAAGTACAAAGAGGTAGCACTGGAAAGGCTCAGTTTTCTGTTGAACACAAGCCAGTGGTGCCTGGTAGCCTTGAAAATGACGCAGCTGTCATGGACAGTTACGTGTTTGAGTAGAAGTGGAAAGGAGTGAAGCTTTGTCTGTATTGGAGAACAAGACAGCAGAAGCTTTGCACAGTATCCAGTGCAGGTGCTCATGGTTTATTCAAGCAAAGCTGCCCAAAATAACTAAGATTCCCAACCTACCAGGCTTCATATGTCAACAAAATTTCCAGACAAATTTAAGGGATCAATTTCAAACTGAAAACTTTTCATTTGGCTAAGTCCAGATATGTTTTTAAAAAAAAAAAAAAAAGAAAGAAAGAAAGAAAGAAAAAGAAAAAAATCTATTACTAGAAACACATAATTTTACATAAGGTTATTTCAATACCAAAACTTGGTGGGTGTTCTTAATACAAAAGGTGACTTGTTGCGTTGGTTAAATTTGGCTTTTTATTTCTACTTAGAAGCAAATACTTCAATCTGCTTCATTGCCCCATCTTGCCAGAGCATTAATCGCTTCACAGAATGAAAACAGAAAAACCACAAATTGTCATTTTTGGAAACCACTGAAGTGAACTTTGCCTCCCGTAGAGATATGGACGGAACTGGGAAGGATTCGCTGAGTAAATGGACCTGTAGTCAGATGTTTGAAGGTTAGAAAATGGAAAGCCCTAGGTACCGTGTACTTGGAACACTCTGTGTACAGCCGATTGCTCTACTAAAGACTTGTGTAATATTTCATCTCAGCCATCCAGGGAGTTGAGAAAGACAGCACATTTTATTTTACAAGTGTAAGAAATACATTGTTATGGTCCATTGTTAAAGTGAAGTGTATTGGACACTCCTGGAATTACAGATAAGCCAGAGGTGGTAATCTCTTTTCTCTAGGCTGGCTTCCATTCTTCAGAATTATGTATGTAAAATTGCTCTGTTTCCATTCGTCTTTTGACTTCGTTATTATCTTTATTTTCAATACAGATGAGGCTATCTAGACTAGAGACATTAAGGTGCCACACACCATCAACAGAAACTGAAAGATAATAGTATTTCATGCACTTGCAATTCTGTGCTTTTGGGTACCTGATTACCCTGCCATCCTAGAAGAAGATAATAAATGAGAAAAAGAGACATAGATGGAACTCTGAGAAATACTGACACTTAAGAAGGTGTTCCAAGAGAAAAGAGTCCAGAAGGAGAAAATGAACAAGCTTATGCAAGACAAGGAAGAAAACAACTTCTGGAAGAAAGATTGTCTGGGAGGCTGAGGCAGGAAGATTTTTGATTCAAGACCAGGTTGACACAATAGTGAGCTCCTGTCTCAGAGGGAATAGAAGGAAAGGAAATACATTGTGGAGAGTTCATTTTGCTTCACAGTTTAAGATGGACACAGTCTCCAGTGACAGAGAAGCACATCAGTCAGTCCCTGAGGTGGCTGGTCACACAGTGTCTGTAGTCAGGACATAGAGACTGGGACTTCTGGGACTTCTCCAGTTTTTCTGCCCATCTCTCTCCTCCTCTCTGTATGGTCACCCAGACCATGTTTATGGTGCCTTCTTTCCATCCATCCACTTAAAAACTCTGAAAATCATTTCATGGACATAACCCAGATATGTGTCTCCTGGGGAATCTCAATCCAGGGAAGTGGAAAATGAAGGGTTAACCATCACACTAATGTGTGTATGGGTGTTTTGCCCACATGTATGTCTATGTACCCCATGAATGAAGTGTCCACAGAGGCCAGAAGAGTGCATCCAAACCTCTGCGACTGGAGTTACAGTTGCAAACCATGATAGAAACGCTTGGAACCAAACCCAAGTCCTCAGGAACAGCCAGTGCTCTAAACCACTGCATAGTTCCACAATTCATTATCTTAAACTCTCTTTTATGAATTACTTTGTTATTTCTTTCTCCTGATTTGACCTAGACTAATAAACCTTGTCTACACTTACCTTCATCAAAACAATTAAATAAGTTAAACTTAAATAACAGCGGCTGTCTACAAAATACAAAGAAAACCTCACAACTCTAAAAGACATTAAACAATGCCACCAGTCTCGGGGGCACCTTTCCTGAGCTCCTATCCCATGCTAGGTAGTAGTTTTCTCATTTTAGCTCAATTCTCATGAGAACCACCAGAGAAAAATCATCATCATTGCAAATGTATCAGTGGAGCATCTGAATCTTGGATGGGGTAATAACTCATCAAAGCTCACATCCCTGCTAAGTGGCAAAAAGACGGGGTTCAAAGCCGGGTGGCCTGATCCCACACTCCATGCACTTCCCACAGCCTGCTTCCCAGTGTGGTTCTCGATTGATGTTTTTGTCCTCTCTGCTCTCAGCTGCTTCTATTCTCAGCTTGCCCGGGAAGATGAAGAAAGCAAGAAACAGCCACCTAGCACTCAACTCCCACAGAGAACACACAAAGGAAAAGCTTGTCATGTTGATTTCTCCTCCATCAAAAGAAATGTTTTCTGCCATCCAAGGAGTAAAATTGAACCTTGTCTCTTTTTTTCCCTTTGTAAAATAAACTAACTTGTTAGTCTGCAATCATACAATTTATACAGTCTTTAGTCCTGGGGAGTTTAGTTTTCTTAGTATATTCAGAACTGTATTCCAATTTATGTTATATAAAATTTGCCAAATTGTTCAACTGATAAGTGAAAAGACGAAACACTGTCAATCCTAAATTTTGTATGTGGCAAAAATATCTTCCCTAATAAAGACATCTGCAATGCCTAAAGGACATAGGCCTATTATTGAACGACTATAATCTCAGCTAAGCAGGTCAGCTGGGGCAGAAGAACGGTGAAGGCTAAGCCAGAATGGGCAGCGTGGTGAAACAATATCTTTAATTAAAAACTTTAAAAGATGTTTCCGTGTTAGAGGGTTAAGCTAGCACACAGAAGGCTCTAGTTTCAATGACTAGTACTACATGCACAATAAAACAAGATCCTAAAGAAAAGTCCCTAAGGAAAAAGAAATGAGGGGGGAAGAGTCAATCCAGTCAATAAAAAGAGAACATTGTAGACTATTCTCCTCAAGGGGTCATCATTGATAAGCCTAAATTGTAATACCACCTCAGTGTGTGCAGAGGAGGACATCTCTAAAGGTGGAAAGAATCAAAGGACTTAATTCACAAGGTAAGACTTCTAAAGTCTACGAGAAGTATCACTAACTATAATCATTTCCCATTGCTCGGTAATCGTGCTTATACACATTCACTTTAATGCCTAAGAAATCACCAAGAGAATAAGACATCTAAAAGCTATTCAAGTTCAGGCCACATATCACCATCCACTGGGAGACTACCTCCAAAGGATGGGACTCAACATCCACATGGACAGGATGACTCAGTTACCTAACCTCTGTCACCAGCCTCTCTGGTAGCGACGGGATTGGTGATCTAGCTATTGCCACTGCCAAACGTCTAGCCAGCAGTAAAGACTAACACTGCCACAAATCCATTCTAGCCTTTGGGGGAGGGAAGTCCACAGACTTCTTTTGGAAAGAACACATTCCATCTGACTGGACAGATTCAAGGGACAATTTCATCATTACTATCCCCACACTCCCCAGCCAGTACTATAGCCAAGAGATCACAGAATATTATAAACCTCACATAAAATCACCATGAGGCCAGGTATTCTTAGACGGAGCAAAGAAGCAGCAGCAGTGGCCACATGGTTATGCCACTGCTCCTACTACACACTGCCATCTAAGCTCCTGGCCCACTGAACACTCAAAGAACCCCATGAACAGTACCTACCTCTTAGGATGTGGTAATGAGCCTATTCCAGTGCACTAGTCCTGAGTTCATAATAGTACTGCAGCCTATTTACTTTGGGATATTTACAAATGGAAGTATCAAGCAAACAAAAGGGTTACTATACTACCAGACATAACGGGGTACAATTCTTATGAGGAATTATGATGATCACAAGAGACGAGGGGCATGGAAGAACAAGGTGAGCATTCAGGTGCCAGTCTTCCCAGAAAGAAAGCAATCTGGCCCTGGTGACGACTCAGACACCTCAGAGATAAAGGTAAATTGCTGTTCTAGGCAATGTACTCCTTCTGGTGGAAGTGCTAACCAATGGAAACTGGAAGATAGAATAGACAGTGAGGTGGTGACCGGTGAGTACTAGCCATGGTTCTGGGATAACTGATGTGGCAGGTGCTAGAGCTCATCCCAGTATTCCCCGTTGTGCTCGCTCAGAATCTCAGACAAGCTGTACCAAGGTCGATGTGTGTCTAAGCTCAAAGGGTACATCGTGGAGAGCACTATTGCAGCCCCACCCACATTGTGTAAACACTGCAGGGAGGAAACCCTTTTCCTAGCTACCGTATCAGTTGATCACAACTCCTGGATACTTCTATCTCTGGAGAACCGTACCCATAAAATCAGCAGGAAACAGAAGCAATGTCACCTGGGAGGCTGTGACCACTGTCATAAAACCTTGACAGTGCTGATGACTATTCTTTCACTACATGGGCTGGGAGTGATCCTGTCAGCCTGTTCTCCACAGAGTCCCTCTGAGATCAAAGTGAGGGCAAAACCGCTTATTGGTTGTTTCCTTATTTAAATTCTCTCTCTCTCTCTCTCTCTCTCTCTCTCTCTCTCTCTCTTCATTCCTCCCTCCTTCTCTCCATCTCTCCTTCCCTTCATCTTTCTCCCTCCCTTCCTCTCTCCCATGTCTCTTCCATGCCTTCCAGATCTTCCCTTTACAAGCTCTTCCCCCTTTCCCCTCCTTCTGTTTTCCTCTCTCTTATTCTTCTCATCCACTCTCTTTGTTTCCCTTTCTCTGTCTTTCTGTCTGCCTCTCTGTCTTTCTCCTTCTGTCCCTCCCTTCTTCTCTTCTTCCATCTCTCCATCTCTCTTCATCCTTCTCCCTCCCTCTCATGCCCCTTCCATGCTTTCCAGACCGCCCCTTTGCACCCTCTCTCATTTTCTTCCTCTCTCCTTTCCTCTTTTCTCCTCCTCCTGTTTTTCTCTTCCTTTTATTAGCTCTTTCTGTTTCTCTCTCTCTCTCTCTCTCTCTCTCTCTCTCTCTCTCTCTCAGACACACACACACACCTTCCCCTTCCTCTATTTCTCCCTCTCTCTGTCCCTCCTTCCTCTCCTTCCCTGTCTCCCTCTGTCTTCTCCCTCTCTCACTCCCCTCTGCCCCCTTTTGCTGTCCTGTTTTCTCCAGTTCCTTTCCCCTGAAGTGCATGGCTGACCAATTAAATTAAGAACTTCTATCACACCCTTAACTTTCAGAAACTTGATCAATGACATGTGACCTTAAAACTATGCATATCTCCACATTATGACAGGAAAGTGGGAACTTAAAAAGCTAAATCAAGATTAACACGAAAGAAGGCTCTTTGCAGAGGAAGCCCAGTGAGAACAGCACATACTAAAACAAAAGCCCAGGAAATACTGATGGGAGGGAGAACTAAAAAAGACCTTGGCAGGGTGCCTTTTGGGGGTCTTTCCTCTGCCCAGTAGCCCACATCCACTCTTGTCACTGCCTTTTCATTTCCTTTCCTGATAATCTCTTTCTATTCTATGCCAGTCTTAGAAGTCACAACTTTTTCTCCATCTCTCCCAGTGGCTGCTGGGCTTTTCCCCTAACCTGTACTACATTTTCCCTTAAATGTTAATAAAAGTGAGCTTTCTTTTGAGTCCATTCCTAAATTATTTTATTAATGAGATTAAGATACCCAAAGGGGTACCTTAATTTCCCAGGCAACATACATGACTTGTAAAACTTGATGAATTTCTAGCAAATCTCAAACCTAAACAGATGGGTGGATTCTATCCAACTTCATTGTGTATGTATATGGAAATGACAGAATAAACCATTTATTTTGATCTGTTAAGGTATGCTGATACAACTTTAATATCTAAGGCTTGAAAGAAATTTGTTAAATGTAAGTTTGCAAGTAGTTCAAATTGTATATCACATTACATCTAATATCACTCCAATTAAGACACTGGAGTTCATGGTGTGGTGGGGCACTGCTTGTGGTATGAGGTAGTCAGCTCTCTGTTACATTGACATGTCTTTACAAAATCATTACTCCACTGGTAGGACCATAGGAGCAATCACATAGAAAACTTAGTCACATAGAAAGCTTTCAGATTAGTTATGTTACACACCTCCCCCGAGTTGCAACAGAAGCCATCTACAAATGAGAGAACCGCCTTTGGAAATATTTTTTTCCTGTACTATGAAATTTATTCTGCTTCTTATTAATCATTGTTCAGGTAGTTTTTTTCACAGACCTAACCTATTATTGCAAAACAGTGTCCAGCACTGTACTAGATTAAAATTTTCCTAGAAATGATATATAAAATCACAGATTTTTTAAACACACTAAAATGTGGGGGAAAGTTGAAAGAGAATTTACATCTAAATTTATAATCAGTGGCACTAGGGAAACTGAGAGCTTCAAAACTTCCAGGCATAGAACACATGTTATTTTCCTTTAAGTCTGATTCCCCGAGGCTATGAGACTAGAAGTTCATCCATGTGACCCAAATAAGAGAGAGGGTGGGGCTTGGGGATGTGTCACTCAAGAGGTAGAATACTTGCTTAGCATACACGAAAGTGTGAGTCTAGTCCTTAACAGCACACAAATATATAAAAACATATAAAGTAAATGTCTAAAAAACCATGAGAAAAATGCTTCAATAATAATTAAGAAGGTAATGGCATTAAAATGAGCTATTCATCCTCCATAGGTCTAACAGTTTCAACATTCATCTTCCATCAAAGGGAGTTTCAAATATTTTGACAAATCATCATAATTAGGCATGAGATTAGCTCTGGATTTTATCACAGAGTTTTGAGACAGATCATCAGAGTGAATAACTGCTTAAACTGGTTAAGCTGTTCTCCCAGGCCCTTCCAGCTTTGGCCTTAGCCTACTTTCCTGGTTTTCATGTATATTTTTATAATATTCTTTAAGAACATATAAAATTAAATATGCTTATATCTACTCCATTCCTCTCCCAACACACCCCTGGTCCCTAAAATGCTCTCCCTCCCAACTTCATGCCCACTGTTTTGTTTTTAAGTAACCCACTAAGTCCAATGGTTTTGTCTGACCAACCTCAGGACCCATTGAACTGGGCAGCATGTGCTTCTCTGTCCATTTGGTTCCTTATTACAACTAAGTAATTTAAACACTACTCCCTGGAAGAAACTGCTTGCCTTCAACATTGCTATGTGCAAAACCTCAGACATCCATGCCAGCTTGTCATTTTTATACATAAGTGTTTCATTGTACATCTTTAAGTCTAATTTTACTTTCTTCTGACACAGGCATATTCATTCTCATGTGCAGAATATTAACAATGATGACTGGAGGTCATTAAACAGTGAGGTTAAAATGCCAGTGATTATCTAAATGTCATTGGGCATGTTTAATTTGATTCCAAACAAGAATTGCACCATGTGTTTGATTTTGTTGCTAGTGTCTTAAATGTTTCCTATACCTAAAATCCTCCTTTGCAGTTTGCTTAAAAGCACTGGATCGTTTGTCCAACAGCACTGTATTTTAACAACTTCTTCCTTGGTGCCTTTAAATACGTTCTTCTGTTCTCTGCATTTCCTATAAGCTAGTAATTGAATCTAGGGACCAGAGCTGATTCGAGATTAGACTAAGAGAAAGAACACCTTAAAGGTGTACAGATGCACATGATGTCCTGAGCGTTCCTTTTATGGTAGTAATAAATAACTCTAATGTTTCTTAATTATATCATTAAGGGAGAATAAAGTGATAATGTTTATATTTCATTATCCCTCCCTGTTTTATAGTCTGTAAGTTTTCATGTAGAGAAGTTTACCTTCATTAAGTACCTTGTGGTCTTTATTTATGACTCAAGCAGGAAAAGTGGAGTGGTTTTGTGCTTCTTTCTCTCAATGGGAATAAAAGTTGCTAATGAGTATTCAGTCATCGTGGAAAAGTAGTCAGGCGTCAATGGCACTCTTTGTAGAACTGAACATGTGAACAGAGGAAGTGAAAGATTTCTGGAGACTGAAATTGGACTCTTTGCTGACAATATCAAGAACTCGAAGAAGAGTAGTCAGCTGTCAATGAGAAAGTCAGAGGGTTGTGAGCCCCATCTCTTCTCCAGATTTGTCAGGTCAGAGTATATGTAAAGGGCTCCAGAGGGTCATGCATGAAACAGAGAACCTGGGATGGTGTACACCAGGCCCTATCCAATAAGATTTACTAAGATAATAAATAGGATCTGCATATATGGCCAACTACACTCCTAATACCTGAGGGGAAGACTCATTGTGAAACTGAAGAAGGATATCTCTTATATCCAGAGACCCACAAATAAAGAGACCCTCAATATAATATTTGCAGTGGTGGGACTGGGGCACCAACCCAGCCACAAAATCTTTGACCCACACCTGTCCTGCCTACAACATGTGCTGGGGCAGTGGTGGCTCAGAGCTTGTGAGAGTAGCTGACCAATAACTGGTCTAACTTCAAGCCCCTGCCACAAGAGGCCCATATCTGACACTGCCTGGATGGCCAGAAACCAAAAGCTGCATGGCTAAAATATAACCACTGGACCAAAAGTCAATGAAATAATTCTTAATGATATTCTGCTATAGTTGCTATACACAGATTGGCACCTTCCCCAATCATCATTAGAAAGGCTTCCTCTAGCAGCTAATGGGAGCAGATGCAGAGACCCACACCAAGACATTAGGCAGAAGTTAGGGAACCCTGTGAAAGAAGGGGGGAAGGATTGTAGGAGCTAGAGAGAACACCAAGAGAACAGCCCACAGACTCAACCAAGCAGAGCTCATAAGAGCTCACAGACTGAAGTGGTGATCATGGAGCCTGTGTTAGGTCCTCTACACACATGCTATGGTTGCTTCGGTTAGGGATTTTGTGGAACTCCTAACAGTGGGAGTTGGGATGTCTCTAATTCACCTGCTTTGGGGACTTTTTTCCTTCTACTGGGTTGCCTCATTCAGCCTTAATATAAAGTTTTGTGCCCAGTCTTATTGTATCTTGTTATGCCATGTTTGGTTGATATCACTGGAAGGCTTGCTCTTTTCTCAAGGGAAACAAGAGGAGCAGTGGATCTGGGTAAGAGGGAAGATGGGAGAAGAAATGAAGGAGTGGGGAGAGGAGAAACTGCAGTTGGACTGTATTATATGAAAGAAGAATCAATAAAAAGAAAAAAGAGGCCCTAATATGGGATGGAGTGTCTGAAAAACCCATTTTAAAAGATCTGGCTTTAATCATCTGCTGGAACCAGAGTGTACAAAGCCCTATTGAGTCACTTTAAAATATTCTCTTATCAAATATTTAAGAACAGAAGGTGTTTATTGCAACATTTAATGTTCAGTATATTCCAAAGAAACACTGAGAAACTAGTAGTAATGGATAAATGCAGCTGGCCTTTAATTGTGATTGGAAAGTGTGTGTGTGTGTGTGTGTGTGTGTGTGTGTGTGTGTGTAAAACAGTTTCCCTAAACAAGAGATAATGCTAATCTCAGAAACCACAGGTTGCAGAATAGAAAGCCCAGGGCCAGATATAGAATAACTCCTCTTGAGTTGTTGGTATTCCAAGGACTGCAAACGCAAGGCATGTAATAGCACTGCTCCTGTTTGCCTACCAGAATGTGATGGTAAAACTCCATGGCTGAAGACACAAGCACGTTGAGCATAGGACATGGACAAGTCAAGTCAGTATTGCCTAGGAAACTTCGACAGCTGGCTGGCTTTCATAGCACTGGAAAGTGTTATCCAGGATGCTAGGGAGCAGCAGTCATTATGTTCTCATCCAGTCTGTGAATCCCAATAATGTGTCAAGATACACATGAGTTCAATAGCAGCACGAATGTTATGAGAGTAGCCAACAGCTTTCTGCCTGGATCTCAGGCCTGGTCCACAGCAGGAAACACACGCTTTGTAGTATAAATCCAGGTGAACTCCCATGATCGAGGAATTCACTGGTCCTAGGGGTGAGCCTTGGATTATAATTTTGATAAATTGAGACAGTAACAAACTGCCCTGCAAATACACATCTCTATGCTCATAGATTAGTGCAGCTCTCCATCTTTATCAGAGTAGGAGTGTGTGTGTGTGTGTGTGTGTGTGGTCAAAAAACAGTTAATCAGCAACTCACAACTGATCACAGTGCGGAGGATTGTTGTCAGCAGAGTGCTTAGCCACAAATAGGATGTCTATACCTTACCCCTCCCCAACCCGGCTCAGGGACCAGTGCAGAAGAGGTGGAAGAAATACATAAGAGGTCAGAGAAAGACCAAAGCAATAGTGTCTTCTGGAGGTGACAGAACTACTATACTCTTGAACTCACAGCAGCTGTGCAGTTGTCTGTACAAGACATGCACAATATCAAGCCAGCTAACATTAGTATAGCATGGGAAAGAGCTCTCAAGCCTGTATCCTGTGTTGAAGAGCTATTGACATTTAATGGTGCTGGAGAGGAAGAATCGGTTTTCATTAAGTGGCTTATGGGCACACTCCAGTAGCCCCATATCCATATATTGACAGCACAAATTAGAATTTATAAGTTATTAAATATTTAAAAAGAGGACAAGTTGGAGGTTGCGTGGTCTGGATGAGTAAGCAAATGAGATGTAAAGATTATGATCAAAATACCTTATTTGGAAATCTCAAAGAAATGATACATTAGTTAATTATCAAGATTCATTTGTTTAGGAAGTGAAATTTCAGACAGCTGAAAGTCAAGGTCTTAGCCTACAAACACCTTTGTATTGATTTCTATGGGTCTCGTCCCACTCTGCCTTAGGCTGCAATCCATCCTCTCCTTAGGTCATTTTCTGCCCAGTCATTTCTACTTCAGCAGAATTCTTTATGTCCTATTTAATGGATTTCTGCAAATGGAAAAACAATTTTAATTTTAAAAAAATTTAGTGAATTAAATGAAGAGACAAAATCATTAACAAAATTCTAAGCTTGTCTTAGGCTCCCTAGAATGTACTACATTAGCAAGGCTTGAACATACTCGTTAGAATATGTTCATTCATCTATGGACTCTGTGTTTAAATGTATTGAATATTTGTATTGAATTTATCAATAGAAAGTGTGTTTTTCTACTAATAAAGTGAGTTCTATTGATAAAGCTTCTCACATTGTAACTTTAAGACACTAGTGCAGAAATTAACCCAAAATGAGATATTCTTTAGTAACCAAATGTTTAATTAGCTAGTATTTCACCTAATATTAGCATGTGTGTTTACAATTAAAATTATAAGCTTCTCGCACTGCCCTTATCTAACATTAGAATCAATATTGCATTCAACTCATCAAATAAGTTTGTAAGTATTCTCCTTTCCTGAGAAATAAAATCATGTTTATTTTTCCTGGAAAATGTAGCAGAAATTTCCTATGAAAGATTAGGTGTGGGAAGCGGGCATAACCACTGAGCTAAGATGGCGCCCAGTTTAGTGCCAAGCCTCGTAACCCCATCCTGTTTACTAAAACTTCTGAAAACGCCCAGCTGAGTCATCCGCGCCTACTGCATGATCTGAAACATCATATAGCCTTACCATAGTAATGATCTGTTGTCCTGCCTGCGCATGAAACTCGTGCTAGGGGTAGGATGATGCTGATTGGAAAGCAATGAGTGGAGTGAGATGATATAAGAGGGCTGTGTATATATGGAATGGCCTGAGTAAAGGGAGGAGTTCAATGCGGGAGTTCACTGCAGGAGATTGCTGAGAGAGAGCGCTGTTACTGCCTTGAGTAAAAGATCGAGATTGCTGTTGAAGAACCTATCTTGGAGTGAGTGTCGTTATTCCCAGTCTCTGCTGGTCAGAGATTGGGGTCGCGGCAATTAGATATAGCAAAATCTGATGGCAGGTGAGGTCTGGGTGGGAATGGTGAATAAATTCTTCAGTTTGAGGAATTAGATATTTCTAAACATTTTATAGCTTCGTAAAGGTTCGCAAGTGTATGTGTATGACTACTTGCACATGTATATATGTATATATAGGCTTGTATGCATACATTTGTTTATACATATACATGTAGACAGACAGACAGACAGACAGACAGACAGACAGACAGATGGTATTTTATTTACAATGTATTTTATCTACAGTTTTTTTCCACAGTGTGATATTTCTCATATGATCTTTTTCTCTATTGCTTGCCACAGTTTGTTAAAGACAGTTTCTTGAGGTTCTATGTTTTTGCTTCTGTATTCTATTGATTTCTCTTTCATTACTCTTATTAATGTCTCCTTTCTCATGGTTGTTACTTAGTTGCATCTTCAGCATCTTTAACTGATCATGTATATTTTTTTTCCAAATTCCATTTCCATTGAAAGCCTTTTTCAGCTCTTAAATGCCTTGTGAACATTTGTAAATCCTAAAATTCAACAACTCTCATATTAATTGCCTATTTGAACTGTTTGCATAAAATCCAACCGTTAGAGTGTCCTAAGCTATACCTTTCCTTTTAAAAATGTCTAGCATGGATGGATTATGATCACAGAACACAATCCATGTGTCATTGGTTCATTGGAATTTATTGGGGATTCTTTATGGTCTAGGTAAGTTTCCAACATGAGCCAATAAACGGGTTGTGTGAGATCATGAAAGCTCTGTTGTTTGGGTACTGTGTTTACAAGCATATCTCTGTGGCTGTATGTTTGTGAATATCTTTTAGAGGATGCTATATAACCACACATACATGAGGGAAGGAACTGTGTGGGCATGAATAATTTGGGGATCATAATATGAGAATGGTATCTTAATCTTCCATAATCCAAGGTCCCAGTGCCATCACCAGGGTCTCATAAGAGGAGATCAGAATGAAGAGAACATAAGACCACTGACTTTGAAGAGAGACATGAGTGACATGTGAGTATCTGTCAGTAGTCACCAGATACTAGCAAAGTTAAGGAGACTTCTCTCAAAAGGGTCCTAAAGGAACTTGCTACCAATGCCTTGATTTTTGTGGTCAGAATGTTCACATCTTATTTCTGGCTTCCAACATTATAAGAAGATAAGTGCCTACAATAGCAACAAGAAACATCTATAATCCTTACTTACCACTTCAGAGATCTCTGTAATTCTTCTTTTAAATTCTTGACTTATCTGTTCCCCCCAGTTCAAACCATGATGTATTCAATGGTACACTACTACCTATTTTGTATAAACTCTTTCCCTGTCCAATTGCTTTGGCCTATGAGTTTGTGTTTTCCTGAGGCTGTTAGCTTACATGTCAAGCAATGTATACTGAAGAATACAAGAAGCATAGTTGCCACATCTGTGTAACACCATATACGGTTTTTTTAAAGGGAAGAGTACTCACCCACAGGGCCACAGACATGCTACAGAGCTCTCCCCCAAGAATTTCTCCTTTCCCAGGGTTGGGTGATACTGGCCAGAGAGTCTTAGGATTGTGATCTGAGACTTCATGTCCCATGGCTTGAAAAGAAGAATGCAGGGAAGTAAAAGCACAAGACCCACTGGGATATCAACATATGCTTGAGTCAATTCTCCTAGTGCTTTGCTGATGGAAAACAGTCACTCCAGGGGATTCCAAGTTGCTACTGCAATTCTCTATGTCAAATAATGCTATCCAGAGGCCATTTCTTTCCATTCTGTTCCGACTGTCTGATTCCTAACAGCCAGGCTCTTGGTATTTCCTTAGGAAAAAAAACTTCCCTTTTTCTTCCTTTGATTCTTTTTGTAAGTTGTTTTAATGAAAACAGTATTTCTTCATACAATATATTCTGAACATGAATTCCCTTCCCTCATCTACTCCTGAACCTTCCCCATCTCCCCTACCATCTAACTACATGCCTTTCTTTTTCTCTTTCTCTTTAAGAAATAAACAGGCAAAGAAAAATATACCTGCATGATACACTGGTGTAATAGTGGTACAAACATTGTGGAAGTAACCAAGCATTTTTTTTCTGTAGATTCTTCAAAAGAAAACATGACAGACTCATTACAATAATCCTTGTGAGGTATCCATGATGTCAACTTTTTTTTCTACTATTTGTCATAAACCTAGTCTGAAATCTAAAGCTATTTAGAAACATGAGGATGGTGGCCAATGTGGTTGTACCGTGCACTGGAAAAACAGGGTTGTATGTCAAAGAGCAAAAGATGACATGGCTGGAGATATAGACATGATGGGATTGCCAGACCCAGTGAACTTAAAATTAGTTATATTTAAAATAAGTTCTATGTGATCATTTGGTTTTCATTAAGTTAATGTCTTTAAGCTGTGACTGAGATGACGCTGTTGGTTATTATAACTTTGTATAGAACTGTAGTTGATATGAGAAGAAATATTTTGAACCAACTTCTTCTAAGGCAGGTTCTCAAACCTCATAATGCTTTGACCCTTTAATACAGTTCCTCACATTGTAGTGACCCCATCCACAAAATTATTTCATTCCTACTTCATAAGTGTAATTTTACTACTGTTACGATGCATAATATAAATATCTGATATGCAGGATATCTGATATGCAACTCCCAAAGGGGCCATGACCCACAGGTTGAGAACCACTGGTCTAAGCTGTAACCCAACATACCAGGCCACTAGGTTACTACACGGGTGAGTGTGATTTGTTCTTTCAACGCTCATGTTTTTAGTCAGCGAGTAATACTATATTCAAGCCACTTTTAAACTGTCAGACTACACATAATTTTAGTTGATGGAATTACTAGTACAAAAGTCTCTGCTGGGAAATAAAAAGAGTTCAATCTTAAGAGACAGTTTAAAATCCCTCATTAAAAAAGAATTCTGAAAGGAAATATGAATTGCTACCTACAACAGCTTTCTCTAAGCAGTGTGCCCTACTAAAAAAAAAGACCTATACAGTGAAAACAAATATTAGAATTTTTGTCTTGTAAATTATGTATTGCTTAATGGTACATTACTCTATCCCAATAAAGCTAATTTTCATAACTGCACATACGTGCACAGGACACAATCATAGGACTCCAAGAGCTAATAAAGGATGCTGAACAAAGCAACCCAAATCCTTTAGTTCTATTTAGCACTTTGCAGTGCAAGAAAGTTCATGTTATAGTATTACCAGAAGATCCTGCAATACCTCTACTGGGCATATATCCAGAAGATATTCCATCTGGTAACAAGGACACATGCTCCACTATGTTCATAGCAGCCTTATTCATAATAGCCAGAAACTGGAAAGAACCCAGATGTCCCTCAACAGAGGAATGGATACAAAAAATTTGGTATATTTACACAATGGAGTACAACTCAGCTATTAAAAACAATAAATATATGAAATTCCTAGNCCCAAGGAGCTAAAGGGGTCTTCAACCCTATAGGTGGAAGAATAACCATGAACTAACTAGTACCCCCTGGGCTCGTGTCTCTAGCTGCATATATAGAAGAGGATGGCCTAGTTGGCCATCAGTGGGAAGAGAGGCCCCTTGGTTATGCAGACTTTATATGCCCCAATACAGGGGAACGCCGGGGCCAGGGGGTGGGAGCCGGGTGGGTAGGGTAGCAGGGCCGGGAGGGGGGAGGATATAGGGAACTTTCTGGATAACACTTGAAATGTAAATGAAGAAAATATCTAATAAAAGTTGGATAAATAAATAAATAAATAAATAAATAAATAAATAAATAAGAAAGTTCATGTTAAATTATACCACAAAGAAGCACTTCGACAAATAAAAGAAATTCAGAAAACTCAGCAAGGCAAATGGTAGGGTTTTTTTTCAACAAATACATTGCAAACAGAAAAAAAGGGGTACAGAAAATCTGTAAATTAGAAGAAACAAGCCCCATGTAAAAAACCAAATGCCTGGGAAAAACTTGCTTGGAAATTAATTCAAATGAATCAATCAAATGAATCAATCTAATGTGGAGACTAAGGCACATGCTGGATAGTAATTGATATCAATAAATTTCTGTCAGGTTTTAAAGTTTTTTATATTTATAAGAATAATTTCTTGCAAGCTCAAGACATTTTTTTTATCATTTAGATACACAAGTTGAATTAGTTGCTGATAAAATTCTACAATGTCTAGTATTCTGTTTAAAATAATCAGGAGACTGTGCAAGGCATGTCCATGTAAAAATACACAGGAACAACCATGAATCCAAACAAGAATGACAGTGGATTAGAATGTTAGATAACAGGCAAGGAGGAGAATGGCAGGGGTGCAGCTGTGGGTTACCCTTCTCTCCATTTGTACATAAATAATAAAAATGTTAAAGGGTTTCTTACTTAAATGACTAAAACCACATAACAACATTATTTTCCTGTTGATAAGTCCTCACTTTGCAAAGTAAGAAAAAAAACTGTGGGTGTTGGTATGGGTGTGTGCATACATGCATGTGTGTGTATGCATACTTTCACAGCTCTATTTCTGACCTGTGACTTTAGGGTAAAGAGTACTGGGCTATGTAGTTGACAGCATCATCCAGGTAGCAGTGACCATATTCACAACACAGGGGAATTGGGGGGCAGGCAATGAGATGGATCAGCAGGTACCTGCTGCCAACCTAAAGGACTTGAGTTCAATCCCCATAACCCACCTGTTACACTGAGAGAACTCACTCCTTCAAATTTCCCTCTGATTCCCACATATGACTCATGGTAGATGTGCTCATATATGAGCACACAAACACAAATTATATATATATATATATATATATATATATATATATATATATATATATATATATAAAATAGAGATAAAGAAAGAGGGGTGTTGTACTGCATTTCATGTGTTAAAAATGAGAATTGCCTTAGCAACATAAATGTTATCAATTATAATGTCAATCTTACTGCACTAGGAATTACTTTAATGTATCGTGCATAGCCAAATCAATTATCCATACACTGTTACTTTAACACAAGTGTAAATTCCAAGAACAGCGAGGGTCCTTTAAAATGAGGCCACAGTACAAAAAATAGTCCATGGTCTTACAGTGAGTAAATTCATCTTAAAAGCAGTCCATTTGCAATATAAAGACAAAGGAAACTTCACATATGCTAAAGGTTGTTACATGCATGTACAGGCTCTTTTTTCTCTAGGTATTTGAAACATTCACAGAGTACAACTGTCCACTAAAAGCAAGCTTTCTAGAGATGACATTATCCAGAAGACTGGCGCCATGCTTTTTTAACACGTAGCAGTGCTTTGAAAGCCACTGAGTGATCTTCAATCCTCTTTCTGGTTTTGCAAAATATTTCAGGCTCACCTCTTGACAAATGCATTTAAAAAACAATGTGTTAGGGAAACAGTTATCCCTAGTTAACAACCTAAAGAGAAAGTCCAAAAGCCAAACACATTCCAACACAATTTGAGAAATGGTTATGGGGTGTATACAGTTCCCAACCCTATTAATCCCTAGACATACTCCACGTTCACCACTGAATGGCTTAGAGACACAGCTGTCACGAAAGCTGATCACATTTATTGCGGTCACCACCTCATAACAATCTCAACCAAGCCTTTGACACACGGTGGAAGGGCAGCTCAAATTCAAATCACAGCTAGAATCTTTCTGTATGCTTCCGTCTGAGATCCCCCCAAAATTCTCTGAGAACCTACTACATCCCCTACTGTGTCCTGCTTCTCCCTAGAGCATCTTACAATGAAGGTTGTACTTGAAGTTAAGCAAATGTTCAATGGGTGTGTGATGCCTAAGAAGTAGCAGGATGACAGGCAAAGAAAACGCCTTCAAATCCTGATTTAAATATATGGAAATATCCAGGATCTCAAAACGTTAAGTCATTTATATGCCGCATTAGAGGTTCTCTCTTCTCAGCTATTAAAAACAACGACTTCGTGAAATTCTCAGGCAAATGGATGGAACTAGAAAATACCATCCTGAGTGAGGTAACCCATACACAAAAGAACACACATGGTATGTATTCACTGATAAGTGGATATTAGCTCCAAGCTCAGAGTAACCAACGATACAACTCAGAGACCATATGAAGCTTAAATAAATAAATAAATAAATAAATAAATAAATAAATAAATAAATATTTTTTTAAAAAAAAAGGAAGACCAAAGTGTGGATCTTTCAATCCTACTTAGAAGGAAGAACAAAATAATCACAGGAATAGATGGAGAAGGGTCCAGGGAGGAAGAGAGGAGGGGGAGAGAAAAAAGGAGGGTACAGGATCAGGTATAGGAAGAGACAAGAGAGAAGTATAGAGTCAGGAAAAATGAATAGAAATATGTGGCAGAATTGGGGGAGAGCACTAGAAAGTCCCAGATGCAAGGGAAGCTAGAAGTTCTCAGGACCCAACAGGGATGACATTAGCAGAAATACCCAACAAAGGGTCGATAGAATCTGTAGAGACCACCTCCAGTAGATAGTCACAGCCCTCAGTTGAGGGATGGGGCCACCCACCCATCTCAAAATTTTTAACCCAGAATTGTTCCTGCCTAAAGGGACATAGGGTGGAGCAGAGACTGAAGGAAAATTCATCCAGAGATTGTGCCATCTAGGAATTCATCCCATCTGTAGACACCAAACCCTGACACTATTGCTGATACAAAGAAGTGCTTTCTGACAGGAGCCTGGTATAGCTGTCCCTGAGAGAATCTGCCAGCACCTGTCTAAGACAGATGCAGATACTTACAACCAACCATTGGATTGAGCCTTGGGACCACAATGGAAGGGTTAGGGGAAGGACTGAAGGAGCTGAAGGGGATTGCAACCCCATAGGAGGACAACAATATCAACAAATCAGACCCTCCAGAGTTCCCAGGGAATAAACTACCAATCAAAGAGTGTACATGGTAGGATCCATGGCTCCAACTACATGTGTAGCAGAAGATTGACTTATCTGGCATCAACAGAATGGGAGGCCCTTGGTCCTGTGGAGGCTTGATCTTCCAGTGTAGGGGGATAGTAAAGGGGTGAGACCACCGAAGTGGGTAGGTGGGTGGAGGAGCATCCTCATAGAGGCAAAGGGGAGGAGGAGGAGTTTGTGAAGGGAAAACCAGGGACAGCATTTGAAATGAAAATAAATAAAATAATCAAGTTTTTTAAAATGTTCTCTCCTGAGAAATGTATCCAGATGATAAAGACTTAAAATTATAAGATATATATGCAAGAACACCTGCTGTTTTTAAAAATCTGAGTATTGCATTGTCCTTGTCAGGTGAATTGATAGTCAACAAGCATATGTATAATTAATACTATCACACACTCTAACAAAAACTCAGAGCTGAAAACTCACAAATGGAAATGTGTTTAATTTTAGTAATGGTCTCTGAGATTCTAAACATGCATCAGTCAAAGAAAGTATGATCTATTTTCATTGCAGACAAAACATTGTCAGAAATACCAGTCTTCTAATTTGCATAGCTTTCCATATTTTTTCCTTACAAAGTATAACTGGAAAGATGAACATTATCTTTTCAAGGATTAAAATCCTAGCAATTCTTGAGAGCTTTGCATAATAGCCACAGCCCCTGGGAAACAAAGTTCTCAGAGAACTTTTAAGAGTGGTGTGTGGTACTCTGTTTGATCTTCAAGCACCAGAAACCTGTGACCATGCATACCACAAATATATCTCAAGTAACTCTTAAGCTTTAGAGTCTACAGAAACGTTCATGCAAATAAAAAAGAAAAGAAAGAAAAAAAAGAATCAAAAGGCTAAAGTTCCAGGAAGAATGCTAAGTGCATGTTACCAGCCAACACTTCTGTTTTCCCAG
This sequence comes from Mus minutoides, assembly GCA_902729485.2. Lineage (NCBI taxonomy): Eukaryota > Metazoa > Chordata > Mammalia > Rodentia > Muridae > Mus > Mus minutoides. The sequence continues at coordinate 1,187,589 of LR749935.1, read as the reverse complement.
AATAAATAATCATAAAGAAAATACTAGAACTTTCAAAGACCTAGATTTTATACATATTTTATAAGGGGGGGAGTAATAGTATTTTTTTTATTTATTGTACATAGAATTCAAAATGGTTCTTTAAGCACTTAACCTTAAGAGTCATTAGTACACAGCACCCAATCCTTCTTGGGATATATGGTACATTTGGCTTTAATCTCCTAAAACCCATAGCAATTTGAAAATGGCTCTTTAATCACTTGTCCCAGATGAAGCGAAGATATACTATAGAGATCTGTATTTTGTTTTATTCTTCTCTCATATAATATATCCCAACTGTAGTTTCCTCCCTCTCCATTCCTCCCAGTTCCCCCACCCACATCCCCTCTCCCACAGATCCATTCCTTTTCCATTTCCCTTCAGAAAAGACCAGGCCTCCCAGGAGTATCAACTAAACACAGCATAGCAAGTTACAATAAGACTAGACACAAACTCTCAATCAGGGCCGGGTGAGACAATCCAGTAGGAGGAAAAAGGGTCCCGAGAGAAGGTAAAAGAGTCAGAGACACCCTCACTCCCACTGTGAGGAGTGGGAGTACCAAAACACCAAGCTATCGTAATGTATTTGCAAGGGACCTCGCACAGACCCATGGAAGTTCCATGATTGCCATTATGAGCCCCGCTTAGTTGATTCTGTGTGTTGTGTTCCCCAGGTGTCCTCCATTCCCTCCAGCTCCCCTGCTTGTGCTGGTGCTTGCAAGTAAGATTTCCTGAAAGAGGCAGAGACAGTTTGAGACCGGCCTGGGCTATATACATTTGGGGGCTGGAAAGATGACTCAACCAAGCTATGCTGTCCCCTTTGAATGAAGTGATAGTAATTGTATTAGGTTGTTAACGCTGTCGTAGCACTGTTCTTAGCTCAGGTGGACTAAACAACAGCATTATTACCTTCAAAATTCTCAAGAGTGGAATCCTGAGAGTGCACGAGACCTGGTGCTCTGATCTCTGGAGGCTTGCTGGTTATATGTGGCCTTCATTGGCAGTACTTGGTGTTTTCTTTGTACATGTGATTCTTTCGAAATTTTTTGGCTATGTAAGAACACCGCTCATACTGAAAAGAACACCATGCATCCTGAGTTAGAGACCTACCAATTCCAATATGGCCTCATCTTAATTACATCTGTGATGGCTCCATCTCCAAATAAGGTCATATCTCACTGTGCTATATAGGTTAGGGTTTCCAAGTAGAAATTTTGGAGATAAATAACAAAATGCATGATAGGAATTAGAAGAATTGGCTCCAGTAATGTATATAACAAATCATCTAGAAATACACAGACAAGCAAACAGCTATCAAATGTAAAGAGGGAATTTTATGTACTGAAGCTTATAGAACTATGTAGCTTCAATAATTCATTTACACATACACTTTAGGGACTTAATAAAAATACCAACATTGTAAAGACACATCCAGAGATGCAAGAGTGTATTAAATCACAACTTATTCACATCTTGTGGGTAAAGATTAAGAGACACTAAGAATCCCTCTAAAAATGTTGTATTCGTCTAGTTTAGTCAAAGGTAAACAGCAAGAATTGTATCATTTTCTAATAGTACAAGAAATTATTTATTGAACTATAGATTAATAAATACTATATGAGATTTAATCGCCTTACTAAGCAAGTCTCCAGGAATCTCCTTGACTTAATGGAAACCACTTTTGCTTGTTAATAAGGGAAATGACCTCATACGCCATGGAATCTCAACAGTGGACTAAGACAATGGCCCACTTTCAGTATTTTAACCCATACCTTGGGGCGCGTTAGGACCTCTCAGTGTTGGGCATACAAAGTTAGTTTGGCACAGCAAAGGACCCCGGTAGACTAGTCTGGAAGAGGACAATAGGGTCTGTAAGACCATCAGGAGTCTCTCCTAACACTCAATGGAATGAGCACCTTACCTGGTATAGGTATCCAAGAAGAATTCAAACCACAAGCAATCTTCAGATTTCTTGAGAGGATTCAAAGATAGTTTTACCCACAAGACCCATTGAAGAAGGAATACAGTCAAACTGGTTTAGAAGAATAAATATGGCATTTCTCGCCACTGAAAATAATGAAGAATATTCAGCAAACTTGCCTTAATCAATTTCTTGTTTGTTTGTTTGTTTGTTTGTTTGTTTGTTTGTTTGTTTAAGTATACTGCCTTGAGTATAAAATGGTCCCCACTGCTACCATATAGTCTGTAATACATGGATGATAATGGTGTGGCCATAAACTCTAGCTAAACCTAAGCTAAGGCAGCATCACTGGGTGTGATATTATGCTGGAAATGCTATTGCTCCACAATTACTGAAAGCAAGGAAAGTCTCAATAAAGCATTAGTGGCATGAATGAAGTTGGTACAAATGTGCAAATTCCTTACTTTGTTCATTACATACATACATACATACATATACATATGTGTGTATACACATGTGCATATATATTCTAGTTGTTGAATGTTTTTCCCCTCCAAATCTCACATAAAATTTCATTTGTCATGGTAATGATATCATAGTGTAAAAGTGAGAATTTCACAGAGATTATTGGGTCATGAGGGATCCACTTTTGGGTCTTGACTAATGTCTCTATTGTGGGAGTAATTTCTTCATATAAAGACCAGTTCTACCCCTTTCCACTCTCCTTGTCCCTCCATCATCTCTCTGCCCCTCCCCCATGAGATGACACAGCAGAAAGTCTACACTAAAAGATAAAACTTTGATCTTGGATTTTCCATCCTATAAAACTGCGAAAGAATAAACTTCTATTCTCTATAAATTACCCAGTCTTGGCTAAACTGTTATAGCAGTACTGAGTGAATGAAGACATCTTACTGATTGGTTTCTTGGCTGTCCTGAGTCAGTTTTACTATATACCAATTGTCAGGCTCTTTGGCATAAGATTTTAGTAGGCAGTGGTTGGTAGGTAAATTACTGCAAAAATGCAAGGAGCTATCTTTATAGCTCCCAAATGTACACGTTTTTTTTTTGTAGACCCATGGATACTGCTGTTGTCTGATCCCTGACACACTGACCAGACCTTTTGAGGAAGCTTCCCTCTGCACCAAATATAATGACCTTCTGAAAGCAGAATACACCATCATTACAGCTGCTGAGGTGGCAGAATCCTTCACAGACTGGGGTAATACAAAATGACGAATAGACCAGGATCTTGTCCCCTGCTATACATTGGTTGCATGGCTGACTTAGTATAAAAGTAGTAAGGTTGAAGCAAATATATAACCAGGGAAGTATGTTGAAAGGTCATTTATTCATCAAGAAAAAAAATCAAAATTTTGAAAATATTCTGAGAATCTCACTTGTGTCCATTTCTATAACGACAATCAAAACTCTAAGTAACTGGACCAGTTCTTGTTAATTCTTCTTTGGACACTTCAGAATGATGAAATTTCCTATAATCCAGATTTGAGTTTACTTATCATACACACAGATATCACCTTGTCCCGAAGTATTCTTCAAGTAAACAAAATATTATGGTACCATGGCTATGTTTGCTATCCATTGTTTTTACGTCATGTAAAATAGGTACACTGTCTTTGCTTAACTGAATAATTAGATGTCCACCTTAAAGGTAAGAAAAGTCAAAGCACAGAGATGGGTGTGTGACCTTGGCCATTGAGCCATTTTAAGCCTCATGATTCAATCAAGATGAATTCGATCAATTATAATCCTCACATTTAAATAAAATATAGATGAAGTAAATACTTTGAAGGTTTTGATTTAATATCTGATATCACTGCCTCTGGGTTGTGATCTTCTTTCTTCAAGACACTGAGACTTCAATGCAATGAAGACAGATGTGACAGACCCCAAACCAAAGCTCCTTCCAACTCTCAGTCTACATCTCAATTTACAGAGAATCTGGGCAGTCATCCCAATTAATACTAACGTGAATTTCAGAGTTTGCTGAGTCATTTTTGGTCTTCCCACAATTTCTGGCATCCTAATGCATTAAAAGGATATTAAATCATCAAAGACTTATAATTTTCCATTTCTAAAACTCTTAACATTTAAACATTTCCCCTTAAAATTGTTGATTTTGACCTGGTGTTTGGAGCTCTAATTCAGCATCTCAAATAACATCTAATCTTATAACACTCTCTTAGGTGGCAGCCAGCTACATTGCTTGTACACCAGTTAAGTCCTTAGATGCATTCAACTAAATGTGCCTTTGACCAATGCTCAGGCACTGCTAGGAAGCCAACCCTAAAACCATAGCATTGGAAACTGTGATAGTTGGTGATTAATTAGCAATCATCCCTAAACAACAACTGTTTAACATTTAGCATAACTCAGTAACTTTCTGTCTGGCTGGACTGGACCTGTTCTAGAATGACATATGTGTATGTCTCACACTTACTCTAACATCATGAGATGACCACCCTGGAACAAAGTGCCTTTGCTCCGAAAGTGTCTCCTCCTCCACTGTGTGAGCTTGAGTTCACATGCTTGTTTCCAGTTCCAGGAAGCAGCATTTTTCATGCTTCTGATGGATGTGTTTTTTGGTGTCCTTCTGCCTGAAACAAACAAGCAGTTTTCTGAGTAAGCTACCAACCCCTAATCCCAAATGCTCTTCCCACACCCTCAGAATATGACCTCATTTCAAAATAGGGTTTATCCAGAACAGCAATGGCTTGCGCTGTGAGATCAAGAACTGACAAATGGGAACTCATGAAATTGCAAAGCTTCTGTAAGGCAAAAGACACTGTCAATAAGACAAAAAGGCCACCAGCAGATTGGGAAAGGATATTTACCAATCCTAAATCTGATGAGGGACTAATATCCAATATATACAAAGAGCTCAAGAAGCTGGACTCCAGAAATCCAAATAACCCCATTAAAAAATAGGGTACAGAGGGAAACAAAGAATTCTCAACTGAGGAATACCAAAGGGCTGAGAAGCACCTGAAAAAAGTGTTCAACATCCTTAATCATCAGGAAAATGCAAATCAAAACAACCCTGAGATTCTACTTCACACCAGTCAAAATGGCTAAGATCAAAAATTCAGGTGACAGCAGATGCCAGAGAGGATGTGGAGAAATAGGAACCCTCCTCCATTGTTGCTGGGATTTCAAGCTTGTACAACCACTCTGGAAGTCAGTCTGGCAGTTCCTCAGAAAATTGGACCGGAGAATCCAGCAACTCCTCGGCATATACCCAGAAGATGTTCCAACCGGTAATAAGGACACATGCACCACTATGCTCATAGCAGCCTTATTTATAATAGCCAGAAGCTGGAAAGAACCCAAGATGTCCCTCAACAGAGGAATGGATACAGAAAACATAGTACATTTACACAATGGAGTACTACTCAGTTATTAAAAACAATGAATTTATGAAATTCTTGGGCAAATGGATGTGACTTCTTTTATGATTGGATTACCTCACTCAGGATGATATCCTCCATGCAGATATCATCTGCCTGAAGATGCTTAGAGTGAGGAAAAAGGATAAGTAGAAAAGTTGAAACGTTTTTATAACTTGTTTAGGTCTTATCATAAAAAAGGAGCTAACCTTCCTATAAATCTTTGGGGAATCTTCCCATCTGTGGACAGAAGGGAGCCCAAGTGTGATTCCTAAATCTGTGGAGAGTAAGTTCCTTCTTTGGCAATCACCAGAAAGGGAGAAAATGAATACAGAGATTTGGATCATGATTCAAAGACAGGCAGTCAAGAGTGTCAGATGTATAATCCTCCAAACAAGATGTTTTTTGATTGGGGGGGTGTTGTTGTTTTTTGTTTTGTTTTGTTTTGGTTTTGGTTTTTTGTTTGTTTGTTTGTTTGTTTTGGTGTTGTTTTTCGAGAGAGGGTTTCTCTGTATAGCCCTGGCTGTCCTGGAACTCACTCTGTAGACCAGGCTGGCCTCGAACTCAGAAATCCACCTGCATCTGCCTCCCGAGTGCTGGGATTAAAGGTGTGCGCCACCACGCCCGGCCTCAAACAAGATGTTTTAAAGCACAATGTAAAGCAATGTTTCTCAACCTGTAGGACTTGATCTGTTTGGTGGTCAAATGACCATTTCATAGGGGTCACCTAAGACCTTCTGCATATCATATCTTTACATTACAATTCATAACAGTAGCAAAATTACAGTTACGAAGTAGCAGCAAAAATAATTTTATTGGTGGGGGTCACCACAACATGAAGAACTGTATTAAAGGGTCACAGCATTGGAAAAGTTGAGAACCACTGCTTTAAAGGGACTTTTAGAGATGGCAAAGCAATCCTAAACAACTCTGTAAGGTCATATGTTTTGTTGGTATGAACATGGAATGGTTGAACATGAACACTGATGTCAGTCTGTCTTCAGATCCTATCATCATTTAGTTGTGTGGTTATGGGTAAATAGCTTCATTTATAGGTCTCAGATGCTATGTCCTACAAGTCAAGGTAATATTGTGAAGAATAAATAAATAGCACTTACTACATGACTAGTATATGGAGAATATTTTGCAGATATGTATTAGTACATGTTTGCTCCTACAATAGAACAATTGAGGCTACTGAACTTATAAAGAAAGGAGGGAGTTGTCAGATATGTTCCAAAGTCAAGGAACCAAATGTAACTATGACTTTTTTTTGTCATCAGTAACCCAAGACAGTGAAGGGCATCACATGGTAAGAGCCAGGGAGGACACACAGATGAATCTTTTAAGGCCTCTCCTCCTCCTCCTCCTCCCTCCTCCTCCGCCTCCTCCTCTTCTTCCTCTTCTTCCTCTTCTTCTTCCTCTTCTTCTTTTTGATTTTTTATTAGTTATTTTCTTTATTTACATTTCAAATGCTATCCCGAAAGTTCCCTATACCCTCCCCACACCATGCTCCCCTACCCACCCACTCCTACTTCTTGGCCCTGGCATTCCCCTGTACTGGGGCATATAATCTTCCCAAGACCAAGGGGCCTCTCTTCCCAGTGATGGCCGACTAGGCCATCTTCTGCTACATATGCAGCTAGAGACACAAGCTCTGGGGATACTGGTTAGTTCATATTGTTGTTCCACCTATAGGGTTACAGACCCCTTCAGCTTTTTGGGTGCTTTCTCTAGCTTCTCCATTGGGGGCCCTGTGTTCCATCCTATAGAAAAATATGGAATGCTTCACCAATTTGTGTGTCATCCTTGTGCAGGGGCCATGCTAATCTTTTCTGTATTGTTCCAATTTTAGTATAAGCGCTGCTGAAGCGAGCATGCCTCTCTTCTTCTTATGAAGAGGCTCTAGTACTACATGGGAAGCTACACCCTGATGGTCTTATACAATTCTGATCAACACTCCAAGAATTTCACTTCTAAAGACTCTCACTGAGTTTCCACCCAGCTATCATGTCACAATAGGGATTATGAACATGTGACCCCTTGAGCAATAATGCTGAAATCCTAGCTACAATTACAGTGAATATCATGTGTTGCTGCTCTCCCTGTGCACACCACTGCCAGAGTGTCCTAATTTAATTTCTATTACTGGGATAAAATTATGGCCAAAAGTAGCTTGGGCGAAGAGTTTATTTAGCTTGCATGTCTAGATTATACTCCTTTACAAAGGGAAGCCAAGGCAGAAATTTGGAAGCAGAAACTGAGTCCTCATTGTGTGAAGCTGTGAAACTGAAGCCTGGATTGCTTTGGAGACCCCATAATGTTGGAGGTGCCAGAGGCATGGGATGTCTGCCAGGGAGAGCTGCATAGGAGAGTGGAACCAGCCCAAGGGGGAGATATGAATTATAGTCAGCAAATTTGGAAGAACAGTGCCATCTACGAACTTCAACATAAGGCAAAGAATACAAGATTTGGAATTTGCCCTACTGGCTTCCAGTCGTGCTTTGGTCCAGTATTTCCTCACTATACCCCTATTCCTCTCTTTTAAAATGGAAATACATATTCTGTGCCATTATATATGTAGTTTTTTTCACAGCATTACAATTGTCTTTTGTCTCAGAAAAGATGTTGGACTTTCAAACTGTTGAAACTGTGAAGGATTATAGAGATGTTTGAAGTTAGAGTATTTTGCATTATGATATGGCCACAGGCTATGGGGGAGGCAGGGAGTAGAAAGTGATGGTTTGATTAAGAATGGGACCTATAAGCTTTTATATCTGAGTGTTCGGTTCCCTGTCAGCAGGACTATTTGGGAAGGATTAGGAGTTATTATGGCCTTGTAGAAGGTAGGTGGCTGGAGGCAGGCTTTGAGGTTTCAGAAAGCTCATTCCATTTCATAGTTAGTTCTCTCTGCCACTTGGTTGTCAATCAAGACGTACGCTCTCAGCTACTACTCCAGCACCAGTCTATCTTCCTGTTGACATGTTCCTTACCCCAGTGGTCATGGACTCCAGCCTTCCAGGGCTATAAGCCCCAAATGAAAGGCTACATTCCCTTGGTCTCGGTGCTCTGTCACTATATCATGAAAGTCACCAAGACAGCAACCAAGCCACCTGCAGAATGCACGAGGTGAGCAAGTGCTCCCCCCCACCCCATGCTCTTGATGTTGATTTTTTCCCATGTTATTCACTCTCTAGTTCCTCACCTACAGAGAGTAATTCATTCCATCTATGCCTAATATTCAGCAGAAATACACTCTGTACATGAAGTAAGAAAACCTCCAAAAGGAAGACATATGTAAGAAAGCGTTGTGCCAATACAACTGTCGTCTGAACAGCAAGAATGTACTGAGACACTGGACAGAAATCCATTTCTGATGTGATGTATCTAGTTTTCCTAAGAACAGAAAATTTCCTGTTACAAACGCATTGTCTTGCTTAGATAGAGAGATAGAGAGATAGAGAGATACCAATGTTTTATATATATATATATATATATATATATATATATATATATATATATATATATATCAGAGTTCCTTTGCCTTCCATTGTATATTTGAGACTTAGACTAAAAAGGAAAAAATCCTTCCTATGCTGTAGCTTGATATTTTTTAATAATAATAAAAGCAGTTGAGTCTTTAAAGAATTTGAAGGTAAGTAATCTTATCCAGAAAGTGTCTAACAAGCTTTCTCTGGAATTGTGGTTCTCTCCCCTGAGAGATTGCAACTAAGGGAACGTTAGTTCAATATAACAAAAAAATTACAAACTATGAAAACTTAAGAGAAGAAAATAATATTTATGTTCAATGAAACTATTGAACATAAATATTGCAAAACCCTTCTTTATTTGATTCCATTTTGTAGGCTTCTTACATAGTAAAGCTAGAATAATACATAGCATGTACAATTATTATCTGCATCCTGTTAACCTTAAAACAGAATTTCATGTAAATGTAAAATTATACAGCCATAATTTATGTTGCCTACTTTTCTGATTTGCATCTATTGTATGCATGTACAAAAATATATTCACACTTTTTCCCAGTGTTAAATAATTAACTGGCTTCAACCCATTCATTATTTATAAACAAGTCTGCAACAAACATCTTTACACAGAATGAGCTTTCTACATTAAGGATTATTTATTTGGGATCAATGCTTACAAGTGGATTGCTTGTGCTGAAATTAATAAATGTTTTTTTTAGAAACTCAATATACATGGTCATCTGTCTCCCTAATCCTGTGATTCTGCTTAAGCAATACTTGGGATTTTCCACAGCCATCCCTCTCTGCCCATAGAGGATTGATTGCAAGAATCACAATGCTACACTTTGCTGGCATTCAACTCTCATATGAAATGCACCATCCTCTGCATCTCACACATGTTGCCATTCTCCCAGTCATCTCTAGAGTGATTACAATACTGAATGCAATGTAAAAATCTATGTAAAGAGGTCGTGTGTGTGTGTGTGTGTGTGTGTGTGTGTGTGTGTGTGTGTTGCAGCAGTGGCAACTAGGAATCTGTGCAAATCCAATACGGATGCAAATGTTTTCAGATCTTACCTAACTGAGTTTGCACAAGTGGATCTGAGGGCTACAGAGAGATACATATACATTAACAATCCCTGGAAACACTGTTATTTCAAAATTTTGATAAGCAGAAAGCAATAGTTACCAACTTTATGGAATCTAGAATCACCTAGAAGACAAATCCCTGGCCATATCAGAGGACCTTTCTAGATTAAGTTAACTGAGATGAGAGGACACCTCCTATCTATGACTGGTACCATTCCATAAGCTGATTCCTAGACTGAATGGGAAGGTGAGAAAGAGCTGACCATCAACATTCAACTCTCTCTCTCTCTCTCTCTCTCTCTCTCTCTCTCTGCTTCCTGATGGAGACACAATGTCACCAGCTACCTCATGCTCCCACAGTAACGACCTCCTTGTAATGATGGACTGTAACTCTAAATTTTATTAAGTCATTTTCCCAGTATTTTGTCACAGCAGTAAGGAAAATAATAGAATTAAGCATCACTGAACACCCCACCCTCAAAAAAAAGTAAGTTAAGCAGAAGAATATTGTTTTCTCGGTTTAAAAAAAAAAATAGTTAGGTAGGCTCTTTCACAATAACGGACTCAGTGAATGAGCTTGTCTCCACTCCTGTTGCAGCTGTGTGACTTCTACAGCTGTTTTGTTTGTTTGTTTGTTTGTTTGTTTGTTTGTTTATTAGTGCTGGCAATGACATTATGCCACCTTGCTTGTGGTCAGCAAGTGTTCAATCACTAAACTGCTTCTTTATCCCATAATTTTGTTGAGCCATTATCTTACAATATAACTTGGGGTGATCTCAACACTGCCTTTCTTGGGTGCTGAAATTGCAACTTGAAACTACCATACCTATCTAGAGCTAGGTTTTCAGATAGCTTCCATAGCTCCAAATTTCATACCTTTTATTATTTTTATGTGTATGTTTTGCTTGTATGTACATATAAGTGCACTGTTTGCATGCAGTGCCCAAGGGAGTCCAAGCAGGGTGTCAGATCCCCAGAACTGGAATTACAGGTAATTGCGAACCACCATGAGGATGCTGGGAATTGAACCAGGGTCCCCTGTAAGAGCAGCCATTGCTCTTAGCCTCTGAGCTGTGTGGGCATGTTGCCTTGGGCCTTTGGTAGCACACTGCTTCCTAAGCAGAGCGTATGCAGGAGGAGGCCTATTCACCTCACAGAACCTGGAAAAAAAAAAAAAAGAAAGAAAGAAAGAAAAAAGGAAAGACCATGGCCCTAGCATTCCTTTCAAAAGACATTTATTCAGTTACCAATCTTCCTTCTGCTATGCTTCAGCACCAATGGTTTCAACCAGGAATTTGGCATACAGGGTTTGGGGATAGCTATCCAAAAAAACAAAACAAAACACTATGCACATAAGAGAAACATCCAGGCTCTGTTGGCCAGGAAAGAGCAGAGGGTCGTGCATGTCAGCAACTGTCAGCAACCAGTTGTGTCTGCCCCATCACAGTATCTATTTATTCTTCTCCGGGATCTTTCAGAGTACTCTTTACATAGTCAATACAAAGCAAATATGCTTAGGCTAGTTATTAAACAAAAGTAAATATTTGAAATACCTTTGTAAGATTTCAGAATCTACAAAGATTATTCAAGAATGATGAAATTCTAACTCACCTTGTCAAATAAAAGCAAGATTCAGTGAAATAAGCTTTGAATGGTTTCCTCGACTATATAGATATAGTCAGATATATACAGATATACTGAATTGGACAGTATCCGAATTCTTTGAAATTTAAAGCAAATAATTAAGTGGGTTTACACTGGCTTGAAAATTGGGGGTAGATTAACTTAGAGGAAGCATTTCTCAGAAAAAATATTCAGAATTTTATTATATTAATAATATAATAGTTATTTTGATAATATATTTGACAATTATATTGATAATACAATCCATTTATTTATCAACCACTTTTAAGGTGACATAAGGATTGCCAAGATTTTCTTTTAAATCTGAAACAACTGAACAACAAAACAGTAGCTAATTAACAAGGTGCAGGATGTTCAGGTTTACAGCCTGTGGGATTGATAATTCTCTCTCCGTTTCATGAAAGACTAACAGAATTGTTGGATGAACTGTTCACCACATTATCCTGTGAGGCTGATCTTCCATCTTGTTTTGAGAGCAGAGACAGACCATAGTTCAAGGAGTTTTGTCCCTTCAGTTGTGCGAAGAGATGCTGTCCTGAGCTCTTCCTCTTAGCTTGTTCTATGTATCACAGTATTGATGCCCCAGTTAGTAAGTGATAATCTCTCCTCTTCACCCTGGAGCTGCAGTACGTTCTTGTAGCTACAGCTTGAATCCACCTGACAGGCTTTTTTAGCCCTTGAAAGAGCCTGATGCAGGGACTTCAGCATCGGCCAGGCCAGTGGTCCCTCATCAGGCCTTACTCCCTTCTGCATACTGTAATGAACTGCCACAGGTGATGTGGCCTACACAACAGAAACTGTCTGAAAACTGTGACCTCTAAGATCAAGACTAGTGGATTCAATGTCTGGTTAGGAAACACATCCGGCTCATCGAGAGTAATCTCTCATCACACATGGAAAAGAATGAGGGAGCTTGCTCTAGTCTATTTTACAAAGACTCTGGGTCAAGAGTCCCCAGAAAATAACTCTCAAAGGCCACATATCTAATTATCTACATGTTAGATATCAGTTTTTAACATGGGAACCGGGGGCAAGGGGCAAGTATCCAGTCTGCAGCAGGTGTCCTCCTCTGAACAGATTCTAGGAACACCTAGACAAACCTCTTCCTCAGAAATACAGACTTGCGGGTGAATCTTCCAAAACGTGAAGTTGTAGTAAGTCCAGCCTCTTCCTTCTTTCTGACAGACCTAGCTGCTTTCTGTAATTGCTAAATCTAAAATACCTTAGAATTCTCTCTGGACCCTTTCCATTACCTACTTAACCACTTCATAACAATTTTTATATTAAAGTCTCTCTGCACAAATTACTTGTTCCCTTATCGTGCCGTATATGATTTCCCCCATCATTTTACTGATCCAGGACTCTAAAGTTTATGCACCAAACAAGCTATAAGTTATACACCCATATAATCCGAATATTATTTTATACTATGGGGGGAGGGAAACCCTGAATTTTGGGGGTGTTTGTAGGAGAGACAGAGAAAGACCAACGGTGGTTCTCGCTCTTTCTACCATTGTCCCCATATGGTCCAAACTTCTATCAGTAAAGCAAAATCCTCATGGTTCCCTGTCCCCTTTCCAGAGGCAATTTAACATTTGTACGTTGTTATTTAGGGAACATCTCAGTTCCCTAGCCCATGTACATTGTGAGAAGCTCCTCCATTCAAATTAATGCTCCCTTAAAGAAGCACGCCAATCACATCTTCCCCTCGTGATATAGCCCAGTAATGTTCCGCTCTGGTGTAGGCTTCAGCTCCCTGGAAGCCAATAGCGTTATCAGGTTACTTTGCATCATGATCTCATTCCAGACCACACAGTTCTTAGTCACCCTGCTACAAAACAAATTCTCATACCAGACCTTGAAAGCAAATGCTACCCCATCTGTTGGCCTTGCAATTCTCTAGAAAGCAAATGTAACCCAAAGTTTCTATTTCCTTAATATTTTTTTTCTCAAAATATCCAGAAGTGGCTTGTGAGCCCTGAATAACCCTGAAAGTGAAACGTGCTGAAGAAAACCTTGTTGAGCAAAAGCACGGCAATGGATTTTCATATACCCTCCTATGATGTGGCCGTAAGCCAGACTGAAGACACAGTGCTGGTGTTTAAGGGCATTGAAAGCACTGGACAGAATAAGGGATAGCACAAAGTAGTAACAGAAGACAGATGAGATGGATTGAGTGACAGAGCCCTCAAGAGGAGCCAGAGGTGGGAGCTGTCCAGGAGAGTATCTGTGCTGATCACCTTGTTCTAAATCGAGCTCTGAGTCTAAATGTTACCTCAGTCTGTCTCCCAAAGGACAACAGAACTTAGGGAACAGGGGCAACATTCAGACCCAGTTGAGGAGCAGTCTGAACATGTATTTCCCAGAGGGATGACAGAAGGTGCTGCCTGGATATTTAGTATGGGCCAAGATGCATAGAGATGCAAATTGATTTTCAACTTTCTTCCTCTTGCTTTTTTTTTTTTCTAGTTGCACAGAGATTGTATCTCAGCAATGCTCAAAACATGCCACATGGGAAGGTGTGTAGATCTACACAGCCCAAATATCCCAGAAGCAGAGTAGCATTAAGGAAAGGGTGTGTGTGTGTGTGTGTGTGTGTGTGTGTCCTTGTTGGCCCACAAATCTATTTGTCCCTTGTCTACTCTGTTTTACATAGCAGTAGAGATAACTCCTAAAGCCCCTCTCCCAAATTTCCCTGTAACTACCCGCCTGCTGAGGTCAGACCCTAATGGGCTGTTTCTGTTCTCTGCCCTGACCAGTGTCTCTGTAGCTGTAGTTCCTGTTGGGCAGATCTCAGGAGTTCAGCATTTGCTGAGTGGCCAGAGGCACCAAAGGTGACCTAACACCTTTTGACTGTTTGCTGAGGGCATGTCTCCCACTGATCTTGCACTTCCGAGGACCTCATCATCTTTGACTGAACTCAGCATCTTAGTGTCCTGAGCAAGCAAATTAAATGCTTTGCCGTAAAATCACTATACAACTTCTTCCTTTGACTTCTTGGGACGGAAAAATAGAATAGATTTTATGGGTGAACTGGCAGTGGGTGGGGACAAGTGGGGAATCAGTGGTGCTGGACATGGAGTGAAGAGAGGGAGCAGAGTGTGGTGGAAAGACAGCTGAATCTGGGGGACATTTGAGGGTAGTGTAGAAACCTAGTACAATGTAAACGTCCTAGAATCTTTGAAGGTAATCCTAATGAGGACTCCTAGTAATGAGGGATACGGAGTCTCAACTGGCCAATCTTGTTACCAGGTGAGGCTTCACTGGCAGAACTTGGTATCATATTGAATGTATATTCAACTGAGTTGTTGGCCAAAGAGGTTCCATGGAAACCTCCAAAGAACTCAGGCCATTGCTAAGACAAAGGGTTGCTTTCCACAAGCTGACAGTGGGGCTCCCACAACTTATTGAACATGGAGAAGTAGACTGGTGTCTACATGGATCCTTCACCCATATGTTCTAGTCTGTTTGGTACAGTAAGGTACCAAAAGAGACACATGGACACCAATCCAGCCACAAAACCTTTGACCTACAATTGATCCTGTCTGCAAAATATGCTAGGGCAATGTTGGCACAGAACTTGTGAGAGTAGCCAACCAATGTCTGTGTGACTTAAGGACCATTCCATGAGAAGGGTAAAACCAAACATAATACTTTGGTCAAAAAAGTATCAACTCCTAATATTATGATATTCTGCTATTCTTAGAGACAGTGCCTTATCCAGTCAGCATCAAAGAGGTTTCCTCAGGTAGCAGACAGGAAGAGATGCAGAGACCCTCCATCAGACAATATATGAAAAGAGACTCTAAATTGGAGGTCTGCATCAAATCCCTCCCCTCAGAGCTCAGGGAATCCCTTGGAAGAGGAGGCAGAAAGATTGTGAGAGCCAGAGGGGATGGCAGACACCAGGAGGGCAAGGTTGTCTGACTCAATGAGGCAGGAGCATATGAGCTCANCTGACTGTAAAAATTAGTGGGTTCAATGCCTGGCAAACATGGAGGTGGAAGCTCACGGTCAGCTATTAGATGGAACACAGGGTTCCCAAGGAAGAAGGAGCTAGAGAAAGTACCCAAGGAGCTGAAGGGGTCTTCAACCCTATAGGTGGAAGAATAACCATGAACTAACTAGTAGCCCCTGGGCTCGTGTCTCTAGCTGAATATATAGAAGAGGATGGCCTAGTTGGCCATCAGTGGGAAGAGAGGCCCCTTGGTTATGCAGACTTTATATGCCCCAATACAGGGGAATGCCGGGGCCAAGGGGTGGGAGCGGATGGGTAGGGGAGCAGGGCCAGGAGGGGGGAGGGTATAGGGAACTTTCTGGATAACACTTGAAATGTAAGTGAAGAAAATATCTAATAAAAGTTGGAAAAAAAAGAGAACTACATTTTAAAAAATAAATAAATACTTGAGAAAAATCTATCTAAAAAAAAAAATTAGTGGGTTCTTGACTCTTCGGACTGTTTTGGGGTACATTTTCCTCTGGTTTCTATGATCAACTTCAACACAATAAGTTTTACTTTGTTTTGCTATATTTTATTTTGTCATGTTTGTTGTTATCTCTTAGAAGCCTGTTCTTTTCTAATGAAAGTCGGAAAAAGAGTTTATCCAGAGTGGTAGGGAGGTGGGGAGGAACTCTGTGGTACAGGAATCAAGATATATTGTATGACAAAAGAATCTGTTTTCAATAAAAGGTGGGAAATTATAACACAAACAAAGCCTTTGCCTTTTGTTTACTGTTTCCTAACTCTGAGAAGGAGTTGCTTTGGAAGGTAACTCTGGATTCTATGTTCTATGCATACCCCCTTAAAAACAATAAATGAGTTCTATTGGCAAATAAGAGGGGAAATGCAGGTGAGGAGGCCCTGACTTTTCCTTTCCACTGGCTCTTAAGTTCAACCCTCATTCAACTGGCATGCTCTCAACTCTGTTCTGAACTCCATGAGGAAAGGGTTTAACCCTAAAGAGACTGTGTTAGGTTTCCAGGGAGGCCTACAGAAGAGTGGATCTATCTAACCTGAACTTTCTGGATTAGGCCAATTGTACAGACATGTCAGCATTTAGGGAAATACTCAAATTTCTCCATCTGTTTCATTGTTCTTTCTTATTTATCAGTTGGTCCAGAGCTCATAAAAGAAAATGGTCCTTTACTAGGATAACACCACTCACAGACTCAACTAAGCAGAGCTCATAGGAGCTATCAGAGACTGAAGTGGTAATCATGAAGCCTGCATGGCCCTGTGCTGTGCCCTCTGAAAACATCTTGTGGTTGTTCAGCTTGGGGGTTTTGTTGGGATCCTAACAGAGGAAATGGAGTATCTCTGACTCCTTTCCTGCTCTTGGGACCCTTCTTCTCCTGCTGGGTTGCCTTGCCCAGCCATAATATGGAAGTTTATGCCTATTCTTATTACACCTTGGTTGATATCACTGAGAGACCTACTCTTTTCTGAAGAGAAATGGAGGAGCAGTGGATCTGTGGGAGAGAGGAGGTTGGGAGAACTGGCAGGAAAGGATGGAGCCAAGGCTATATTGTATGAGAGCACATTGCATCCTGAGGTCAGGGTGTATTGTATGAGAAAAGAATAAAGAAAAAGAGAAGAACAAAAGAAGATGGCCCTCATGGGACTCATTCAAACACTGGGTGTATATATACTCACATACTCTATATTCCAATGAATTCTATTCCTAGGTAAATAGACTGCTTAAAATGACAGTAACTGTAGAGCTTATGGTATTTCTATATTTATTCCAAATATTTTACATAAATGGATTTAATCTTCAGAACAATATAATATGTATAGCAGAATCACCTGGGCTTATGATAGAGATTCATGTGATAAATCCATCTTATGTTGAAATTTTATGTCAAAAAAGCATATAATATACTTGCTATGGTTTGGATATCATTTGTCCCTCTACATTAATTGTGTTGGAAGCACAGTCTCTATTATAATAGTGTGGTAGGTAAAGGAATCCTTAAGAGGTAAGGTCTGCTGGGAAATAATTGGTCACTAAAAGCCCATGGGAGGGATTCATGATGGTGCCAGGGAGTGAGTTACTCCTGCAAGAGGAGGTTGTTATAAAAAGAAAAGAATCGGACCTAGCCCCTGTCTCACCATGTAGTCTCTTCAGAATGTGTTTCTTCCAACTTTTGACATTATCCATCATGAGACCTTCTCTGCAGCCAGAGGACAGTGCCATGCCCTTTAACCTCTAGAACAGTACATGAAACAAATGGTTTTTTTCTTTACAAATTACCCAGCCTCTAGTATCTTGTTACAGTAATGGAAATCAAACTAATGTAGTATATAACCTACCAAACATAATAGTTTAGCAGAATATGGGGGATTTTTTTTCCCACGTGATTATTTGACTGACTGGATTCTCACCTTCAGTGTCACCACCATTGCTAGGAATGACAAAGTCATATCACAGTGCCTAGCTGCAGCTCAGAAAAGGATCAAAATCCAAAACGCAAAGGATAAGTCTTACTGATCATGTGTCAGTTTTGCACCACCACAGAGTCAAAAAATCCTAAGTTCGATTATTGGAAGTAAGGGACCATCTGTGCTAAAATACTTGTTTTACAGAAGAAAAAAAAAAAAAAACCTAAGTACAGAGATATTATGTAACCAGCCCAAATTCACACAGATAATAAATGGTAGAGTTTGTAGCAAAACTTTAAGAACTGGTCTACAGAACTCTGAAGCAACCAGCTGTGCTGCCTAAGTTCAGATTTTTACCAAATGAATCTGTGCTCTGTACAACACGACTTCTTATTAAATCTTAGGTATTGTCTTAGTTACTGTTCTATTTCTGTGAGGAGACACCATGACCAAGTCAAGACCATGCTCATCATGGTAGGAATCATGGTGCCATGCAGGCAGATATGACCTGAAACAGCAGGTGAAAGTTTACATCTGACCCACAAGCAGAAGAAAGAGCAAGACTGAGAGAGCAAGACTGGGTCTGTCATAGGCATTTGAAACCCCAAAGTCCACTTTCAGTGATACACCTCTTTCAACAAGGCCATATCTCCTAATCCTTCCCAAATCTTTCCACGAACTGGGAACCAAGTTTTCAAACACATGAGCCTATGGGGGAGGGGGGGTCATTCTCATTCAAACCACCACAGATGTATTGTTTTCAGCTACCTCTCATTCTCCCCCCACACGTGGTCTCAGTTTTTATCGGTGCCCTTCCCCAGCTTCGATATTGAGTTTCATTTTGGTTCCCTCTCTAGACAGAATGCATCTCACTAAAGATGTCACTGAACAACATAGACTTGTACCAATATTTTCAGATAAAAGGTAAAACCAGCGTCTCATCAAGCACCTGATTTCTACCTTGCTTTTACAGAGTAAATACTTTCTGGAAAACTCATCATTCTACTATGATAATGTCCCATAATAGTAATTGTAAGTTTGTAATAAAATAATTTAGGGACTGGTACAATGGCTCAGAGGGCAAATGTGTTTTTTAGGCAAACCTAGAGACAAGTTTGATCTCCAAAACCCAGAAGGAGAAATGGCTCCACAATAATATCAATATTATTTAAATATATTTTTTGTTATAGATGTGGTTTTCCCTTACTGTATTCTACCATTTCAACCTTGAATAGTTCAACTTTAAAGGAAATAAAAACATTTTTTTCTCTCTGCTTTTTATAGTGAAGATGAGGAACAATTCTTTCTAATTTTTCTACTACAGAGCAAGCTAAATTCTATCTCTTGCTCTCTGCATGCAGTGACACAAATTTATGAAAACACTTTTTAGTTTCCAAAAGTCTGAACTCATACTCAATCTCCCAGCCAAGTTAATGGCATGCCTTTAGATCATTGAAGATTAAGAATTTATCTTGCTGCCCTACTGTGTACTCCACCAGTTTCAGCTTCACCTACCTTTAAGAGAACAATGTAACAACTACACTTTCTTGTTTCAGATTTTCCATGGAATCAGCTTTGACAGCTGAAAATAATGCATAGCTTTACCCTCAAACTATGTACCACTAACCCAGAAAAACATATGTGCGTATATATGTGTGTTGTGGTAATCATTTGCTGAAGGTAGCCAACATAGTTGGAAGCAACTTTATAAAACAAATATCTAACATCAATGCTGCAAGTATTGTCTGTTTTCAGTCACGTTTGCTAATTCTGGGTCAGCTGGACTCAGTTAAACCTTCCTCTGGAAAAATTCTGTTAGCAATTTCATTAAAGAATCCCTCAACCCTTCGCCATGCCATGCTTTCTCTGCTGTTCAATAAATACAGAGCAAAGCCCTCTATTAGGAACAGACCCAGAGATGCATAGGGACAGTCAGACATCAGAAAGCATTTAGGCAGGAATAGACACATACAACAGACACACTACAAATCAGGTAGTAACCACAGACTACCAATAGACACAAGCAAAAGGGAAAGAAGTGGAGGGGATCAAATTTTAATGGTGCTGTGATGTTAGGTCTCCTAGAAATGGCAGGAAAGCTTCACCCATGACAATGCAAACATGTGGCTGGCTAAGCAAGACCTGAACAAGCACAACACCAATAGGCATGCTAACATGAAAGGGAGAAATCTCACAGGGCCCCACCCATAGACAAAGAACTACAGGCAGCTAAGAATGGTGAGAATTGAAGAAGTCTTCCCCAGGGATGAATCTCCTAATTGGTTATGCGACTTCAAGTAGTGAGCCCTGAAATCATATGCATACAAGTAACACTAAACAAATGAAGCAGGTGGTATTTATGTATTTAGGCATCTATATATATTTATTTGTATGTATGCATATATGTATGTGTGCATATGTATATAAATGTAACAACTAAAGGAAAAAATTCCATGATTTGGGGAGGGCTCAAAGGGGATGTGCATACAAGGGTGGAAATAGAGGAAGGAAAGGGGGATATAATGTAATTATATTTTAATTTTTAAATGTTTAAAGATAAAATTGTAGAAAAGATTAAAAATACTCAATGCATAATTATATTTTATTATCTTTATTATTATATTTTATATTCTCATAACTATTCACCTTAATTGTTTCTGTGTGTTCAATAACATTACACTGTAGCTTGAAATGATCCATGGTGGGACAATTTAAAGCTACAGAAATTGGAAAACTTTAAACACTAGAGGGTTCTTTTCGACTGTCAATACATTTAGTAGCACACAAGTACATAGTGCGTAGATGCTGGGTATACACTCACACATGCATACATACAAACGTGTACCTCATATATCAGACAAACACACAAACGTTGACATCTCAACATAATCAAATATATTTGAAGTTTTTTGCCCTTATAAATATTATCATAAAATTTAGTAACATTCCTGTGTGCTGCGTACAATTCCCATTGGATTTACAGAAAATGGCTTCATCTAGGGCATGAAAGACAAGACACAAACAATCCACTGGACCCCCTTTCATGTGAGCAGATAATAGAGAAAAAGAGCTAACAATAGGAACTGTGTAGAACTGACACAAAGAGCTCTTTGAAGGGCTGGGAGGAAAACGCTGAGCCAGCACACATCCCAAAGAGCACATTTCTGTATTAAATCACAGCGGTCAGCGTAAACATGCTCCTATAATAGGGTACACTTAGAAACCTTGTCTCTAAGCAAGAAAAATGGCATTTGAAATGGCAGAGATGGGTTCTGTATCAGAAGGTCAGGCTACGAACATTTGGAAACCGGGTGAATCAGAGAAGTCGGGGGTGATTTTGTGGAGACATTTCATCCGACAAATAATCTATTAAGTAAATGTCATGACATGGTACAAGGGTTTTACTTTCAAACTAATGACAATACAAGGCAGTTAACTGTGGCGTATGATCCCAAAAGAGTAGGAAACATTGCTTCTGTTATACTGCAATAACTCCTTATCCTCTGTGAGCAACTTTGCAGATGTAAAATGCACTAATACATTTTCTCTTGAATATCGTTAGGATCACTTTCAAAAAATGGTCTTTCCAAAACAGACTCAGCTCAGCTCCTCCTTCCTGAGACTCCTCCTGGGGACTGAACTTAGAGGAAATAATAAAACCTTAAAAATGTCACATCATGATTGTAATTACAAACATTAAAATAAGCAGGCAGTGTAAGCAATTCAATTCAAATCAGTGTTCTCAGCACTGGGGAGATACAGGGATCATTCTCTAAGGCACTCACAATGCAGGTGTTCATGTTTATAGTGTCACTAGGAAGGCACAATTTGGGGTAAACTGGGAAACCTTCAAACCAGGCTCGAGGACAAACATCATCACATTTTTAATAACCCAGTGTCACCATCCAGGGCCATCTAAGTTCAGTCCCCAGGAGGAGTCTCAGGAAGAAGGAGCTGAGCTGCATCTGTTTCAGAATGGACCATTTGTACAAGTGACCCTAACAATACTCAAGACAGATGAGCACCTACTCAGGGCACTGTAAACTCTGTTTTATAATTTCTCCTGCTGGCTCCTGCTGGCAGGTGTCACTACTGAAAGTGGACCCTGCTTTTAGCTGCTGAGTCACCCATGCTGAGTTGGCTCTCCCAGGCTGCAGAAACACAATTTTCCAAAGGCATCATCTCTTTTAATTGGCACTTACAGGCCTACAATGCTAAGACCCCATGCACAAGAAGGGTCCAGCCCACATTTAAGCTCTGTCATAAAGTGAGTGACCCTCACAAATAGAGAGGATAGTAAGGAGTCTATGCTATGCACCATATCTGCCTTCCTCTATGATGAACCCCACCCCTTTTAGTCCTTTGTATGTTTTGTGATAGAGACCAAAGACTTCATTATGATCTCAATCCTTCAGATAAGACACACCATGAAACCTCAGGAAGAAGGAAGGTAGCATTTCAACCTCTCTTATGAGGCTCTTCCTGCCCTCTCTGCAAACATGGGCAATACTCCACGGTGGCCAGCAGTAATTGTGAAGGTCAGGTATTGTCCATTCTGCAGGTATAAGTTCACCTTACAGTTGTGTACTGACAATATGATTGCTTAAGTTATCATCTAGAGTTTTTAAAAATCTGCTATGCAGTGATAGTCAGTGTACAAAAACAAATAGGCACTTTACTACCTTTAGAATGTATTGTCTCAACAGACATCCAGTATGTTAAATATTTTAGAAGGAGACTGAGCTGTACATATCCAGTAATAGTGTGGTGAATGGGGCAGTTAAATTTGAATGAGTAAGGAAAGCCTTCTGGAGTAAAGAACATTGGATCTGTCTCAGAATGTGTTAATCGTGGCAACTGGAAGATAAATAGATTTATGGGACAATTATCAAAAATGAAATGATTTGGATTTAATGAATATAAACATGGGGAAGGGATGAAGGAAGTTAAGAGAAGAAAGCTGAGATATCCATCTTGGGTTCGGCCATAAATGTGATGAATGAGTTTAGATTCTGTCCTGAAGACAATTGGTGACCACAGAATTAGTAAAAGCAGCAGAAGAGTGTGCCTGGACCTGTAGTTAAGAGATAACTGAAATCAGTGAACAGGTTCAGGGGGAGGGTGAGCTAAAGGCAAGAACTCCACAATGGTGTCATGGCCACAGCACAGCCCTGAGAGTAGAAGCAGTGGCAACCAGGGAAGAAAAGTGAATCTAGAAACCTGGATTAGCAAACATCCTGGAACAGCTGTGTGCAGGGGAAAGTTACAAGTGGTGCTGAGGTCTGTAGCTGGGGGCCTGATGGAGCTGTGATAGGATAATGGCTAATGGTTTCTCTTGGATGCATCGAGTGTGGAGTGCCTGCAGGCCATCCACACAGAGAAGCACTTTCTAAACTCATTTTTAAGAAGAAGAGAAAATTGTTCTCATTTATCTGAAGACTCAAGACCATAACAAAAGTACTGCAAGGAACTTCTACAAAAGCACTTTGGGCCCAGGAAATACAAAGGATAGATTGGAAATATTCATTGTTTAGGATTTCTGTCCTTATGTAATAAAAAAAAACTTACAAATCAATACAAAAGAAAAGACTTATTTCATAAATAGGGAGTCATCATTGGCTATTGGGGGGTATGTATACTAATACCCCCTGGATCCCAGTAAGAGAAATACATTGCATACTTATAATAGTGGGGATGCATGGATAGATGGATGGGTAGACAGGTGATAGATAGATGGATGGATGGATAGATGGATGGATGGTTAGATAGATTAGTGCAGAGATAGATATAGATAGATCAGTGATACAGTAATTATGCTACTGTTTATATTCACAAAATTAACAGCAAATAAACCATAACCACAAAAGACAGTTCTATTAAAATGATCCTTATGAAACTCCTAGATATATCCATAGAGAGATAACCACATCCTTGTTCCTCCTCTCCTGGTTGGCTGGGATATGAAGTGTGAGAGCAGAAGAGAAGCTCCGTGTTGGGACCTGGGGAGAAGACTTGGTAGTAAAGAACTTACTACGCATGCATGAGGACTGGAGTCCAGATGCTCAGAATTCATCTAAATAGCCAGCATTAGGGCCAGGGGGACACGCAGTCAACTTATAATCCCAGTGCCTAGGGATGAGAGACAAGGGATCCCTCAAGCAAGCTGGAAAGCTATCTTAGACAACACTGGGAGCTCTGGGTTCAGTGAGAGATCCTGCCTCAGTAAATAAAGTAGAAAGTGATTGAGGAAAGACATCTAGAATTAACCTCTGGACTACATACATACATACATACATACACACATACACACATACACACATACATACATATATACATATGCATGTGCCACAAATGTGCAAACATGCATACACACACCACACACATATGCATGAAAGAGCCCCAAATTAATGAAAGAAGGCAGACAAAATAAAGCTGAGAGACACCATCCCCTACACCAACCCTCCAAAGAGTCACATAATTTGCTCTAGGGACCGCCCCCCCAGCTCAGTGTTCTAAAGTATAGAATTGTATAGACACATGCAAAATTTCCTACCAAGTTCTCTCTCTCTCTGACTGAAATATGACGATATATCTGTGAAGACTGTGGTATGTCTGTGTCAAGGCACTTGAATCAGCATACAGATATGTGTCCTCTTCTTTTCCTAAGAAAGATAACTCACAAACTTGTTGTGCATATCCAGATAATAGATTGAGTTCTTAAGAATTTTGTCAGCTGTTAAAAAAAATTTATACTCGATGTTAATTGCCAATACTGGTAAATATTGTCAATGCTGATAAGCAAGTCTCCTAGGGCAAACTATTTCAAAATCATGGCCAAGTTTGCTAATTGTACCCCATGTTCATATTTCCCCACTACAATAATAAAACCACTAATTATTAACTAGGGACACAGTTCATCACACTGAAATTTACATCTCAGTCCCCTTTACAACTACATTTTGCTATATGGACAAATTACGTCTAGTGGGCATAAGCACAAATGATACATCCAAGCTTCAAGAAGGGTTCATGCTGGCTGAGTGCAGATATGAGATCTGGATCCAGAACAGCCATCTTAGAGTGTGAATTAGAAGCCACAGAGACTGGCACTGAGACCTGACTCAAGAAAGCTGAGTTGTTCACACTCACCATGTCCCCTGATTAGTTGAGGGCTGTACGATTTGTATCTTGATCATTGATTTGAGAAAATGCCTGTCTTCTTTTATCTTTCTGTTGCTTACGCTTTAATCCTATCACTGTTTTCTGCAAGACTTAGAAAGCAATTCGGTCAATGGGTAATATGACAGCAGTACTGCTGAGGATAAGCACAATTAAAGGACATCAGACAAAGCACAAGGTCCCCAATGAAGGAGCCAGAGAAATACCCAGGGAGCTGAAAGGNACGCCTTTAATCCCAGCACTCGGGAGGCAGAGGCAGGCGGATTTCTGAGTTCAAGGCCAGCCTGGTCTACAGAGTGAGTTCCAGGACAGCCAGGGCTACACAGAGAAACCCTGTCTCGAAAAAGCAAAAAAAAAAAAAAAAGAAAAAAAAAAAACAAGAAAGAAAAGAAAATATCTAATAATAAAAAATAAAGAACGTCAGAGTGGGGATCTGTATCCCACCGGCAGCGTCCACAGTTCTTTCCGGGTTCCGTGCAGCAGCGGGTTGCTTCTCTGTTCTCTCAGCCTTGTTGACTCCACAGTCACAGCTCTGCTGACTCAATAAAAAGGGTAATGAAATCACTTTTTGCTGCTCTATAGCACACTTTAGACAATTACTGTAACCTCCTTGTTATAAGGGAACACATTTCTAATATAGCAATGCCCAAAAATCACTTATAAAGCTTTATAATGGCTTAACAAATCTGATAACAACATTAGGGTTGAAATGAAGTGACTGTTTCCTTGTAAACAGAAACAAAAAGAAAAAAAATGCCCTGTGACTAAAATGTTGGACAAAAAAAAAAAAAGATATATTCCTTGCCTGTACAGAATTTATCTTCTTTTTTTATTGGATATTTTTTATTTACATTTCACATGTTATCCCCTTTTCCAGTTTTCCCTCCTCCTGGAAGCCCCTATCCCAACCTCCATCCCCCTGCTTCTATGAGGGTGTTCCTCCACCCACCACCCACCTACTCCCACCTCCCCGCCCTCCATTCCCCTACACTGGGGCATCTATTGAGCCTTCATAAGACCAAAGACCTCTCCTCCCACTGATGACTGACAAGACCATCCTCTGCTACATATGCAGCTGGAGCCATGTGTACTCCTTTGTTGATGGCTTAGTCCCTGGGAGCTCTGGGTGTGTGTGTGTGGGGGGGGCTCTGGTTGGTTCATATTATTGTTCTTCCTATGGAGTTGCGAACCCTTTCAATTCCTTCAGTCCTTTCTCTAACTCTTCTATTGGAGACCCTGCGCTCAGTCCAATGGTTGGCTGCGAGCACACCCTTTCCAAAAGATTCATGTGCTATATTCCATTTCACATTGGCATTTTTGACAGGAGCAGGAATCAGAGCAGTTTGTAAAACTGATTACATTTAATATAATCGACAGCAGCAGCTCCACACACCCTAAAACATTAAACCTTGTTTATTTAATCAAATTGATGGTTCTGGGATGTTCACACAAGTTAGATGATGGATAAAACATAAAGGGGAATGAAAAATTAAACACACACACACACACACACACACACACACATGCACTGATGGTCAATGTGCTAAGATAAAAAAGCTCTAGAAGACAATTAGGTAATGAAACTCTTAACGACTGTTAGTTATCCCCACACTTGCCTCGGTGTGCACTCATACTGAAGACAGTGAACAGTAGTCAAATAAAGCATTTTTTTTCAGGCTGACAAAACAGGAGGCAGATGAGTCTAAGTCAACTGACTGACTCTCTTGGTGTGGTCAGGGGAGCTGCAGGGCTGAGAAAAGAGTTCATGAAACAAGGACAACTATGGTTTGGTTTTTAGTTTGGTTTTGTTGAGGTGTTGTTGTTGTTGTTTGAGTTTTTTGTTTTGTTTTGTTTTTGCTGTCAGATTTTGTTTGCTATATGTTCATCTGAATGCAGCATGTAGTTTTGCCTCAAAAAAAACCAAACAAACAATAGATCCCTTAGCCTGAGACATTACGTAAAAAGATAATTTAATCAAGGTAAACGGTTATTGTTATCATTCATACATGCAGTCATACATACATGCTATATTTTACTGTTGTTCACTGTCTTCCGTGTGCATGCAGGACTGTGAAGAGCTGGCCCTGCTCCTCACTGGCTGCAGCACTCAGGATAGCTGGTCTCACCCCTCATCAGCCTTGTGGTGGCATGGATGAGGGAGAGATGGCCTTTCCCTTCTGTGGGACATAAAACCATGCCATAAAGTTTAGTAAGGTAGGGCAGGTTGAGATGCACAGACTCTGTGGGCACACACCTGACATTTAGGTAACCCTCAGCACTCTGCCAGACTCCTGACTTGGAACACGTGCCATGCTTCTTACATAAAAGAGATGTGACCTGTAGTCATGTAGGCTCAAGGCAGAGTTCTCCATGCTAATGAGGTAACTAGAAGCCTGAAGGGCTTAGCCAATAAACTTCTTTTCCCAGACACTCATCCCTGTAAAAGGTATTTAATCTCAGGCCCACCCTGAGAAGTTGGGTATGGTTTTATGCATGTATTTTCCACCATGACAATAAACTGTTTGGAGCCACAGACTGTCTCTTTTTATTGAGATCTGCTGTTGGGGAACCATGAGGAAGGCCTTTGCCTATGGAGCTGCAGCCTAATCTCTCATAGAAGGCTTTCTCTGTGCTCCCAGCCACAACTGCCACCAAGCCTGCCACTGTCAAGCCAAGAACTATCTCCAATGGGACTAGCTGGAGCTCCCCTCTCCTCTTTCCCATCCCCCCTCCCCAAGTCCTGGGCTAGACACAGCCTGTGGGCCCCTGACTCCATTCTCTGCTCTTCTGTGGCTATTGCTGGAGGTGTGGGATAAGCACAAACTCCATGAGTTCTGCCTCCCCAAGCAGCTGTGCCCAGTGGCAGAGCAGACAAGGGCCTCCAACCCAACACCCCTCCTCACCCCTTGTCATCTGTGGCAGACTAGAGAGCTGGCCCTACGGTAATGAGAGTTGGAGAGATGGCCCACCCCTTGCCATCTGCAGCATTAAGTGAGCTGTTAGGGGCAATGCTGGAGAGCTGTCCCTGGTGGTATGGAAGTGGGAGAGCTGGTGGGTTGACTAACTTAGCTATCACCCAGGCTCAGATCCAGGGCTTTGAGTTGACCTGACCCAAAATATATCCCCTCTATGATCTGCTAGGCAAGTCCTGCAGATCCAAAGTTGCGGGATCTCCATGACACAGGGCAGCAACAGGATAGCTGAGATGAGTCCCGGTGAAGAATCAGCATTGATAGTGTGTAGTAGAAACCTGGGGCCTTGCACCAGACCAACAGCTCATGGCAATGAACATTTGCAAGTAAAGCTGTATGGACAAAGGGTATACTGTGTGACACAATACAGCTTCCACAACGAGATTCTTTTGTTTTCTGTTTGTTTGGCTGGGAAGTAGGATGTTGCAAGAGTGAAGCAAAGATACAAAGTGGTGGGGAGATGAGTAGTATTGAGGTGCATGATGTGAAACTCACAAAAAAAAAATCAATAAGAGAAAGAAAGGGAGGGAGGGAGGGAGGGAGGGAGAGAGAGAGAGAGAGAGAGAGAGAAAGAGACAAAGAGACAAAGAGACAAAGAGACAAAGAGAGGCAAGGGTGGGGGAAATCAGTATGGTCTGGAAGCTCTCACAGAGGATTCCATGCAGAAGTAAAGCCCTGCTATGTGAGCCGATGACTTTGAACTGATCATTTTGAATGAGCAGTGGGTGCAAGAAGATCATACTGTCAATTCCATGTGATAACAGTAGAAATGAAAATCTCATTGAAAGAGGTTTTCCCTGCTTCACAAGGGAAAATGTCATTCTTACCATGAAGAAAGGCACACTAAAGCCAAGGGGACCCTCTACAAACAACACTTCTAAACTAGCCTCTGTCTGCACTATGCCATAACTAACCTGCCCCAAACACTTTGCCTTATCTTCCTTCCCAACTTACTCTTCTTTACAGCTATTATTACCTTATTTTCTGATTCACTAATATTTAACACATAAAACTATTCAAAAGCTTGTTTTTTTGTTGTTTTTGGTTTTTGTTTTGGTATTTCGAGTGGTGGTACACGCCTTTAATCCCAGCACTTGGGAGGCGGATGCAGGCGGATTTCTGAGTTCAAAAGTTTTTTAAACCATGGAGTGTTTAAGGTTTTCATATGACCTGAACCTATCTGCCCTCTGCAGAGTTGATGACTCTCCTAAAACTGTTTTGTTCTTTCTAGGAATGTTGTTGTGCCTTCACCACATTTATAAAATCTTTTAAAACTCAGCATTATGTATACTTAAAAATGTTTACTCATATATAAAAGAACATGGCAAACACTTCATAGTAACAGGATAAACCATGGCTTGTGGTTATTGACTGATAGGTATATTAGATGCCTTAAATTATTTATATGTAAATACCCCAGCTTTCCTAGGGAAGAGGAGGGCCAAGTATGGCATGAAATTGAACTTCAGGTTCACAAGGTTTCTCTTACTGTCCAAATTATTCAAACCAATGTACACTCCGGTTAATATATATGTGTAGTGTTCTATATTCTCCATATCTTCACTAACACTGGATAGCATCAAAGACAGACTTTCTCCAATTTGTTCCTGTTACATATTTTCTCAATTGCCTGAGTTATTTGTCAATTTGATCACGTTACAGGATTCTGATAGTATCATTTTATATAACATCATTCTGAATATCAGAATAATGGATGTTCACATGAGTCTAATAATTCAGTGATGCATGAAAACTACCTATTTTCATACCTAGAAACATAATACTCAGGAATGAATAGAGATGGATCTAAAAGCATAAATAAATATGAATATGAATCAAAAATCATGGTCTGAGGCAAACAATATGGTCCAAAGGGTAAAGATGCTGACTGCAAAGCCTGATGACCTGAATTCAATCCCAGGGACACAGACAGTAAAGGGGAAGAGCAGTATACTTCAAGGTATCCTCTGATCTCTATACTCATCACAGCACACTTGTGTTTATGCAATAAACATATTCACAAATACTATCCTGCCAAAAATAAATAAATACAATGAAAAAATGTTAAATCAACCATGTCCAGTGTGCTCCATTTTCCAGCCCACAACTCTGCCTGATTTCTTGGTGGCCTGTCAGCACCAGGGACAGGCAGGTAAGACAGCACCCCAAGTCCTTGTCTTTCAAGTCCTCTTAAAACACACCCAATAGTCTTAAGCTGTACTGTACCCCCTGGACTCCATTTTCCAGCTGACAAATCTGCCTCAAATTATTCGACAAAATAGAAACAGAAGAAACACTACCAAATTCATTTTATGAGGCCACAGTTACCCTGATACCTAAACCACACAAAGACTCAAGAAAGAAAGAGAATTTCAGACCAATCTCCCTTATGAACATTGATGCAAAATACTCCATTGAAAAAAGTCCCAAACTGAATCCAAGAACACATCAAAAACATCATCTACTGTGATCAAGTAGGCTTCATTACAGGGATGTAGTGATGGTTCAACATACAAAATTCCATCATCTGTTCAGGCAGTAAGATCAACAACTAATAAATGGGACTTCATGAAACTGAAAAGTTTCTGTAAAGCAAAGGACACAGTCAAAAGGAAAAATGGCCGCTAACAGAATAGAAAAAGATTTTCACCAACTCCACATCTGACAGAGGGCTGATATCCAAAATATATAAAGAACTCAAGAAGCTAGACATTACCAGACCAAATAACTCAATTTTAAGATGGGGTACAGATCTTAACAGAGAATTCTCAACAGAGGATTCTCTAATAGTGGAGAAACACTTAAAGAAACACTCAACATCCTTAGTCATCAGGGAAATGTAAATCAAAACAACTCTGAGATTCCATCTTTCACCCATCAGAATGGCTAAGATCAAAAATGTTAGCAACAGCTCATGTTGGCATCAATGGAGCAAGGAGGAAATTTTCCCCATTGCTGGTGGGAATGCAAACTTGTACAACTAATTTGCAAGTCAATTTGGTGGTTTCTCAGAAAATTGGGAATAACTATACCTCAAGACTCAGGTATACCAGTTCTGAGCATATACCCAAAAGAAACTCCACCATCCCACAAGGACACTTGCTCGACTATGTTCATAACAGCTTCATTTGTAATAGCCAGAAACTGCAAATAATCTAGATGTACCTCAACTGAAGAATGGATTCAACAAATGTGATACATTTATGTAATGGAATACTACTCAGTCATTAAAGACAATGACGTCATAAATTTTGCAGGCAAATAAATGGAACTAGAAAATATCATCCTGCATGAATTAACCCAGATGCAGAAAGACACTTATGGTATGTACTCATTTATAAGACGATATTAGTCATAAAGTGTCACGATAACCATGCTACAAACTACAGACCCAAAGAAGCTAAGTAACAAGAAGGGCTAAAGAGGGAACTCGTGAGTCTCACTGAGAATGGAAACTAGATTAGACATTAGACTTTTGATAGAGGGAGAAAACTGGGGTTTGGGTGGGAACAGGAAGAATGAGTGGGGGGGAGAACATAGGGGAAAAGTACTGGAAGAGACAACTGGATTGGGGATGACATCTGTGGGACAAACTTAGTACAATGGAAATGCCCCAAAATCTATGAGGTTGACCCCCATAGATTCCTAGCAATGGAAGATATGGAGCCTGAACAGGCCATTTCCTATAACCAGAGAAGACCTCCAGCGGAAGATTTGGGACACCAACTCAGACACAAAACTTTAGATCTACAAATTGTCCTGCCTACAAGATTTGCAGGGGTAAAAGATGGAGCAAAATTTTGAGGGAAGAGTCAACCAATGACTCCCCATGCCATAATAGTGAGTCCACCCTTAACACTATTCATGATATTCTCCTACTTGCAGATGGGAGCATACATAACTTCAGAGAGACTTTACCCATCAATTAATGGAAACTGATTCAGAGACCCACAGCCAAACATTAAATGGAGCTTGGGGAATCCTATGGAAGAAGCAGAGGAAGGGTTTAAAGAGCCAGAGAGGACAAGGACACCCTAAGAAACCCTACAGAAACAATTAACATACACCCATAGGGACTCGTAGAGACTGAACTGTTAACCAGAGAGCATGCATGGGTTGTACCCAGGCCCTCTGAACATATCTAACAATTGTGCAGCTGGGTCTTCATGTGGGATCCATTAAGCAGGAACACAGGCTGTCTCTGACTACATTGCCTGCCTTTGGATCTCTTTCCCCCAAACTGGGTTGCCTTGTCTAGCCTCAGTAGAAGATGAACCTAGTCTTACCGCAACTTAATATTCCAAGGCTGGTTGATAACCATGGGAGGCCTCCTCTTTTCTGAGAAGAAGAGGAGGAGAAGGGGTAAATAGGGGGAGGGGTGTGGAGAGAAAGAGACTGGGAGGAAGGAAAGGAGGAAAAGCTGAGGTCCATTGGGATGTAAAGTAAATAAATAATAAATTCAAAGAAAGATTGTTAACTCATTATGCAAATCATCACTTACTTAAAATTCAAATATTGGTCTAAAGTTTAGGGTGATTTGGATTTCATTTGTTCCCTGATAGATCAGAAATAATTTATCTGTTTACCTTCCTCCAAGACAGCAAAGAAATATATAAAGGTATCGTATTAGTCAATAAATATCGGCTGCTGAGATATTTCATATTCTCATTTCGAATAAGATTAACTTAATAATTTATAATTGGCTGAGGGCGAATTAACGAGCTTCACCTAAGCAGATGTTTTCATGTAAAGGGAAATCAATCCATGTCTCGTGTTACACATGAGCCCACCACTAATGTGCCATAAAAATAAAACTTAGAGGGAGCTTAAGAGTGTGACTGCCAATATTTCCAGAGAGAAAGACATACTAAACACAGTGATAAATTATTGCAGTCTTATGTAACAGAATTGTGCCAATTTCTAATCAATTACAGATAACTTACTTATTTTTCATCAACTAAATGTAACTTTAGAAGTTTAAACTTTTTTTATTGTTTCATTGATGAGATTCTATTCTTGGTTGTACTTCCTGCCACTGAGAGTTGGTAATAGTCAGTTGTATATTTTATATTTTTATATGGTCAAAATCATTGCGGTAGTTTAGATAGCTTTCCTCTAAAATATGTGGAAATGTCTAGAATACTGACTATATTAAAAAAATAAAATAAAATTGCCTATTCAATAACTTTAAAGAAGTAGAGGAAGAAGGATTACTGTAAGCTTAAAGCCAGCCTGATCTTCATAGAAAGTTCTAAGCCAGACATGGCTATATTTTAAGTCTCTCGAAAAACAAACAAATAAGCAAACAGAATTAAAACATATAAATCTGATTCTTGTTCCATGGCAGCCATGATGCTGTTTTGTTTCGTTTTGTTTTGTTTTTATCTCAGTGAGACTCTTTAAGACAGCAAAATAATTTCCTATAGACCTATTACTTTCACATTGGATAAAATATACTTAATATCCTTTCATTTTCATGTTTCAAAGGAAGAGTCAAAGATGATTAAAGGGCTCTTTGAAACGGTCAGTGCTTGATCACGTCACGTTCTGTAGTCAGGGACTCAACCATAGTTACTTTTGTAAATGCATTAAGATGTGAAGAACTGACTATTAAATCTAAAGTAGCTGTATTATCAATAAAGCAATATACTGAATTGGGGTATTGTTTCTTAAATATGTAATTATATTCCTTTTCATGAAAAATCATACATAAATTGTTATAAGCTTATATAAGGTGAAATTGTACAGCCGGTAAGAGAAGAGAGAATCTACACGGTAGATTACTCTTCTGAGGGCATGAAGAATTCTGTACACAATTGAGCATATTCCATGTTTAAAGGAAGAAACTAAATAGATGCAAACAACTCCATAGCTGTATGTTTTACTTTGGAATTATTTTTTGCAAAAATTTTTACACATACACACACATAAACACACATCATCATCATCATCATCAACTGGGCTTCTGATTACTATAGCACATTGAAATAAACTCTACTTGGTTGTAGAATGCAATTTATATGTTTAGGAATTCTATTTATTATGTTCACTTATTTTGTTTAAGGATACTTTTATATGTGATTCAGCAAGGCACATAGACCCATAGTTTAATTTTTTTCTGCTATCTTTGTCTTCTTTTGTATCAGAATAGCAATGCCCCCATAGAATGGATGGGAACAATGTCCGCTAGTCCTTTCATTGTAGATGTGGTATTATGAAAAGTTAGGAGAATTCTCTAATGAAACGCTCTGGGCCTGGGGAATTCTTCTTATGAAGTTTTGAAGCTATAAATTTTTACTTATTTAGTAGTCATGGGGATTTGAAGTTATTTATTTCCTACAGAGTGAGCTGTGGTTAGTTTGTGGATTTAGAGGAATTGATGAGTCATTTGATCTGAGCTGTCAGATGTCTGCTTAGAGAGTCATTTGAAATGGTCTCTGGTGGCACCTTCTGTTTCAGCCCTGCTGCGGAACTTGGGCATCTCTGATGGCTTTCCTAGAGGGTTGCGGCTCTTATTGATCATCTCGAAGGCACAGCTTTCTGTGTTATTGATTTTCTTCATTGCATTTCCGTTTCTGGTTTGCACATCTCTTCAATTATCATCATTATTTTCATTCTTCTCTTTACATTTTTTTCCTAGGCATTTAAACTGAGAATAATTTGGATTATTAGTTTGAGATGTTTTCATCTCTGTGGTGGTATAAGTTTGTTCGTGGATGTGGTAGTGACATTTCACAAATCTTGATGCATGTTGGTTTTTTTTTCTTTCTTTTAGTGTGATGCATTTCTCAACCATCCTTAAGACACACACTCTGATGTTTCCAATTGTGTTGTTCAGAGTGTGATGTTTAGGTTCCACGTATTTGGATGTTTTCTAACTAAATTTCTGTCTTCTTAAATGGATACAAGTTACATGATATTCATATCACATTTAGGAGTCACACCAATCTAATACAATCTTGATTATATTACAATCAAGCCTGATTATATCTACAAGGACTGAATTGAACCTGCAAGGCAATTGAAACCCCATTTACAAATTTTAAGGATCAGGAGTGGAATACTTAGGGGGCTATTGCTCAGCCTACTTCAGGGACTTCATTATGTAAGACAAACAATGAAATCCTAAGCCAGAAGTGACTTCAGCAGCATTTCCATCTTGGCTCCTATCCAAATCCCCTGCTCTGATTATCTCATTATCTAGGTCTGGATCGCACTCAGATTCACCACGCTCCAGATGTTTCTGATATAAAGGCTATGCTCTAAGCATGGTACTTTAGATATTTTTGTGTAAAACACCACAGAAATTTAGTTCAACAAATGAGAAAGATGTTATCAATGACGAAGTCATAATTTTATTTCTTAAGTATCTATACACGTCATTTTCATGAGGTTTTTTTGTTGGTTGGTTGGTTGGTTGGTTGGTTGGTTGGTTGGTTGGTTTTTTGAGACAGGATTTCTCTGTATAGCCCTGGCTGTCCTGGGACTCACTTTGTAGACCAGGCTGGCCTTGAACTAAGAAATCCTCCTGCCTCTGTCTCCCAAGCGCTGGGATTAAAGGCGTGTGCCACCACGCAGAGTCTTAGTCGGTATTTAGCCTTGCCTGCCCTGGAAAGCACTATGTAGGTCAGTCTAGTTTCTAATTCATACAGAGTTCTATGTGTTCTTCCTCTGCCTTCCAAATGCTGGGATTAGAAGCACATGCTAATAGTACTTTCAAGAAATTTTTAAAACAAAACAAAACAAAAAACCCATAATAACCATGGGCCAGTGACATTTCTGTTTGTAAGGACACTTGCTTGCAAGCCTGATGATCTTAGTTCCATCCCCAGAGCTCCTGAGTTGGAAGGAAAGAACAAGAGTCTCACACTCTGTCTTCTGCCCTCCAGTTGGAATATGGACGCACAGTACAGTGGCAAGTGTGTTCATGCACATGCATCTGCATACACTAGGTCATACATGTAAATAATACATGTATGTGGAGCTGGGGAGGCGACACTTCTTCCATGACTCATAATTGCTTCAGGATTGAGAAAGTAAATGCATGTGTCTAGCAGCCACCACAGTCTGCAGACTTCACATTGCTCTTTTCTTCTCTAGACCCTACCACTGACCATGCAAACTTTGAGCTGAATGCTTCCAGTACTTCTTAAAGACACATTGATGTCTATCTCTTCTGCTCACCTTTATTGTGAGTAGAATTTCTGTTTTAAACTATAGACAGCCAGGTGGTTAGCACTACTTATTGTTGGTTTATAATGTGAACATAATAAAAGTTTCTGCTTTTGTTGTTATTTCTTCTCAAACTTTCTTTTCTGCTTTCTTAAGCTTTTACTTTGTCTCTGGCCAATACCACACTGAGTAAATTAGTATAGCTTAAAATGACTGATGTTGCCTAAGAAGGCAATTACTCAAGACATTATTTGTCTTAATTACTCTGGGCCTCTTATTCTTCCTTATCGGTTCTTGGATTGGCTTGACAAATGTAACGAGTTTTGCTTTAAACTGAATTTACCTATAATTTATCTCTATGACATGGGGCTCTTTGAATCTATGCACCTCTCTGTTTTAAGTATTATAGTTCATATAAAATATTTAACATGTGAAGTGGGAATTTCTAGTTTTGTTAGAGACTCAAATGTGTCATGTCATGGTCTTCTTGAAGCTGTCTTAGGAGGGTATTTTGCTGAAGCAATTGCATGGGAGTATGTTTTGCTGAGAACAGACACATGGTGTTTTTCTGGGAGCTTTGTGGTGAAAGGGCATGTGATGTTTTGCTGGAGTGGACCCTTGAGAATACTCATGATGTTTGGAAGGAGTATAAGTATAACCCAACAAGCAGTGGGTGACACTCTGTCTGAAGCAATGGTTCATCTTGCTCGTCTTTGTCAGGTTCATGGATGCTGGTCTTTACTGACATCGCTCTTGCATTGGTTCACGTTGCTTTCTTTGCTGAATTTCTCTTGTTGTGACTTTGTAGACAGAAGCATACCAAGGAACTTCTGGTGGTGTTTAATCTGCTTCCTGTCACTTCATTAGACTCCTGTTGATCAGCAGAGCTTCACAGCTTCTTCTGGATGGAGCTGCTGCTGCTGCTGCTGCTGATGATGATTCGTGTTTGTTTTACAAAATGGACTGGACTGAAGACAATGAAGATTGGAATCACCCCAAGGAACTACTTCTAAATAGGTCCATGTCCCCTTTGTCCTATTAGCCATTATCCTCCCCTACCTTTAATCAATGGACTATAAAGGAGGTTGAAGCATTTTAAAACCCTTATTAAATTGGGTTTTGAAAAATATAAACCTATAAACATAGAATTAAAAATATTTATAGTTTTTTCCATAAAGACCTTTAACAGACACTAACCAATCAGTATTCTTTAAGAATTTTACCTATGTTTATTAACTTAATAATCATAATATTTCTAAGATATGTCTCACTTTATGCTTGAAGAAACTAAGACACAAAAATACTGCATTTTGCATATATTCAAGTGCCAAAGCTTAGATTTGAGTATATATTACATATACATACACATACATATAGATATATATCTATCTTAGACATAGCTATAGATAGATGATAGAGATATGTAGGAGATTATTGTATCAATTTAATTAAGTTATCCAAATAAAATCACCTTTCTGCTTCCATTATGTGAGGTGACCGGAACATCCATGATCAGTCTGAGGATGACTATCTCCTAAGTGGTTCCGGAATCCACCCAAAACGCCCTAGTATTTGGATGGCAGGCAGACTCCATCCTTTGCTGTCTTCGCAGCCATTATCTGTTCCCAGGTTCCGACTCTCCCCTCCCCATGGAACCTTGGGTTTATTAGCTAGCCTCAAAGTAGCAATTCCGTTCAGGGAAAAACAGCACTGCCTTGATCCAAGCAAGTGACTCCTGATTGGCTAAAAAAAAAAAATCAGTCTTGATTATTGGTCTCCTTCTAAACAAAGGTTTGACTTTGTACCGTCATGTGATTCAGTCCTAGCCGATAAGACACGCAAGCTGGCTGAAAGGCTTAGGGCAATGCTTTCCTTCTCTCAGGAAAGGATCCAAGACAGAATTAGTGGATTTTTCTTTTTGTTCTGACTGATAAGAATGAATCCAATACTTGAAGCTGCTGGAGCAACCCTGGAGTAAACAGCTGGTGAGATTCCTGATGACCCTACTGATCCTTGAGATGATCAATAACCAAGTGAAAGTAAATCTTCTGCGTGGACTCTTCCAAATCATCACCGCTAATGATTATTCATGAAATGTCCTTTCTACCTATACCCCACCACCTCTCTCTGGAATTTATAAGGCTGCAACTTTCTGTGTGTGGTATGTCATGCTCAGAGAAGCCTGCCTGATTTATTTGTGCTATCATTTACTTAGTTTTATCCACTGAACATATATTTGAAATTGTTCTGTCCTAATCACATAATTCCAAGGTCATTCTCAGTGCTCTCCCCAGCCAGGCTCTCCTGACTCTGAAGCTACCAGACCTGTTAATCATCCTTACAGATGACTAGAGCTGGCAGACTATTCTTACCTTCTGAATTCTGGTTATATAAAGAGATGTGATAAGACATGGACTTAGTTAGAAATGATAGAAAATCCAATTTGCAGGAGCTTAAACAATGTTTTTTCTAACCCTGCAAGGCCGTATAAAGATAAATAAACAGCAGACTGGGGATGTTGGATGCCACTGAGTCATATATCATGTGAAGATATTAATCTGTACAGAAATAAAACGTAGATTTAAAATGGAAACTAAATATTAAGGATTGCAAACTAGGCAGATTTCAAAGTATGAAGAATAAAGACTTGAGCGAGTTAAGCTCATGCCTACTTCAACTTTTTTTTAATTGAACATCAAAAATATACATGAGAAGAGGAGAATAAGATCGTCAGCCCAGCTCCACACTCCACCCCAGTTTTCTACAGAAACATGTCCTCCAGCTATCGATAGTTTGCTAGAGTAAGCAGTCTCTTCCATCTCCTGATGCCAGAACCATGATTCACCCATGTTGTAACCTAGTGAACTAAAGGGTGGGGCAGCTCAGTTATCAAGATCTACTCTGTAACCACGAGAGGAAAAAATTTTTTACTTTGACAAGACAGCTTGATAGACTCCGTCTTGTGAATTTTCATGCCCCATACATGAATTTAGCACTATACTGATAAAATCACTAGACTTGAAATTGACATAAATAAGGAGGCACAATACCAAACAACCTTGGTACTAAACTGATGAGCTGAGGAGATTAAGTGCAGGAGGACATGGTCTGTTGGGTTCTCTGCTGTGCTATTGAATAGTTTTTGATGTGGATAGAGCTCTGACATTGCAAAGGAAAGAAAAACGGCATAGGTTGGGGATTTCAAACTCATTCTGTTTAGTTACTCAATATTTGTCACGCGTTCAGATAAAAAGGGGCAGCATTCACAGAAATGATCCAAGCTCCTTATGGCATCAATGGACTATAAGCACCAGAGCATTGAGTAACACTCAAAAGGTATCTTCTTTCAAGAAAAAAGCAGAATGCAATTTGCTCCCTCAAAATCCATGATCTCACAACTTTACATGCTTTTTAACTGGCCTGTGTACATTATAAGATTGATAGCAAAGTGCACATTGATAGCTTCAAGTGCCAAAAAAAAAGCAGTAAAAGGATAAAAGAAAATCATATTTAAGGCAGTGTAGAGCCCTGTAGATTATGACAGAGGTTCTCACAGTGCGATGCCTGGACCAGGAACATCAGCAACGCCTAGAATTTACAGTGCAAACCCTCAGCCCTCAGCCTCAGAACTACACAACGCAAACCTTCAAGGCACAGGTCAGAAATCGATGTGATTACCAAATTACAAGACCAGATTGATCTCAGTTACCAGAACACATATCTGGGTGAGACAGTGAGATATTTTAAAAAGAAGACTGACATATGAAAACAAAACAAACAAAAAAAGAGCAACTGAGGACAAAGATCTTTCCTGCATGTGGGCTGCACCATCTAACAAGCCATGGCCCCAGTAGAGTAATAAATAGAAGAGAGATCCAGTCAGCACGTGTAAGCTCCATTCTACTTAAGCTAGGGTATGTCGACTGTTGCTGTCATCCCACTGGACAGCAGACTCCCGCTTCTTCAGTCTTTCTTTTCTGGGTCTTCAATTCTATTCCAGCCCCAGTACAGGGGAACGCCAGGGCCAAGAAGTGGGAGTGGGTGGGTAGGGGAGCCGGGCAGGGGGAGGGTATATGTCGCTGCCTGATCCGACCCTCAGAAAGGAGCGACGAGACACAGAGTTCTTCCCAAAGCAGTTTACTCAGGATCCTTGATTTCTTCCAATGGCCCCCGAGCCTCTCCCCGACTGCCCTTATATCTTTGTGCCCTCACCACTCAGAGCCTGCCTCGCAGGTGCTTGCCATAACTCTAATGTGCTCAACGTCAGCTGGCCTGATCCTCCGTAGCAGAGCTTCTGCGCAGTACAAAACTGCAGACGTGACTATGCCGGGGTATATATGGAAGTCAGGTGTTAGTCATAAGGCTTAACAACCTTCTTGGGCACCATCTTGGAATGGTCGCCACACCTGCTCCTCACAGGTATAGGGAACTTTCGGGATAGCATTTGAAATGTGATAAAAGAAAATATCTAATAAAAAATTTTTTAAAGTCTTTCTTTTTTCTTTTTTAATTTTCTAACATTTTGTAAATGTATTAGTGTTGATTTAATATATTTAAAAATACAGAATCATACAAGAATATAAGAAAAATTACTTTTCTTTTTTATTGGATATTTTATTTATTTACATTTCATACCTTTCCCCAGTTCCCCTCCTTAAACACCCTATTCCACCCCCTATTCCCCTGCTTCTATGAGGGTGCTCCCCCACCCAACCACTCACTCCTGCTTCCTTGCCATGGCATTCCCCTACACTGGGGCATTGAGCCTTCCCAGAACCAAGGGCCTCTGCTCCCACTGATGTCTGACAAGGCCATCCTCTGCAACATATGCAGCTGGAGCCATGGGTCCCTCCATGTATACTCCTTGGTTGGTGGTATACTCCCTGGGAGCTCTGTGGGGTCTGGTTGCTTGATATTACTGTTCTTACTATAGGGTTGCAAACCCCTTCAGCTGCTCCTTCAGTCCTTTCTCTAACTCCTCCATTGGGGGCCCGTGCTCAGTCCAAAGGTTGGCTGCAAGCATCCACCTCTGTGTTTGTCAGGCTCTGTCAGAGCCTCTCAGGAGACCAGAGAGGCAGAGAGAGCCAGAGGGTTCTAACGAGTCCTGTGGAGGCAGGGTGATAAGATGGCTAGGTTGTATTGATAGCATGGGAGGAACACAGGGATGGGCACAGAGGCGTGGTGTCTAGGAACACACATGGATTGGAATGAAGAGTTAATGACTTACAGCAAGGAACATCAGGGGAGCTGAGGTGCTCCTGACAAGGAAGATGGATAAGAATGGATATAGATAAGAACATCTGCTGCCCTTTACTGTCCTGAAACCACAGGAAACAGATTTACAAGCAGAAATGTCCAAAGTTCCCATTCCTGCCCTTTAAAACTCTCAAACCCACTTTCACTGGGGG
Source organism: Mus minutoides (assembly GCA_902729485.2). NCBI lineage: Eukaryota > Metazoa > Chordata > Mammalia > Rodentia > Muridae > Mus > Mus minutoides. The sequence goes on along the minus strand of LR749935.1, from coordinate 1,145,909 downwards.
CACAGCCTCATTCCCTGAGAGACACCGCTGCCCTTCATGGTAATCAAGGAAATCCAGAATGGTCTCCTCCTGGGAGGTCAGCCTCCTCTTTCTTTCATTTTCCTGTCACCTCAGCCAATCCCAACCAAACAAAATGCACAACGGGAACATTTATTGAATCTGAAGCTTGTAATTTTCTCAGCACAAGGTCATTCCAGGAAAACAGAACAAATTCTCACCCTTGGGCGGTCACAGTGTCTCTGCTATGTCAGATGCTCAGACAGTTGAATGGACTGTGCAAACAGAGCTAGAGGAGTGCACAGCCCGCTCGCTTTTAGCGGCATTCTGTGTGCCTGAGCACACTGCATGGCTGCCCGTGTCTACGCGGAAGGAAGAAGGAAGGCTCCTTAACCTCACCTGATGAATTGGATTGAGCGTTTGTCAGGACTTTGAAAACTTCCCAATGTCAAACCAAGTGAGCTCAGGCTTCAAGGCTGCAACAAAAGGAGGCAGGCTTTTGAACAGAAAGCTGCAAGACAGATCGATTTCCTCCCCTAACTCACTCAGTCTCCAGCATTTGAATGCCTGCCAAATACTTCAGGTTTCTTCAAGGTGACCAGTACAGCTAATTCACTCACATCCCAACTCCTACTCGCCAGGATTTGTCAAAGCACATTGTACTGGGATAATAACTCTGTGGTTTAAGAATATATACATGTCTACCTTCTCTGTTTGCTTAACAACCAACCAAAGTGGAGAGCATGCAAGCTTGTCCTTTTCTCTTTGTTATTTAGGATGAAATATTTATTGTAAGAGAAATTTGGCAGAGTGGCAATCTCTGTAAATATACTTCTCTTCTTAGCTACTACTGAAAATTGCATCTATGTCTCACACCCAGTTTTCTGACCATGTTACCTAATATGTTATGGAAATAGGCAATCAAAAAGGAAGGATGACTGAGTGAAGTAACCCAATCACAAAAGAACTCACATAACATGTACTCACTGATATGTGGATATTAGCCCAGAAACCTAGACTACCCAAGATACAATTTACTAAACANTGGCAAACATGGAGGTGGAAGCTCACAGTCAGCTATTAGATGGAACACAGGGTTCCCAAGGAAGGAGCTAGAGAAAGTACCCAAGGAGCTGAAGGGGTCTTCAACCCTATAGGTGGAAGAATAACATGAACTAACTAGTTCCCCCTGCGCTCATGTCTCTAGCTGCATATATAGAAGAGGATGGCCTAGTTGGCCATCAGTGGGAAGAGAGGCCCCTTGGTCATGCAGACTTTATATGCCCCAATACAGGGGAATGCCAGGGCCAAGATGTGGGAGCGGGTGAGTAGGGGAGCAGGGCGGGGATGGGGGAGGGTACAGGGAACTTTCTGGATAACACTTGAAATGTAAATGAAGAAAATATCTAATAAAAGTTGGAAAAAAAAGGAAGGACGAGGATTTGACTTCATAGATTTTCTTTTCTACTATCTGCTCTACAGGGAAATATTAGAAGTGCTCTTGTGTGCCACGGTGAAGTATTTCCTCTCACCTACTTATGTCACTAGCCACACAAGGTGGTGCTTGCCTGTAACCCCAGACCTTGGAATTGCAGGGGCAAAAACAGTGCCATTAGTTCATGGGCAACCCAGAGCCACAAGGTGAGACCCTGTTTCGAAAGCAATTGTTGTTGTTGTTGTTGTTGTTTTCCCCTCTCTATTTTACATTCATCTGGCCTACAGAAAGTCTCTGGAGCTAGATAAACAATAATGTTTTTTTAAAAATATTAATTTTTGCTAAATGTAATGGTTTTGATCTCACACATCATAAGCTTTCCACATTTCAGTCAAGGAGTATATGACGTCTAGGGCAGACACATCCGTGTCTTCAGAAAAAGTTTTCATAAATGCTATCAATGTAAAAGAAAATACTCTGGCATTTTTCCATCCTGTATAATTCCTTTCAGTGACCACCTGAACACTTTGTGAATTGAATTCCATGTATTTTTTTATAGGCATGTTTTGGGAATTGAGGGAATAGGAAGTAATGGGAACTTGGGCTTCCTCCCCCTCCTTTGCATACAACATTACAAAACTGGGACTAGATGGCCAAAGGGGGCCCCATAGAAACCCCCAAACAACTCAATCTACTGCCAAAGCTGTTGGTCACTCTCCAGGAATGTATGGCAAGGCTCTATTGCTGATGGCAATACTCAGGTAGCTCATTGAATACAGAGACGTCAAACTGGTGTCTAACTAGAGCCTTCACCCCTAACTGACTAGTCTTCATGGTACTGGAAGGTTCTCTGCATGCTACCAGAGGGGAACGGTAAGCATCTACCCAGCTACAAAGCCTGAGATCTACAACTGTGAGCTGCCTGCATGATTGGCTGGTTTGACAGTGGCATGGGCATTGTGGGAGTGACCAACCACTACCATATATGACAGAAGGAAGGCCTACTCCATGAAATAGATAGAACACACTGCTCAGGTGGCCAAAAACCTGAAACTAGATCACTCTGGGCCTAGAGCACAACCAAATACTATTGTTATACTAAAGGAATATAACAAAATTATTATAGTGGCTCACTCTGCCATTATCAGAAAAGCTACCTCTTGAAGCAAACAGGCGCTAATATGGAGACCCAAAACTGGACAATGGGCAAAGAGCGAGAAACTCTGGAACACTCAGGCCTAAACGATATGTGTTCATCAGACCCCTTCCCTCCGGGTCCAGGGAGCTATCAGGAAGAGAAGGCAGAAAGATTGCAGGAGGCAGAGAGAATGGAAGACACCAAGGAAACCAGGTCTTCCAAACACAGCAGGACTGACTCATTATGGGAGCCCAAAGGGACTGTGGTAGCATGCACGCGGGCTTGACACAGGCTCAAGCCAGATGGGGTTCCCACACTGAGGGTGGGAAGTAGACACGAGCTTCCAACCCTAGACAAGAAGCTGTCTTCAACTGAAGACAGCTTGCAAAGGAAAAAGCAGTTTTGCTGATGGAGTCTCACTGGGTAAACTAACCATGGTTAGGAGCAGGCTTCATGCCCAACAGTTGACAAACGACACAAAATAAACTCAGTAGTATTTTTGTAGATTTTTTTTTGTCTCGATTGTTCGATTTTTTTTTTTTTTCTTATCTTACCGGTCATTCACCTGACTTTGTGTTTGTGTGGGTTTTGTTTGTGGGGGAACGTGGAGGGGGAGGTCCTCATGCTTCCCACCCCCCACCTTCTAGTTTGTTTGCTTTCTCTTTATTTACCTGTTTTCTAAAAAAGAAAGAAAAAGATGGCATGGAGTCAGATGGTTAGGGAGGTGAGAAGGATCTGGGAGGAGTTGGGAGAGAGGAAGTCCTGATAGAAACGCAGTACATAGATTTTTTTTTCAATAACAATAACTTTTAAATAATTTTAAGAGAGATTTGAAAAATTGGGTAAACCGGAATGCAAAGATAGGTAGCAGTAACAGAGCTGTAACTATCAGCTGGGCTTACCAGCTTTTAGAGTGAATTTGTATGAGAGTGAATTTGTAAAACAAAACGAGGGAAGGACAGATGAAAGGTGGGCAGAGGCAATAACAAGAGGGAAGCAGCAGCCTCTTTCCTAAAGATGCAGAATAAAATTGCTGTGCATGGTGGTTTGACTAGGAGTGGCCCCCATGGGCTCATATATTTGAATGCTTGGTCATTAGGGAGTGGGAGTGACACTATTAAGAGGAATGTCTTCACTGGGCTAGCTATGATCTTGTTGGAGGACGTATGTCCCTAAGGGTGAATTTTGAAGCTTCAAATGCTCAAACCATACCAAATGCCTCTCTTCCTGACGCCTGCCTCTCTGGATGTAGAGATCTCAGCTACCTCTCCAGCACAACTACGCTTCCCGCCATGATGACAATGGGCTAAACCTCTGAACTGTAAGCCAGTTTCAATTAAATGCTTCCTTTATAAGCGTTGCTATGGTCATGGTGTCTCTTCACAGCAATGGATCAGTGACAAAGATACTAGGTAAGATTGATTAAAGCCAGTTTTTCCTGTAAGCTGCTGCCTCTTATACGGGAATATTTACTTTCTTTGCAGTGACAAAATCTGGCAGTATTTCCCAACTCAAGTGATCCAAGTTGATTCAACATCAGTGGGTGACCTGTGCTGTATCTCCTGGGAGGACTCAGCATTACTTCTGTACCATCCCTGTCAGAGCCATGAGGAGAGATCAGACAGTCCCATACATGGGTACTCTGTATGAGATGGAGCCTGTCCTCTTCAAAAAATGTCATTGCAAGGAATTCCAAAGGAATTCAGAGAAACTGCCCCAGATGCGGAGCAAGAGGGACACAGCAAACGACAGGAATACGTGCCCTGGAGAACGTGATCCGAACAAGTGATGAAAATAGGAAGAAGGGCTGGATGGGATGAGGGCACTGCTTAGTCATAAACTCCTGATTTTAATAATGTATAGTGCTGATTCCCAGTCCAGCTGCAGCGACTCTTGACTCTGAAACTGAAGGAAGCCAGTTAGGAAAAACATTACGAGATGAAATAAATGGAATCCAATCAAATGGCATTAAAATGACTACAGTTGTCCCATAAGCATCTGTTCGAGGAGAGTTGAAGGTCCACCTCGTCCCCAGCAGATTCAAAACCTCTCAGGGGCTCAATTTTCTCACAAAATGTGGTGTAGTGTTTCATTTTACTCTCTCTCTCTCTCTCTCTCTCTCACACACACACACACACACACACACCTGTGATACTTTAAATCATCTCTAGGTGACTTGTTGTGCCTGTTACAATTAAATGCTACGTAAACAGTTGTTATATTGTTTAGGGAACAACGCTGGCATATGTTCAGTCCAGATGATTGTTTAAAATGTTTTCTCTGAGTGTTTGAGTACAGAATACAAATATGGAAGACCAACCATAAACATGATACTCACGAGAGGGAAAGTATGAGAATAACTAAAATACTGCACCAGTGGTGGGCTATTGGAACCTAGTGAAATGGACTAGATGTGGATTTTTTGTGTAATTTCAAAGATTAAGTGTTCCAAGGATTTCTATAGTTCTCAAGCTCAGAGGTCTTTATTAACATTCATCTCTAGTGTTATTCTCTAAATATATACCTGAGTGTAGCCTTCAAAAGAGCTTAGAATGCTAACCCTAAAATTGGAATGATATTAGAACTGGCCAAAATACAGAGAATTAGTGACTGTGAGTTACTCGACACCAATTAGCACACCCACAGCACAATCACTGCTACCAACACAGAAGAGGAACGGAAAGATTGTAAGAGCCAGAGGCCCAGGACACCTACTGCAAGATAATGTCTTCTAGACGTGACAGAAATTTCAGGCAGGAAATCTCAACAATATAGTCACCTAAACAAGACCCGCTTCCTGAGCACAGCAGTCAACGTGCCAGAATGAGTAGGAAACTTTCACAAGGTTCTACTCTCGCATGAAGAGCCACAAGCAGTCAGCGGCTGCTGAGAGAGGGAGAAACAGTCCGTCCCTTCAGGGATGAAATAACCCCGATGAGAGATTACCTCATCCAAATTGATCAGACCCAGACACATGTACATTGAGCAACACGATATGCACTCAGTATACATGGGAATACACAGAGAGAGAGAGAGAGACAGAGAGACAGAGACAGAGACAGAGAATAATTAAAGAAAATGTCTTGAATTAGAATTTGAAAGGTAGTTGAGAAATGCAAGAGTGGAAATGATATATATAAATAGAGTACCCATGAATAAAATTATCAAAGCAATATTTTTTTTAATTGGGAAGATGAGGTTTTTCCCAAGAGGATTGGTAGCCTTAAACTTTATGAACAGTATATTTTTAATTAAATAAATAAATAAAACACATACTATTCATATTTTTAAAATATCTTAATCACTATATTTAAGAGAATTTTATCTATTACTGAAGTCTGTCACCTATTTGATTCCAAATTAAATTGATGGGACCAATTAGTTTGTGTTCAGCATTTTCTGTTGAAGTCCAACTTAGTAGAACCCAGGTCTGTCTGACTTGTATTGCTTGCATTTACTGTATAACAGTTATTGAAGTACTTACAGAGCACTTTCTTATGACTGACCAATGATGTAGAAAGAGCAAGAGTTTTTCAAGTATATCAGTCATCTAAAATGCTCAAATTACTGTAACCTTATAAGTGAAACAAAGCATGAATCAGTTACCTCCTTAAAATTAATTCTTAAAGCTTTTGGGTTATATGACTTAGCTGAATTTCAAAGCTTGAGGAAAAATACATTTTACATGTAAATTTAATAGCTTAAATAGTACTTTAAAAATAATGGGTTTCTTTAGATGATCTTGTGTGATCCAGAAGCACACTTGCCATGCTCTACATAACAGATGCACTGGAGTTCCTTTTCTTCTGGTGGTGGGTGGGGCTCCATCATCAGAGTATACACAACCCTCTGACCCCAGCTGTTTTGTAGGAGTGTCTGTGTGTCTGTCCTTTCCCTATTCTCTCTCCACTCCTGGTCAGAACCCAAGCCCCACCTGTACTGGCTGCTTTCACTCTCATGATGCTAGGGAGAAGAGAGAACCTTCTCCATCCTTCCTGCCCTTCATGAAGTTCCCACTGTTTCACTCACCCAAAAGTAAGAGAAACACCCGGTCATGGACTGAGACTTTCAAAACTGCGAGCCTAAACAACCTTCTCTCTCTTTCAATGCACTGTCCTTTTTAAAAAAACTATTTTTTATTAGATATTTTCTTTATTTACATTTCAAATGTTATCCCCTTTCCTGGTTTCCCCTCTGAAAACCCCCCTACCCCTTCCCCTCTCCCACTGCTCACAACCCACGCACTTCTAGCCCTGGAATTTCCCTATACTGGGGCATAGAGCCTTTACAGGACCAAGGGCCTCTCCTCCCATTGATGACTTACTAGGCCATGCTCTGCTACATATGCAGCTGGAGCCATGAGTTCCACCATATGTTATCTTTGATTGGTGGTTTAGTCCCAGGGAGCTCTGGGGGTACTGGTTAGTTCATATTGTTGTTTCTCTTATGGGGTTGCAAACCCCTTCAGCTCCTTGGGTACTTTCTCTAGCTCCTTCATTGGGGACCCTGTGCTCCGTCCAATGGTTGGTTGTGAGCATCCACTTCTGTATTTGTTAATGCATTTTCTCTAACATTTAGTCACCATGACAGACAAAGGCACCATCTTCTTTTTATTCTCTCCTACGACACATCTCCATAGCAGTTTCTCTCCCATCACTCCTCCCAGTCACCCCAGCTCTGTCTCTCTGTCTCTGTCTCTGTCTCTCTCTCTTTCACACACACCACCTCCCCTCTCACCCAGATCCACTCCTTCTAAGTTTCTTTTCAGAGAAGAGCAGGCCTCCCAGGGATATCAATGGACACAGCGTAACAAGATGCAATAAGACTAAGCTAAAACCCTACATCAAGGCTGGGTGAGACAACACAGCAGGCAGAAAAGAGTCCCAAGAACGGGTGAAAGAGTCAAAGACACCCCACTCCCACTATTAGAGTCCCACAAAACACTAAGCTAACAACCACACCACGTATGCAGGGGACCTAGCACAGACCCATGTGGCCTCTGTGATTGCCCCTTCAGTCTCTGTCAGCCCCTATGAGCCGGGCTTAGCTGATTCTGTGGGCTGTGTTCTGGTGTTCTTGACCTCTGCAACTCCTACAATTCCTCCTCCTCCTCCGCCTCCTCCTCTTCCTCCTCCCCCTTTTCCTCCTCCTCCTCCTCCTCTGTGGGGTTCCCCCCAAGCTCCAAAGGGAGGAATCTAATGGAAGTCTCCAATTTGAGTTCTCTTTCTTCACCTAATGTTTGACTGTGGGTTTTTGTATCTGCTCCCATCAGCTGCGAGAGGAAGCTACTCTGATGATGATTGGTCTATCATTAGGAATCATTCCATTGATTTTTTTTTTTAAATCCTATGTTTCCGGGCTCCCGTTTGTAGTATGGGTCTCAAAGTAGATCACTTATTGGTCGGCCACTCCCACAAGTTCTCTGCCTCCATTGCCCCATCGTATCTTACAGACGTGGTAGATTGTAAATTGAAGGCTTTACGGCTGAGCAGGTATTCCAGTCCCATCACTGGAAGTTGCCTAGTTACAGAAGATGGCCAATTCAGGCTTCGTATCTTAAGAACACAGAAAGCTTCAGTGGACAATGGTAGCTGTACAGGCGAGAGCCCTTTTAGGGGAGCATCTTAGGGGAGCACGGTGTAGCTGTGCATCTCTGAGGAACTGATGCTCACAAAGCATCATGGGAAAAGCTGAGACCTCGCTAGTTCTTTGAGATGTGACTTTTCTGATGCAGACAACGCAAACACAAACAATGAGAGCAGAGTTCTTTCTGCTTTCACTCTGTGCTTTGTAACTCTTATTCGTCCACAGGATTCTATTGCTTTTCAACAGGAGGTAACCGAAAGAAACGGTTGCCTTGTTAAGTCAGCTTCTGCTCTACTTCAAATGTACCCAATTCAACACTATATTCAATTAGTGTTAATAAGTTGTCGGCTAAACCCCACCAGTTGATAAATATGTTTAGTGAAACCTATTTTTTAAATGACGCAAACATTTTATATAAATATTTACAAATGCAATTGAACAAAAGAAGTTTGTTGATTTCTAAAATACTTTAATTTTTGCTGACAGAACTCACTTTTTATCCTTATATATTTATTCTTTTTTTTTTTCTATTTTATACAGCAGCCATGGTAGCTGGTACACCAGGCAGCAGCAAGAATCATGAGGTAACTTCCAGATGCAGGCTATCATGGTAGAGCTAAACGGGAAGACCCTAGACCCTAGGTCTGAATCTTCCGACTTCTTTTATGTGAATACCAAACAAACATATCGCTTAATGAAAATACTGTTATTTGGGGTGGGGGTTTCCATTTGTGCATTTGAACCTTATTCTAGAAGATAGAATCTTTGTTTTTAATATTTTAATATTTACTAAATGAGGTTCTTGCAAGCAATTCTTGTGAAAACACCAAGTAAGAATCCTGCTTCAAGGGTACAGTGACATGAAGGGGTTAAAATAGGAAAATGGAGTGGGGGGGTCTTACTTGAGTAGGGAGGAGGGAGGTCAATATAGAAGAAGAAGGGTGGAGAAAAATAGCACTTAGTAGCACCAAAGGTGTTTTTAAAAGGTGCAAAGAATCATACTATTTTGTGTTTATTTAAAGTTACATATAATTGTATGTGTACACAGACAGACACCCCCCCCACACACACACACACATACACACACATATACTTTTCAATGAAGTTTTTTTTTTTTCCCCCCCCCGTTGGGGAGATAATGTTCTACCCAACCAATACAGGATAGTTCCAGTACATTTGGTTGCCTCTAAGATGTTAAAGAGAGGCTCCTATTGCTAACAAGACCATGTGCTTTAAGTACAGAGCTTCAAGGATTTGAGCTGGGTCTGACCTGGAAGCCTCTACCCAGAGGAGTAGTTTTCATAGTCTCCGAAGGAAGAAGGTGCTATGCAAATATCAAAGGAGAAAAGTCCTGCCCAGCTGTGATACTGATGAACCAGGAAGACCAGCACAGGGAAACACACTTAGAGGTGCAGAAGTGGCACTTGCATCAATGATGTCCTAAGCATGAAACAAGTCAAGTGTTAGAACTGAGACTCGGGCATTCTGGCCCAGGTTTTCTTACTCTCTTAAGTCGGGTCTGATAGTAATCAGGTTTCCAGATTAACCATACTTAAAAAAAAAAAAATCAGAAATTATAAAAGCATAAATGGCATTAAAAGCTAAATGAAACTTTTGAATAATTAACCACATGCTCAAATGTGTATTATTACTGCTCAAAGGATGTAAGAAAGGTGATTCCCCCTTCCTTCAATGTAAGAATTTCTGATTCAGTCGGAATTAATCCCACGTCAAACAGTTCAAATGTAACTCTACACTCAGACTCCTATCTATAACCATAAGGGGAAGATTGTCTGGTGGTTTTTGTTTGTTTGTTTTGTTTTTGTTTTTCAAGACAGGGTTTCTCTTTATAGCCCTGGCTGTCCTGTTACTCACTTTGTAGACCAGGCTGGCCTCAAACTCAGAAATCTGCCTGCCTCTGCCTCTGCCTCCCAAGTGCTGGGATTAAAGGTGTGCACCACCACTGCCCGGCTGTCTATTCTTTTCTACAGACAGACCTTTGTCCTTCGTGCTCCAAAGTCCCCGAGTTATTATAATAAAAGTAGTTCACAGCTCATTCAAGCTTAGCTTTTTATTACCATTTCTTCTGATGGGTGAACAATCCCTATCACCTCTCTCCTGGTCTCTTTACCTCTGACCCATGTTCTATATTCTGTTACCTCCACAAGCAATGCATGAACTAAGAAATTAATTAAATTGGTCTTATGACAGAGGGTTCCATATTGTGGCCCAGGTTGCCGTCAATCTTGTGCTCCTCCAACCTCAGCCTCCAAACGACTGGGATGATAAGGGTGAGCCACCTGGCAAATAATTGTTTAAGGTCAAATTTTGTTCTACGTTGTAGAGCCGGCAGCGAGTCCCTTACACTTTGTGTATTTAATCCTATCACGTCTGCTGGCTTCTGTGGCTGGGCCTCCATAGTTTGGCCTCTGTCTATTTGTCTGAAAACGGGGTTGCGAAAAATGGCAGCGCTGCCACACTTACCTTGTATGCAGAGCATGCAAGGAGCCTGGGTCCAATTTTCAACACAGAAACAATTTTCTTCCTTCCCTTTCCTTCCTTCCCTTCCCTTTCCTTCCTTCCTTCCTTCCTTCCTTCCTTCCTTCCTTCCTTCCTTCCTTCCTTCCTTCCTCCCTCCCTCCCTTTCTCCCTTCCAACACTGAACTCAAACCCAGCGTCTTACATGAATGCTCAGCAAGCCCTCTGCCGCTGAGCTGTATCTCCAGTGTTCTTCAATCTACAGGTCTCCTTTAACCTCTGGCACAGTCACTTTCAGATCAATATCAAACCAGGAGAAACCAGAAGGGTTCCGACTAGACATAACATTAGCCAAAAGCTTGGATAACTGAGCATTTTTTGTTTTGTTTTGTTTTGTTTTTGTTTGGTTTTGTTGGGTTTTGTTTTTGGTTTTTTTTTTTTTTTTTTTTTGGTTTTTTGTTTTTGTTTGTTTTTCCAGCCAACGACCTCAATCAGAAGATGTGTACTTCACAGCCAAAGCACAGACTGCAGTGGGAATCTGTGGATTTAGAAACAGAAAAAGAATGTTTCAATGTTACTGAGTAAGGTCAGTCTTCTAAAGTTTAAACTTAACACATAATCCACACAGAAGAGAAACAGGGAAAGGCTGCCTTTGGCAATGGGCACACAAACTGGGGCATGTCTACACAGAGGAATGGGCTCCCTTCCCACCTGTGACACCAGGTCTTCTTGCTTCAATTACTGGCACCTCTAACTTCATGTACCCTCTTTATGCCATCTCTTTAAACTGTTGCCCATCCCTCTAGCTTCTTTTCTTTGGAGCAAACACCTTCACTTAATTCTGGATCAAGTATCAACTCGTCTCAATTTGGTGAATTTCCCCGGAGTTCAGAGTTGACAGCAAACTACATTGACAAATGGTCCCTCTTTCCAGCCAGTGTTCTTCTTGAGGATTTTTAAGGTTAGAGGAAAATAACATTATGATTTTCCAATAAATCTATTAAAGACTGCAATAAATTATGAACCTCTGAGCAAAAGGATGTGTCATCCCAGAGACCCAAACACAACTGGCAAAGATCTCAGGTTTGACAGCTATGGCTTCTGTCATTTTGTTGGTACACCGTCTTTAGGTCTGGCATTCTTTCCAAAGTGAAAAGAATGGGGTTACAATATTAAACAAGATAATCGTGTTTATCTCACTTTTGCGCTGCTTAATGAATCTTTAATGGCAATTCTGAGGCTACCTTGCCCCTTAATGTTTTCTAACCTTGTCACTAAAGATTTTCCTCCAAGAAATGGCACTTAGTGTGACATGGCAAGAGGGAAAGGTTTTCTTAAGAGTTCCCTTTCGGGGCTGGTGAGATGGCTCAGCCGGTAAGAGCACCTGACTGCTCTTCCAAAGGTGATGAGTTCAAATCCCAGCAACCACATGGTGGCTTACAACCACCTGTAATGAGATCTGATGCCCATCGAGCGGAACGAGCGGGGTTGACTGAAAACAAGGGAGAAAAAAAAAAAAGAGTTCCCTTTCCCTTCCAATATTTTTTTTTTTCTGTCCAACACTAGGTAACTAGATCATGGTCATATTTCTCTTCATGATTGGTTTCTCCTTTTGCAAATCAAACATTTCTCTGTTTCTAAAAGAAAAGCCCCAACACGCAATATAAATAAAATATGTGCTATACATTCACAAATATGAAAGCCCACTGTATGAGGCAATTCCCTAGAAACATAGGAGTGTGGTGGGTGTGGTGTGATGTGGTGTGATGTGTCTATGTGTGTGTATGTAGGTATGTTAGACTGGCCTACACTATCAGAAGCTAGAGAGCCCCACAATGGACACCTGCACTGGGGATCTCAGTAGCTTCTCAGTGTAGGTTGCTGAAAGCCTCAGAACAAGGACCAATGATACAATACCATTTCTGAACACAAAGGCGTGGAACCTTCCTAGAGTCGCTGGCCTGGGTCCATGTTGGAAAGCTGAAGAAGCTGGAGTCCGGTGCCCTGGACTATCCCAGTGACAATAGATGTGCTTGCTCACAAAGAAGCTGAATTAAAATCTCACTGGCGCTTGCGAAGAGAACATTAATACAGACATAAGAAACTAGTCATGAGCTTGAGGGAGAAGTAAGGTTTTTAATCACTGTGAGCAATAAGTGGCTGGATTATTCCATGACAGAAGATTTAGAGCTTTGGGCTGTAATTAGTTTGTATTTAAAATTTGGTCACTTAATTTTGACGTTATTATTTTTAGTACACCATCTTTGTGCCTCTGTAGTTTGGACATTTGAAACTGGATTCGTGTCATTTTGTGAACCTCTGGGCCTGTCACTCGCTTCAAGAAGGATGTTCTTGAAGTCATCTGCGCTGTAACAGATGTCTGTATTTCTTTCCTTCTGATTGCACACTGAAATTCCATCCTAGGACAGATGACATTTTATTTGCCTACCAACTGGCTGATGGATAGCCTGGGTTGTTATTCCATTTGGAAATGATTAAGTACTATTGATATGAACATATATGTGACGGTTATCCATAGACCTGTGCCTTTATTTTCCTTGGGTGCATGCAGTATAATCACTGCCCTGTAACTTCATGTTTGAGCATTTAAGAATTTACCTGACTGCTTTCCAAACAGCTGTGACATTTAAATTTCAGCCGCCACCATTCAAGAATCTCACCTTGTTATCATCTGTCTTGTTTATTATGCCCATTCTAATGAGTACAAAATTTTCTGGCTTTCATTAGCATTTTCTCAGCAGAATAATGATGTTGGGCATCTTTTTGGGAGCCTGTTGGCATCTGGATACATTCTTTAGCAAAATTACTGTTTGATAACTTTAAACTTAGGTTATTCTTTTTTTTTTTAATTTGATTCTAATGGTTTTTTTATGTATTTGAGGCATATATCGCTTATCTGGTATATGGTTTATCAAAAACGTTATCTGGATTATTTTTTTCTGCTTTCTTTAAGCTGTCCTCTGTAGCATAAGAAGGCTCTTGCCGTTTGCCTGATGGCTCATTTTTTGTTGTTGTTGTCCATGTTTTTGCTATCACACCAAAGAACTTGATTTACGGAAATAAGCTCACAAGGAGGACTTTCGTCTTAGTGTTTCCTTGGCTGCAATGAAACACCATGCCCAAAAAGCAAGTTGGGGAGGAAAGGGATCATTTGACTTCCACTTCTGTAGTATCACCGTTCATCATTAAAAGAAATCAAGACAGGAACCTGAAGGCAAGAGCTAATGCAGAAGCCACAGAGGGGTGCTGTTTACTGACTTGCTCACCATCAGAGGGATGTCACCACCCACAATGGGCTGGGCCCTCCCCTGTCAATCACTAATTAAGAAAATGTCTTCTAGGCCTGCCTACAGCCTGATCTTATGGAGCATTTTCTTTTTTTCTTTTTTTTTTTTTTTTAGATTTATTTTATTTATTATATGTAAGTACACTGTAGCTGTCTTCAGACACTCCAGAAGAGGGCACCAGATCTCATTATGGATGGTTGTGAGCCACCATGTGGATGCTGGGATTTGAACTTATCACCTTCGGAAGAGCAGTCGGGTGCTCTTACCCGCTGAGCCATCTCACCAGCCCCATGGAGCATTTTCTTAATTGAGATTCCCTCCTCCCAGATGGCTTTAGCTTGGGTCAAGGTGACATAAAACTACCCAGCACATTATCATTTTTTTTTCTTTTATAAGAGTTTTATAGTTGTTGTAACTTTTACACTTGAGCCTGCATCCATTTAGAATGAGTTTGAGCATATGGTACGAAGCAATGGTTCAATTTTATTACATCATCTGCTATAAAGACTGTTCTCTAATTGTCTGGGCATGGCAAGTTCTTAGACCCAGCAATGACATTCCTCTGTACCTTTTTTTCTTTCTTTCTCCTTTTACGATGTTTACTGAAAGTCCATTATCCATGGCTGTAACAGAAGACCCTCGACTGGGTGATTAATGAAGCTCAGAGACTAGTTTCTTATATCTTTAGTGGTTGGGAAACCTAGCACTAAGGCAATGACATCTAACGAAAGAACCTCTGTTCTGTTACTACACAGGAGAGGGTCAAGGGCATATGAGAGCACACACAAGGGTCAAATCAATTCTCCCACTCCCACAACAGCACTGTGTCGTTAACCTACTTAGGAGAACACAGCCCTCATCCCTAATGTCGAAGTTTAAATACAGCTGATTCCTTGTGCCAATCAAGTTCTATGGGGGCCACACCCTGCTTGCTCAGGCTGCTATTTTATAGAATCCAGGACCACCATCCCAGGGATGATACCACCCACAATGGGCTGGGCCCTCCCCTATCCATCACTAATTAAGAAAATGCCTTCTAGGCCTGCCTACAGCCTGATCTTATGGAGGCATTTTCTTAATTGAGCTCCCCTCCTCTCAGATGGCTTTAGCTTGGGTCAAGGTGACATAAAACTATCCAGCACATTCCATTTTTTTTTTCTAGAGTAGTAGAACAGAGTGGGTATGTTTGCATCACTCTGGTTTTCTGCAGTTACTCAATAACACAAACAATCCCAGTTAAAAGAAGAATTAAGGGAAGAGTTTTCCCTTAGCTCTTCTGGGGCGGTTCCTGAGAAAGGAATGAACATTCCTTATCTTGGAGCACAATGCAATTGGTAACGAAGGGAAGTCCAGGGGACACTACCATAAAGACGACTAGGATGGGCACAGCTGTAGTTCCTAACCTAATTTAGAAGGCCCTTGGTGTCCTTAGATTGATAATTAAGACTCTCTGATCAAGCCGGGCAGTGGTGGCACATCCCTTTAATCCCAGCACTTGGGAGGCAGAGACAGACAGATTTCTGAGTTCGAGGCCAGCCTGGTCTACAGAGTGAGTTCCAGGACAGCCAGGGCTATACAGAGAAACCCTGTTCCAAAAAAAACAAAAAAAACAAAAAACAAAACAACAACAAGACGCTAATCAATTACCACGAGTTCTCAACAAAAAGCTTGGTTATAGGCAAATCTGTTTGTTATCTAAATACTCTGTTCTATCACTTTAACCATCTCATTGTCTAGACAATCTTTTTGTTTGACTGTTGTAGAGTTAGTGTCTTATTGGGCAACAGGTCTCCTATTCGTTGTCTATAGTCTTGAGCTTTACTCAAGTTCAAGTTCAAAAATCCTGGCCATCTTTTATCCTGGAATCTTCCCTCCTCCCGAAGTCTATACTTGTTGCTTCTTGTCTATCAGGAATGGAATGTCAGCCATCTTGTATTGATAGCTAGTTTTCCCCATGTGCCTTCTAAGCCTAGCACTCTGGCCCAGGCCCTAACGTGAACTTAAAGTATATTTTCTGCATAATGATAAAAAGTTATCCTTAAGGCGGCTGTCCTTAAATAGCCTGCTTCCTTCTTAGTCGGGTCAGCAGGCAAGGTAGTCACAGGACCTGAAAGTTTTTAAACGACTTGCTGACATCTGCATCCAACTGCAGATTCTGTAACAAGGTCATGTTGCTAGAACCAGAGTTTCCTGCCAGGGGCTGGCAGGATGCACGTCTCACACAATGGAAGGTGAGATCCCTGAGCTCTGAAACCAAGCTGATGCAGATTAGTGCAGATCTCAACCTCGATTACAGTGCTGAACCATGAAAATGGATGACTTTCTAACAACCGTGGGGGGAGCTGATTTTCAGAAACGAGGGAGCTATGATACTCCTGCCAGTATGGATTCTGTGACAGGAACATGTGGGGAAGAGCTAGGGGGAAGCCACAAGCTACATCTTGCTGTCTTGTCTGTATGAGAAACTGTTTTCATTTCCTATCTGAATGACCTAGGTGGTCAACTTGGCTAATGCACACATGTCAGGTGGCACTACAGAAAACAGGTAACATTGGAACTCTCATTAGATGTTTACTATAAAGTAATTGGATGTGGATCTCACTGAAAGGCTCATAGCAATTACAGAAGGGATTGCTCATAAATCAAACAGATCATTTTGCTAAGCGATGGGTTCATAAAAATCTCGTGTAAAATCTTAATCAGAAAACCACTCCTAACCCTACATTTGTTTGCTTACTTTAAAGCTGATTTCCCCTGCCCAGTTCTTAGTCATTCACTAGGTTTCAGACTCATTTATATCAATCAAGAGAAAGCCTGCTTCCTCCCCCCCACCCCCCAGGAGATTATGGAGCCTAGGAGGAGTAAAAGCCGCCAGCAATGACAGTCTTGATAAGGCTGTATTCATTTTCTTTTTTTTTTTTCCAACGGACTATGGTTTTAAATTATGGCTATCACTGGCACAGACACATTTACGTTTGAGTCTGCTCTAACCTGAGAGATTCCAAGCACACTGGAAATAATGTGTTTCCTTTGTTCTGATCCCAACCACTGAATAAGAGACAAGTGGAGTGGGTTCCTCATAAATATGTATTGACCGCCTGGGTATTAATGTGTGAGAGAGAGATGTAGAACTCTGATTAGTGAATGAGACCTTCTGGAAGTAGATGAACTATCATGAATGGAGAGAAGATGCTATTAGTGGATTTTATTTGTCTCTTTCCTTATGCTCGAGTTGCAGTCACCTCTCTCTCCCTCTCTCTTTCTCTCTCTCCTTCACCCTCTACCCATCTCTCCCTTCTGGATCTCAAAGGAATACTAATAAAAAGCCTTGCTACAGGCTCTTTCCGCTAGGTACCCAGAAGAACAATACAGGAAGCTTTTACCTTTATTCCTTTTCTTACCCTGCTCAGGAGCTTGCTAGACACAAAGCTTCCCTCATCCCTATCTCGAGGCTGAAATAGGGAACAAATTAAAAATAATGCATTTGTTTCGACTTGTTAGATTGGATTTTACTACACAAAATAAAAGACACCGAGGTCGTGCTGGTCTCTAGGACATAAGGACTTGTAATTACATCTTTATAGATTTTATACCGACGCCCCACTAGGCTTTGAGGATAAACTACTGCATCGAACTTTCTGGAGCAGAAACCACAAACAGCAGAATTTTTGCTTGGTTAACCACGTGGTCAACAGTTGGTTTGGTTGCAATTTCAGAGCCTTAACAGGTTGCAGAGGACGAACTGGTGGGAAGTACGGGCTTACACACCCACGCAGGTTGTGTAGCTCTAAGCCTTAAAACGACAAGAAGAGGAACCGTTCCCGTGGCTTCGGGTCTACAGAGGGTTCAAGTGCAGCTCAGGCCATGAGTCAGGCTGGGTGCTGAGATAGGCTAGGATTCCACTCAGACGGCGAACGCAGGGTCCCCCACACCAGCAGAGACGTCACCCACAACGTCTCAGAGGCTTAGACTCAGGCTGCCCACACCGAACCCAACACCCTGGCGCTGAGGACGGGCGGTTCTATCGCATTGGAGAGCCAGAAGGTGGCTGGAGGGGATGCCAGAGCTTTCCGAAACAAAAGCAGCTCTTCCTCTTTTATTAAGGCTTGGGACACTTGTACTGGCCTCAAGGAGGGCCGAGGTGGGCCGAGAAGCCCAGAATGCTAGATCGATGTCCCCTCCCCGCGGATGGTACGGCCCAAACTGGGCGGGAACCCGGAGGCCCGGCGGCCCTGTCCCCGCCCCACTCCCGGAGGCCAGCGAGCGAGCGCGCGCCCCGCAGACCCCGCCCCCGGCGCCGTCCCTGGCTCCGCCCCTAAAGCCCGCTCCTCTGCCACTGCGGGGAGACCGAGGCGGCTCTGCGGACGCAGCTCCTTCGCCGCCTTTCCCCCTCCCGTCCAGTGCCCAGGCGGCTCCTGGTGGCGACGCTGCCCTGGGTGGGAGGCGCGGCCCCGCGGCAGCTGAGCCCTCGGCGCGGCGCAGCCAGCTCTCCCGCCCGCGCGGCGCCGTGACAGGTGCAGGGTCCCCGCCCGAGACCCACCTGCAGGGACTGTCGAGATGCCTACCATGCGGAGGACAGTGTCAGAGATCCGCTCGCGCGCGGAAGGTGAGTGACCGCCGCAGCAGGAGGCTGTGCGCCCTGCATGCGTGGGGGCAGGTGCGAGCAGCCTGGGGTCCGACGTGTGTGTGTGTGTGTGTGTGTGTGTGTGTGTGTGTGGCCGGGAAGAGACATCTCATCCCATCTACACCCCCCACTCCCTTTTCCCAGTAATCTGGTTGTCGCCCCTGATCGCCAGTGAACCCTTCCGCCAGCTCTGCCTTCAGCACACTAGCAAATGCTTTCCAGGATCCAAAACCTCGGAATTTATGCGCTGGCGGGAGCCCCAAGGTTTCCTGTACACCGCAACGCGGACTGTTCAGTCCTTGTCTCCCAGAGCGCTCGCCCGGCTCTCCTCCTTCGCCAACAGCGCACTATCTTTGCAATCTGCCTGTTCCCTATGAGCTTACCCGTGCCCATGAATAGATTCCCTCCAACCTACTGTCTCCAGCGCCCACCATTGTGCTGCCTCCACTTCACGGCTTCCTGAAGAGCCGGTTTGCCATTCCCAGGTGTCGCAGATTCTTTGATCCACGGTTCCCAGCATCTCTGGGCTGAAAGAGCCTTAATTGGGTTTGGGTGCTCAGTGGATACCAGGCTGCGTTCCAGTCTCTGCACTTCTGCCTCCTGTGGCTCACCGGGCTCTAGTTTGAGGTTTCATTTTTGTTTTTCTTTTTTTTGCTTGAAGCCTGCACTTCGGCCGACTGAACTGACTTGAGTAAGGTGCGTGCTGCTTTTGTTGCTCCACCCAGGGCCAGCTGTTGAGTGGTTCCACTTGTAGGAAGTGTGCAACAGATGCCCTAGGTTATGGGCTAGGGAGCTTTGGCAAAGACTGAGCTGCTGTGCACCCTGATTGAGGAGCCCCCCTCCTCCTGTCTGGCGTGTGGCAGGCTTTTAATAAACATCTCTTGGTTTTACTAGGGGAAAAAAAAACCCGGTATACTTTTATTTTCTTTCTTTCGTTTGTCTGTTTTTCCATTTCACTAACTCTGTCCTTCAACGTTGTGGAATGACACTATTTTGAGAAAGAATCTATCTTGTTACAGTCACTGATTCTCATCCCTGCCCCCATCTTGACCGTGAGATAGATGATAACGGGGTGGGGGGGGTGTGGAGTAGAAGCGAGGAGAATAGGATTTCTGGGGGCGGGAGTAGTAAGAGCTGTAAGGACCTCATGTGAAAAATAGGAATTCCGGGCTCTAATATATAGGCAAGAGACAAGGAAATAAACACTGACCTGCAGCTTAAGAATTTAGTATATAAATGTATTTATTTTTTTTCAATTTCGAGGGAAATGGATGAATGCACTAACCACTGTCTGAGTGATGGAAGCAGCAAAGGATAGCTGGTGTTAAAATATTATTTAGCACACCGGTTGATGTTTTCGAATACTAGCAACCATCGGATCATATATTAAGGGGGATGGAGGGAAGAGTAAGCCATCTAAAGGCAACGTTAAGCTCCTGTCACTTTGAGAGAATTTACAGTAGCATCGAGAGGCTGTGGTAGGCACCTCCTGTGTTGTTCAGAGCACTTTCACAACCATTGCCTTATAGGCTCTTGCACCACTGCTGGAGGCTGTTGAAAGTGGAGGATGATGGCTGAGGAGGCCTGGCTCAGGATGGCTCAATGAGTTGATCAAAGGGAAACAGCTGGTTCAGTGATACACTTGTATCAGGGGCTCAGAAAACAAACAAACAAACAAACAAGGGCTGCTGCTATCAAGTCTGTGCAGCCCTGAGTATCCATTGGTGTCAGGGTCCTCCTGCTGCCTCCGGAATGACCCTTCTTCCGGATTGGTTGATTTCACTTTAATATGTGTCAGCTGATAATATCTCTGGGGCTGTGGGCTGGGGATTTGTGACCTGTTGATTGGCCTTCCACAGGTTCCTCTCCTAGGGAACAATCTCCTTGCGAAATAAGGCCTTATTCTAAACTGCACTCACCTTGGCCTCCATTAGAACAGGATGGGCTCCTGACTCAAAGGCAGCCAACCCAAATCGAGTCACAAGCTTGTAACCTTGTAGGCTTGTAAAAACAAACAAACAAACAAAAAATTCCCCGTGCTACTATATCACTACCGGGGAACTTAAAGTTAGAGGAAGAATGAAAATCGAAGCCAAAGGGGACAGAATTGAAGGGGCTTCTAGGAGAGAAAATGGGTGACTGTAGTATGCCCTGAAAGTAATACCAAATTAGGCAGCGGGAAGTGGGTGAAGAGCCTCAGTGGAAGAGGTCTAGTATGGAGGCCTGACCTTTGGCCCCCTTCCTTACTTTGCTACTCAGAAGTCTATGCAGGGTTAAACCATTCCTCCTCATTTGAATCGACTTGTGTGGATTTCTGTTCCCTTAGTCTAGATTGGCCCCACACATAGCTACTGTGCACTTGGAAGTTGCTTACAGCCAAGGTGTAAAGAAAGGGCTTAAATAAAGTGGGCAGCAGATCCTCTTA
Organism: Mus minutoides; assembly: GCA_902729485.2. Taxonomy (NCBI): domain Eukaryota; kingdom Metazoa; phylum Chordata; class Mammalia; order Rodentia; family Muridae; genus Mus; species Mus minutoides. The sequence continues at coordinate 1,124,918 of LR749935.1, read as the reverse complement.
GTGGGTAGGTTGTTAATTGAACACGGGACTTGCTGTGGGTGGCACACATCCTATGGAAGTGTAGGACTTCGGTCTTTGCTTAGGAATGAGCCAGTGAGTAGGTAGGACTGACTGCAGAGCCCTCTTGTAGTGCCAGCTTTGGGTGTGGAGGATCCCAAGGGGATCGTGTTAGATGTGGCTTCTGATTTAGGAAGTCCAGGTGCTGGAACAGTCACACTTACGACAGGTTCAAAGGTCATGCTGCTAGCTGCAGATAGCAGTCTCTTGAAGGGCATGGCCATCTGTTTCAGAGCTCGAAAGTGGTGAAGGTAATCATAAGGGCTTAAAGGAAACGGTTAAAAATGAGCGGGGCTTACATGAGACTTCAGGAATGTGGCTACAGGCTAAGGGAAACCCAGAAGGAGGAGGGGGTAAGTTTGGACAGGTGGAGCCCTGCTGGATCAGAGCATTGTCAATGCCAAGTGAGTCACTCAGATACAGAGCTGATGAATATTTGGAAAAGGTCTTAGATTTTGCCTAATCTAATTTCTCACTGGAGCATGCTACTGATATACAGTCACTGCCGGCCCTCCACAGCCACCGTGGAGCCAAATCCTTGTAACAAAGTGGCACCCTAAAAGAACCATGTTAGATCAGACAAAAAGCATGGGGAAGGGTTCTGCAGGTCAGGTGCTGTGGCTGATGGGTTATGGAGTAGCACAGAGAAAATGGGGACCGAGAACCAGAGAGAGTTTGGAGTAGGTTACATGGGCATTCAGCCTGTATCTCTCCAGTTCCTGTAACAGCCCACCTAGGTGTGAGGGGTACATCAGTGTGCACATTGTAATGAAGAAGGAACAAAGCAAAACCCGTCAGATTGTGGAGTTTTGTTATTTGATAAAAGATGTTGGAAAAACAGCCAAGGTCGGATGAATGGACCTGAGGATTAAGGAGGCTGGGTGGGCTCACCTTCCTAATTTGCTGTAGCAGATAGAGGGACAGCCAGGGCAGAAGCCTCAGGGCAGGGGAGTCTGGAGTGTCACAGGTCCACAGAGGTTGAATTCTATAGGGAGTGAAGGGCAGGAGACAGACAGACAGACAGACACACACACACACACACACACACACACACACGCGCGCGCGCGTTTGTTTGTTTGTTTGTTTGTTTGTTTTTGAAGAGAGTTCTCAATAGCTTTTTTGTTGTTTTTGTTAATTTCACTTTATGAAATGCTATCCCAGTGCCTGAAAACAAAGCTTCTTAGATGGTATCCTGAAGAAGCTGTGGGTGTGGACAGCTGGGGTTCACGTGCCTACTGAGGTTCTGGTTCTGAAGTACATTCTGAGGAATCCTTCCTTACTGTCTTGAACCTGACCATGGAGAGGACTCTACCAAACCAGTCAAAGGGGCTCAGTACAAGAAGAGAATACTTCAAACTTGATAGTTATAACACACCCAAGTTGATCGTGTTTGCCGGGTGTGATTGTACACACCTGTAATCTAAACACTTGGGAGGCTAACGCAAGAGGATTGAAGGTCAGCCTGGGCTAGCTAGGTCTAGACTAGACTTTTAAAAAAAGAAACAAACGGAAGAGTGACATGTTTTTTGTTTGTTTGTTTGTTTTGTTTTTCGAGACAGGGTTTCTCTGTATAGCCCTGACTGTCCTGGAACTCACTCTGTAGACCAGGCTGGCCTCGAACTCAGAAATCCGGCTGCCTCTGCCTCCTGAGTGCTGGGATTAAAGTCGTGCGCCACCACGCCCAGCTGAGTGACATGTTTTTAAGATTCTTGGAAATAGTGAAGTTAGGTACAGGGAAACCATTGAACTTGGGAAGCTTCAGTTCAGAAATAATACTGAGCACTCGTAGATACATTCCCAGAAAGCACAGATAGATGGATTACAGAGAGCACCGTTAGATGGATAGAACAGAAGGCTACATAATTCAGGCTTCTTTCCTGCTATTCCAGTGTCTGAATCACAGACTGAAATACCCCTTGCTCACCTAGAATACTCTCTTTCTCCCTCAAAAGCTAGTGTAGAAGTAGCCACTCAAGGTCAGCAACACCAAGTCCCAAGAGATGTTGGCTCCCTGGGCTTTTCTGCTTTATGGGCTGCACACATGCTGTTCATAAAGTCCACTGCGTGGTCACTGGGTCTCAGCTATCCTATAGGAGTTCCGTGCCAAGTAAACCATGGAAGGGGAATAAAGGATTTTCCTACAAGTGACACACAGTGACCAAACGCCTCATTTGCATTCACTCCCATCTGCAGGAGAAGCTGGGGAGTGGAGGTTTCCAGCTGACCACATTACTCAGTGTGGTGTTCCTAACAAGAAAGGGAGATGACTACTGGGCAAAACAACAGACTCAGTCATACCCAGGGGCCCCAGGCTGCCAAAGGTTCTTGCCTGAAGTACCAGGGAGTTTTAGAGCCCATAGTTTACAAAATAATCGGCATCACATGCTGCTCAAAACTGAGAACATATACTTTAAAGCGACGAAGAGCAGACGGCCCCATGCCTTCTATTATTTTCTGTTGAGTGTTATAATGTACAAATGTTAAGCTAGTCGTGGCTGTGAAAAACATGCCATGCCTAGAAACCTCTAAGCTACAGAATAGTGTGTTCAATTTACTTAAAAGATTACAAAAGGAACAAGGTAAGTACTTGTAATGGACAAATTTTTAGGAGGCCCTTTCAGTTGTCTAGAGCAAAAATGACTAAATGGCCTCATTCTTTTGGCCACTACGTGTTGTGTATCCTCTGCATGGGAGCCGGGACAGAGGGTAAATGAAAGAATCCTGGGTGTGGGGTCCCCGGTTTATAACCAGGAGTCATCGTGCTGATTGGATCTCTGTGTGTCATTTCAGTTCGTACAACTCTGAAGGTCTAAGTGCAGTACAGTGGATTCGGTTGTCTAATGAATAGCTTAGAATCCACTGCACATTCTGTCATTCCACGGGCACGGAGACTTGATGTAGGACCCTGGTTAACAGCCCAGGCTGAGGAGACTCGGGAAGGCTGTGGGGAGCTTGCTGGGTGCATATCTGCTGAGGATAAATGTCATTGGGGGAATGCCCTTGGCTTTAGTTTTCATTCTTTGCTTCCTAACAAATGGATCTTTCTCTGTCCCTATCCTCCCTAAGGGCAGGGACTTCACACATAGGCACGGAATGACCCTGCCCCCAGGTCATTGTAATTAGTAAATAAAGATGTCAACAGCAATAGCTAGACAGAAGAGACATAGGCGGGATTTAGGTTTCTTGGGCTTGGGGTGGGAGAGAGGAAGAAGGGGAACTTTAAGGAAGAGAGGAGGAAAAGCCACCATGAGATAGCTGAGGCATAAAAATACATGGCAGGGTTAGCCAGGCATGGTGGCGCACGCCTGTAATCCCAGCACTTGGGAGGCAGAGGCAGGCGGATTTCTAAGTTCGAGGCCAGCCTTGTCTACAGAGTGAATTCCAGGACAGCCAGGACTACTCAGAGAAACCCTGTCTCGAAAAACCAAAAAAAAAAAAAAAAAAAAAAAATACATGGCAGGGAGGGCTGCCCAATTGGAGTTAAAGAGCAGCCCAGATGAAACATTGTTAATAGTAAATAATGACTCAGGGTTATCAAGAGGAAAGTAGATTCTAACAGCCTGGAGGGTAGGCAGCTGCCCAGCTTTGGGCTACCTAAGACATACTGTAAATATAAAGGCTGTGTGTGTCTTTCATCTAAGAACTCAATAACCTAAGTCAGGATAGAGACCCCAGGCCAGGATTTTAATAATTTCTACTACACTTTTGTCTGTTTTGTTCACCGATAGATATATCTATCACCCTAGACAGGAGGGCACTGATGGACCAAAACAGCAGTTCCACTCAGCCAGTTTGTTAGGCGTAATTACAGGACCATGAGTGACACCAAACAGACATGTCTCAGAAGTCTCCCTGGAGCCATGGGTGATGACTTTCTCATAGCAGCGTAGGTATGGCCTGTTCAGTTTACTTTCTACTGTGCATAAACTCCACAGCCTCCGGAGAGCGCGTGCAATTGGAGCGGAGGTTGCCTAAGGAAGTAATTCCAAATAGTTATTAGGCTAGCCTGTGCTGTGTATCCCTTGTGTGCCAGCTACTTGGGAGCTGGGACCCAAAGGATGGTGAATAAAAGAAACTGAAGCTGTGTTCCGGACACAATGAAAGAATGGCCACATTTCGGGCCCATATTTGTTGAATCCAAGGACTGCTGTTAATTAATTTTATTAGTTTGGCATTTTGGTTTAGCCTACACTTTACTAAGGAGTTTTCTCTGGGTTTATATTTAGGCTACTTGAGATGTTTTTGTGTGTGTGTTTTGTTTTGTAAAACTGCTTTCGGAATGAACATCTTCATAGACCTTTGTAGTCCTTTTTGAATTATTTCCTTGGGCAAAATCTCTAGAATTGGAATTTCTAGGTTAAAACTGTGTATTTTTTTTGTAAATAATTTTGATACATTTTTCAGATTTGCTGAAAGGATTATTTTACTTCAGACTTCCATTGGAAATAATCAGAAGTGCCTGTGTCCCTGGTTCTTCTCATTGGTCTGTAGTGGGTTGGTTGGTTGGTTTGTTATTCTGATAAATATACAGCCCAGGAGGTTACCTCTGTAAACCTAGTCATTACTTAATTACCAGGTATGTTTTTGGATAAGTTTAGTATTAGATTTGTTTTTGAATTGTTTATTTGTGTTCCTATACAACATTTATTTTATGTAACAGTTATGCAAAATAAAGAGCTCTGTTGTGGCATCTTCATGTTGGCAAAGGCTGGCACAGATCCCTTTTGCCGCCTCTTACTGCCTTCTCTTCTTCCACTCCCTGCCTCCTTCATCCTTCCCCCAATCACCTTCTTAGCTTGACACCTTTCTTCCCTTAGATTCTACAAGTCAGAGAAAACATGGTAGCTGGATTTTAATAACTTCCTGTAGGTTGAAGATTTGAATTCTTTCCTGATTGTGTTAGCTTTGTAGTATTTTAGCATCTATACAAGCTAATATTGAATGTGCTGTGTGTGTCCAGTGGACAATTTCAGTTGTTATACCTCAGGAGTCACCCACTCTTTTCTGTTTTGAGACAGGTTCTCCTGATGGTCTGGAACTCACCAAGGAAGCTAGGTTCTCTGGCTAGTGAGCTCCAGGGATCTGCCTACATATTACACGTGTGCACCACCAACCCAGCCTGGCCTTCTCACGAGTTCTAGGGTCAAACTCCGGTTCCTATACTTGCAAGTCAAGCATTTTACCAACTGAACTAGCTCCCTCGCCCACAAGTTACCTTTCAAGAAGTATTATCTTCTAGCTTTTTTCCCTTAACATTTCTCCTTTAATATCACATTTTATTTCAAGATAGACAAGTCTTAGATTTTTTTTTTCATCCAGTATTTCTAGATTTCATTTTATCTGATGGGATTTCTAAAACCTGGGGGTTTCACATTCAGGTGAGAAGTCAGGCCATGATCTGATTTCTTTTCCCTCAAATTTCTTCTCTTCATTCTGTATAATAGTCAAATATTTGATAGCCCGATTTTCCTGCTGTGGTTTGAGAGGCTTCTTCCTCTCCTCAGGTTTTCTGGAGGTGATCTCTCTCTTCCTCCCTTACATCCCTGGCTGGTTCATTTTCTGTCAACATAATCTAGAGTCACCGAGGAAGAAGGAACCTCAGTTGAGAAATGCCTCTGCACATTTGCCAGTAGACAAATCCATGGGCATTTTCTTGATTAATGATTGGTGTGGGAGAGGACCAGCCTCCTGTGAGTGGTGTCATCCCGGGTAGCCATCCTAGGTTGTATAAAAAAGCACCAAGAGCAAGCCAACAAGCAGCATTCCTCCATCTTTTCTGGTCGGTCCCTGACTCTAGTTCCCTGTTGGAGCTGATGACCTCTACCTGTAAGCCACACACACAACTTTCTGTCCAAGCTTGTTTTGGGCATGGTGTTTAGCTCAGCAATAGACAGTAAACTAAAGCAGTTCCCACTACTCTATTTTGCTCTTTCTGTTTTATTCTGTAATATCAAATTCCTTTATAGCAACTTCATAAAAGCAGGTTCTGTTTTACTCTTTCTGATCTTTCCTGTAACTTTTTTTTCTGTTTTCATGTTTATTTGCGCACCTAAATTTTGAATGTATTAGTCAAGCTAAAAAGAAGAGGCTGAGGTGTGTTTTTTGGTATTACATTAAAGGTATAGTTTCAAATTGATAAAATTAGCATAGTTATTATTATAGGCTGTGTATACCCAGTTTCTCTATATTCATTGGATTTTTTTTTCTTTCATGTGCTGGGGAACATGTTCTTAGTAAACCCTACTTATTCTAATAAACTATACAAGTGCATTTGTAGTGTATTGTTTGAAGACATTGTGATTGGGATTTAAAACAAACAAAACAAAACTCTGTGTTCTTCTTTGTAACTTTTAGGACCTGCCTGTGAAGTGAGAGCTACTGACTTAAAATCCAACTATCGGTTAAACCTTCTACTTATTCTAATTCAAGTGTAAGCCAAATATTTGGTGTTAAATGGAAATTGATTTGGGATAAAAATTAAAATTCATAAACCTAAAAGAAATTTAAAGGAATAAGTTAATGATATATTTGCTTTTACTCAAACATTAAATGTGATAAAGTAAGTAATATAGTATAATATCTTTAAAAATACATATCTACATAAATGATATATAACCATGTTTGCTTTAGCCTAATATATCCAAATTCATATCATTTCATCATGTTATGTTTTATATAGATGTTATATGAAACATCTTTGATTATTTGTGCTAAGTTTTACAGGTATGGTAGGCATGTCATATTTATAATGCATCTCAGTTCAGACTGAGCCTGCTTCGGCTGCTCAGTAGCTTCAGCTGGCTGCCCTGTGAGACAGCAGAATGGTTAATCCCCCTAACATGTGCTAACATGTATGTATATGTTAGCCTTCAAGCTTCCGTCCGTCCGTCCTTCCTTCCTTCCTTCCTTCCTTCCTTCCTTCCTTCCAAGTGGCACTCACGTGTCTTAACACCTCATACATTATGTTACTGCCACACTACTTCTGTTTTTGATATGACCCTTGTGGGAATTCAGGAATCTGATGTGAGTACATTGTGGCATCCATGTCTATTAAAAAGCTGTCCTTTGTTTTGTTTTTTCTAAATGGACAACAAACAAAAGGAATCTTGGGTACCACCTTGTTCATTTTTATTTCATTGATAACGTGCATGTGAAACAGATGTAACTATTGACCTCATGCTTTCCTGTAAGGCGCTTTTCACCTTCACCCTTGTTGGTCCGAGGGACCGTAGAACTGGGTTTCATGCATTATTTACACCTCTAATTGACCTGGCAAAGAGAGGTGTTGGTGTTAAGTTAAACCTTTGTTCATTATTTTGTGCACAATGCCTTTGAGGATGGCTGATCTTGAGCCTTCTGGAAGCAAGTGTCATGGTATCAGGTTAGTCAGGTGACAGAAAGTTCAGGCAGACACTGCTAAGAAAGCTGAAACCAGCCTGTGTTCTGGACCAGGGAACCAATTCAGCGGGTAGAGTATAGGATTGGTTTTTATAAAGCGAGCACACCGAGGTGTACAGGGCTGAGTCCAATGCCTTGTGTTGATTACAATCTGGAAGATTTAGCCATATAAGCTGGCTTCAGCCTTTTCCAAACTCTGCTTCCCAAGGTAAAGTGAACTCAGTGTAAAAGAAGTTCCCTTCCAGCCTCTGCAGCCATCTTTTCTCCTCTGGGTACCTACTTACTCATGTGGAGATTTAGCTTAACTCCAGTCTTGATAGTTTGTTTGCTTTTCTTGCGTCCTCTCCAACATTTGTCATCAGATTTCTTTAGGACAGCCACTCTGCTCGAGAAGGGCAAACTAGTGCAACCATTGGGAGGCAAATCGGCATGGAGATTCCTTCAAAAAGAACTGCCATTTGACTCATCTACACCGCCCCTAGACAGATACCCAGAGGATTCCGCATTCTACTACAGAGACACTTTTACATTCTGCTGACATTCATGCTTTCTGCTGGTATGTTCATCTTGTCAAGGAGATAGAACCAGTCTAGAGGTCCACTGATAGATGAATGGACAATGATGTGACACATACATACAATGGAATATTATGAACTGCCGAATTGGCAAAAAAAGTGGATCCAGCTGGAAAGTATAATATTTACAGAGGCTCCCTGTAACCAGACTTTTTTCTACTTTATGGGTCCCTGTTTCTACCACCCTTCTCTACCTTTATTCCTTCTAACCCCCACAATACTGGGTAGGAGGAAAAGAAAGCTACAGGAAAGGAGCATTGATATCGATAGACTACATCCTGATGATTAGGGACATTGAGTTTCTTGGGGCATTTTGATCTGCATCATCAGGATATCTGCAGTAAGCAGCGAGCAGCAGGAGGAACAGCATCTTGCGTTTATATAGCCTCACAAGAGTAGACCCCAGAATTCCAAACATCATACACACACTTAAAGCTGGCAAAATCACATTGCTGCCAGATCTCGAGGCAAATCATAGAATTTTTGCTTTAATCCCATGTATGGGATACGGGGCTGCGGTGGACGATCTGAAGCAGCCCTGTATCCCACACGTGGGATTAAAACAAAAATATATTCCCACAACTTTTCTATATTTTTAAAGAAGCCAAAATTCGAACCCAGAAACACGAGATCTGTATGTGCTCTCTCATATGTGGGTCTTGGCTATATTGAAATCCTATATGTACGTAAACAGGTGTACGAGCAAATAAAGCTTTAGAAAGGCGACAGGAGAGGGTAATCATTGGTGACTAGGAAGAATGGGGGTGGTGTGCAGAAGGACACGTGGGACTGGAAAGGGGAAAAGAAACTGGGGCTGGGAGACTACAAGGGGGGAACAGAGGTAGCAGGAGTGTGGGAAAGCAGAAGGAGGCCCATAAGAATGCACGTTGAGAATTTTGAGGTCGTATGATTGTGTTGTATGCTGCTTTTTTGTTCCAGGGGGAGGTGTTTGCAATCTGAAGCTTTACTCATTTTTCTTTGGTTTAAAAGTATTAAGTCTTTCTAGTATGTTATTTTTCTAGTATGTTATTTAATATGTAAATGTCATAAAGTACTTCTTTTTTTCTTTTCTTTCTTTCTTTCTTTCTTTCTTTCTTTCTTTCTTTCTTTCTTTCTTTTTTTTTTTTTTTTTTTTTTTTTTTTTTTTTTTTTTTTTTTTTTTTTTTTTTTTTTTTTTTTTTTTTTTTTTTTTTTTTTTCTCAAGACAAGGTTTCTCTGTATAGCCCTGGCTGTCCTGGAACTCACTCTGTAGACCAGGCTGGCCTCGAACTCAGAAATCTGCCTGCCTCTGCCTCCCAAGCGCTGGGATTAAAGGCGTGCACCACCACTTCCCTGGCCCCATAAAATACTTCTTAAAACATAAAAATATTTACACACACACACACACACACACGGTGCAAACACCTTGCCACCATTTCCCCAGCCCTCGGTGCCTGTAGCCGTGATTGTTGGGGCCCCCAGGTACAGGTGCCCTTTCCTTATCCAAGATGCTGGTCCCTAACCCAGCACGGACCCTAGGCCTTTGCACATGTAGGTAATCCCAGTGCTGACCCACAGACCTACTAAGGCTTCTGAATAAGTGCATTTTCTCTACAGCTGCTCTTGGACATCTAAATATACTGACCTCAGGAGCAGAGTGTGAGCTCTGAGGGCATCCATCTCCGGAATCTCTTCTTCCTTTCTCATGGTGTCGTCCAGTAGCTGGGACCTGCTGACCCGTCCCAGTTCTCTAGTGTATCTTACTCTTTTTCTTTACCTCAGGCCATGCCCTATTTCTGATCAAAGAAATTAAATACCTCCCTGTACACATTGTATCCAGATCTTGTATGTTGCACTTTGTTATGGATATTCTGGGTTCAGTCTGTCATGGATGCCAGAACTGTAATAAATGTCTCAGGCATTTTGCTAATTTTGTTTATGTCCACTGCTGTAGGCTGACATTCGAGAAAGGGCATGGGGAAACTACCTGCCACCTTTAGTGCAACACTGGCTCACACTGAGCAGGGCAGTGGCAGCTTGTGTGTGAACTGGAGATTTTTGGGTTTTAGGACCACGTGATGTACATAAGTGGTGTTTCGTGCCGGCCTCATGATCAAATTGGGAGCTTCTAAATCATGCTGAGCTCCAAGCAAGCCTACCTTGGATAAAATGTGTGGCATCTCTTAGGTGACGGTGATGTACAGCAGTGTCCTATAGTACACTGCTGTAGATCCCCAAGTTTACCTGATGGCAGAAAAGATGAGGGATGGAGCGTGGGAGACCACAGGGGTTCCAGCTAAGAATCCAGGAGTACACGGGTGTGACTTGGTACAGTTTTTAATCTAATCACACTGTTACCGAATGGGTCTGATTTTACTCCTTTTAATTCCCCTTCACAGGAATGGGCAAGTCCCTGTGCTAATATTCAGCCATTAGGTTTAGAAGCTTTTCTTTCAAATTCTCAATGGATTATTCAATATGAATAATATTCAATATTCAAAGTTCAGAGTGCACACGGTTTATTTTTAGCTGTGTTCTGTCCATTGTGTGAACTCCTTGACTGTGTGTGGTGGCAGTATTCCTGTTTTCCTACCCTTCTCGTTCTTAAATATGTGAAGGTAATTGTTATGTCCATCCTATGTCTGAAGGGCAGAGATGCATTCTACTGCAGCTAAAGGGGGGGGGGGGGGCTTAGCCACCTAGCAGAAAGGTCTTTGAAATATTTTTGATATCTTTGGTGACCTTATTCCCAGTGAATATATTCTCATAGATACTTTTGAAGACATTGATTTATTCCACTACGGTCTTACTAAAGAATATACCCATACCTCAGATCCCAGTTCACCTGCCTCTCTAGCTTGCTGGGATAAGCCCCCCCACCAATCCCTTTTTTAGACTCTTAATTTAATTCGACCAGCGTGTTCTCTGTGGCTAAATGGATCTAGCTTCAGGATGTGGGCAGTGGCCGCTGCTGGTGGTGAAGGGTCTCCTTTCAAAGTCCCGAGGATTGGAAAACATATCAGGCTGCCTGCCTTGGATGGACTACATTGTGTCTAAACTTTGTGGGAGTATTTTTTTTTTCTTGTTATCATGTCCATCCTTGTTTGTTTATGCATTTGTAAATGTTTCTTTATTACATAATAGTGTGGCTTCTGATTTACAGTGGAATTTTCTTTAACTTTAAAAAAAGTAGTTTGTGTGTGTGTGTGTGTGTGTGTGTGTGTGTGTGTGTGTGTTGGAGGTCTAAGCACAGTCTTGTGTAGATGGGTCGCTCTCTGCATCTTTTTTTACATAAGTTCTGGGGATCTGATCCAGGACACCAGGCTTGCAGGAAAGCGTCTTTATCTGCTGAGCCTTCTGACTGACCCTTTATTTTTCTTTTCTGTATTATTTTTCTGTTTTTCCTTTTAATAATACAATATTTTAGTTAATTCTTTGAGAGTTTCATACAGTGTATCTTATTACCTACTCTCAGATCGACCCGCTTCTTCCTACCCCACCCCTTCTCAAAGGAGAGACTATCTGGAAACAGTTGTCCTGGTCCCCTGGCTCTTGCAATCTTTCCACCTCATCTTTCATAATGTTTCATGGGTCTTAAGTGTAGGGGCCGTATAGTAAATATGTTACCTGGGACCATGCACTCCAGGATGAGTTGGCCTCTGCATTTTGACCATTTGTGGTGCCTTAGTTAGGGTTTTACTGCTGTGACAGACACCATGATCAAAGCAACTTTTATAAGGACAACATTTAATTGGGACTGGCTTACAGGTTCAGAGGTTCAGTCCATTATCATCAAAGTGGGAGCATGGCAGCTTCCAGGCAAGCATGGCACCTGAGGAGACGAGAGTTCTACATCTTCATCTGAAGGCTGCTCTGTGAAGACTGGCTTCCAGGCAGCTAGGAGAAAGGTCTCATTGCCTACCCACACAGTGACACACTTCCTTCAACAAGGCCACACCCATTCCAAGGCCACACCTACTCCAACAAGGCCATAGCCCCTAACAGTGTCACTCCTTAGGTCAAAAATGTTCAAACCACCATATATGACTTTCAGTAATGAGCTTCATTGACTACAAAAAAGAAGTTTGTTTGTTTGTTTACTTGTTTGGTTGGTTTTGAGGAGGGCTGAGAGCTGCACTTATCAGTAGGTATAAGCGTAAATCTAGAAAGCAGTGAGAGATAATACTGGTTTACAACAGTATCAGTAGTAGGCTCTCCTCTAGGTCTCATGACCTCACAGCCATGGGAAGTTGGCTGAGTTTAGGCTGCCAGGCATGGATTCCCTCTTACTGAGCTGCCCTTATGTATAATTAGGTACCTCTTGGTTACCACCAAAGTATCAGTGCCATTAGTGCACCTTTACTGGTATTTTGCCGTTCTGGTCCTTGTAGTATATTCAGGCATCAGGACTAGATAGAACTATTGATTGATTTTTTTCCCTTGACAGCCATGTGTGGCTCCTTCTGATACTATAAGAGCTAGTCATTGGGGAGGAGGTCCAAGGACTGTCAGAGTGTCTTTAAGCAACAAGATCTTTAACTTTTTCTTTAAGCCAATAGAAAAGTGAAAGTTCTAACTTTAAGACCAAGAGAGTCACTATTCCTGTCTTTTTCTTTTTTAATCAGTAAAAAGAAAAATCATCACAAAGGTTGGCTTTTTGTTAACTACAACGTGAATATAATTAGCAAAGGAAAAAAAAATTAAAACCCTCTTAATTTCCCCAGATGCCAAGTAGAGTTTCCCCTGGCCTTATTAAATCACTCTCCCCAAGGAACTTATTACTGGGGCGTGTGAAACACTCTCCTATATATTTGAATGTTGGTTAATACTAAAGACCAGAGCTTTCAGCCTGAGCTTAATAGTGGTCCTTATGTCAGGTATCTTTCTGTATTGTCCAACCGGAAATGTCTTTTTAAAAACGTCCACTGAAGCAAATGAATGATGGCCTCTTTTCTGTTTGGGCTTCTTGTGTGTTTTGTCTGTTCTGCTGGCAGCTATTGCTCCTGGAAACCCCAGACAATAGAGTGCTTTTGCACTGTGATGCACCCCAGAGGTCTTTAGCATTTTAAAAAGATTTCTTAGTTAAAAGTTTTCCATATTCTCTATTTTGATCATATTCTTTCCCTTTACCCAGCACCTCCCACATCCTTCATCTAGCCATTTATCCAACTTCATGTTCTTTCCCAAAGGAGGGGAAGGGTAGGAGTGAGGAAGACAGGGAGGGAAGCGGGAAGGAAAGGAGGGAGGGATAAAAAACAAACAGATCAGTCACTGGCCTATCAGCCCCACTCCAGGGCAGGCTCCACGCTCAGGTGTCCAGCACCATACAGAGTGTTCTGTTTACCATTTCACGCTGGTGTCTTATAAAGAATTCCCTCGAGAGAAAGTGAAAGGAGGCACTTAGAATTAATTCCCTCCAAACCTTCCCTGATACTGCTCCTGGCCCTTTTGAAAGCAGCGTGGCCTCGGGCAAGTCCCTGTTAATTTCCTGCGAATACCAGTTTCCTTTGGCCAAAGCTAATAACTGCCAGTAACATGTCTGCCCGCTGAAGAGAGGAGAGGAAAGCCTGGTTGCACGCTGGAATCTTGGGAAGTGCCTGACATGCCCCTGGGGCCCCAACCCAGAGTCTTATTTCACTGCGGGAAGACTGAGTTGAAACGGGAGATGGAAGTGACCTGGACTCCAGGGCTGTCCGTAGAGATGGTGGTAAACAGGCATACTGAGGATAAAGCTTGCAGGAGAGTCCAGCTGATTGGCTGATAGTAAAGATGTAGTGTCGAAAAATCCCAGTTTGGAGACTGTGGCCAAATGGTGGCACCGTTACTGAGCTAAACCTACTTACCCTCCAGAAAGTGCGAGGGACTCCCAACATGCACTGCGTTAGAAGAATCATTCAGCACTAGGCAGCATTTATTCATGGTGTGATTTCGAAGCTTTTGTTGCTTCAGCCCTCTCAGCGTTCTTGCTCTAGGCTGCTGGTCACCTCACAGGTGTGTAGATGTCATTGCTTTAATGTGGCCGAGCGCAGTGCTGGGTCCTTGAAGTTGCGCAGCCCACCAGCCGTCATCCACACAGCCCAGTTGGATCTTCAGTGGAGGTTTCTGTCGCATTTCCTAGCCACATCCTGACAAGCTAAAGGATGCCGGTGCTGCCCTACCTGGACCCGCGCACACAACCCTTAGATCTCTGAGTTTTCTTACCTAACCAGTCTTGGGTTGTTTAATCCTGCCCACGTGCTTACACAGAGGCATCCCAGCGCCACACCCAGTCTCCTGGTTAAGGTGGGGCAGAAGCTCTTTGATGCCTTTTCCTAGCTTGGTTCACTGCACTTGGGCTTTTTGCATGCCGGGAAGCTAGGCTACTTTCCATAAACGTGCGCACAGAGCCCTATAGCTTCCTCCTTGGTAAGGAGTGCAGGGGGAAAAGCTGTTGTTCTGACACACAGAGCATTTGTTGTGGTGTGTGCTGTACTCATGACCCACCCCATCACCAGTATAGTTGGCAGCTAGGCTTCTAGTTTCTTTACTAGGTGGTGTGTGTGTGTGTGTGTCTGTGTGTGTGTGTGTGTTTTATGACTGCAGTACTGTTTTCAAAAACTCAAGGTAGGTTATTGATTCTTTATTGCAAAGTCACAACGGAGGTAAAAATCAGGTGCCAGTCAAATTCCTGAGAATCATCCTGAGAATAATGTGACCCTGAGATGATGCTAGTTGGGTAGTTCTGTGGCTTGTATTCAAATGAGTGAAGTCACTGCAGCCAGTGACATCTGCCTCGGTGGCTCATGCTTCTGTGTCCCAAGAGTTAGCTTCCTCGCTGGGCCAGCACTGTACGACTGGCTCTCCCATGACCTTATAAATCGTGGTTTTCTTTTATTTTTTAAATTGAAATATGATGACATCAGACACACACAATAAAAAGTAAAAAAGAAAAGAAAAATATATAATTATGTCATCCCCCTCCTCCATCCCAGCCCCTCCCACATCTCTTTACTTCCTCTCAGATTCATGGCTTCTTTTTCTTTAATTTTAATGTTTCACACCACACACACACAATTTGTGTATTCTGTAAGTACAACCAGGTTAGCCCATCTAGTGCTGTCACGTGTATGGTTTAGGGCCAGCTAGTTGGTACTGGATCACCTGGTGGAGGGTTCACCCCTGGAGAAGAGCTCCTGTGTCCTCCTTCAGCAGTACTTCACTGCTCGGAGCCCTTCGTTTAGAGGGGAGGCCCTGTTAGATTTCACCCCTCTGCACTAGCATGTCAGCTGGAGTTTTTGTTTTCAGGTCTCATTTAAGCAGCTGAATGGCTGTATTGTTGATATTTCATAGGTGGAGATTCCTTGCCATATCTGAGCTGTGGGGTTGTCTTGTAGATGTATGTATCCACAGGATATGAGCACTCCACAGACAGTAGTTATCCTCTGCATTTTGACCAGTTGTAGCTTTCTGAAATGGTATCTGCTACAAAAAGAAGATTCTTTGATGAGGGGTAAGAGCTATGCTTAGCTATGTGTAATACATATATATATATATATATATATATATTACATATATATACACACATATATGTGTGTGAGTATGTATATATGTATATATTATATATACATATGTTATATATTATATAATATATCATATATGTATATAATATATATGTATTATATATGTAATACATATTAATGATGAGTTATTTCTGGGGCTAGGATAGAACTTCAAAGCCATTTCTTGCAACACAGATCTGATACAGAATATTAGCCATGATTTGAGGGCTCATTTCCAGCTTGGATCCATTCCTCTCTGGGGAGGTACCGCATCTCCCGAGACAGGTCACCCCATTCTCAGGCAGCTCTTTCTAGCTAAGAAAACACAACAGCCAGTGTGTTCTCATCACATCGGGCTCTGCCAGTTGTCTCTCATGCTGTATTTGCACAGTTGACTGTCTTAGGCCTCAGTATAGGACTTGAACCTATTTAATCTTGCACGACCTTGCATGACCTTCTGATTGCCTCATGCTCGGTTTGTCCTCACTCCCCCATTTGAACCCAGGGGATTAGCTGAGTTCTCACTAACTTATATACTCTGCCAGAGAAGCTTCTGGGTGGCAGGAGAACCTGTGGGGCAGGGTTAGCACCTTGATTGCTCTGTCTAGTTCTGCACTGGTTTTTATGTCTGTCTGCCTTTCCCATTTGCTATTCCATGCCTCTGGCATGTATGTTGGTCCAGTGTTCATTACTCCAATGCAGCAGTTCTCAACCTGTGGGTCAAATGAACCTCTCACAGAGGTGGGCTACGACCTTCAGAGAACACAGATATTTACATTACGATTCATAATAGTAGCAAAATCATAGTTAGGAAGTCGCAACAAAAATAATTTTATGATTGCAGAATAGTACATGAGGAGCTGTATTGGAGGGTCCGCAGCATTAGGGAGGTTGAGGACCATTGCTGCAGTGAAACACCTGAAGCCAGGCAATCAGCTTTATAAAGGAGGATGGCTGATTTTTTTTCCCTCATAGTTCTTGAGGTCTAAGGCCAAGAGTTCATTTACATCTGGTATGGCTTTCTTGATTACAGAGTGTTCGAGTGGTTTAGAGATGATATGTGCCAAGAGATAGGGACGGAATAAGAGAGACAGAGACAAGGAGAGACAGGCAGAGAAGATAGAGGCACACAAGAGAGGCAGACACACACACATACACAGAGAGAGACAGAGATAGGGAGATACAGAGAGAGAGAGAGATACAGAGTTAGACAGACAGACCTAGAGATAGAGAAGACAGAGGCACACAAGAGAGACAGACAGATACACCCACATATGAGGGGGGGGTCTGGTATCTCTCTTTAAGTTGTGAAATTCAGCCATGGGGTTGCACTCCGACCTTACCTACTCCTAATGAATCCCAAGGGCTCGCTCTAAATTGTTTCTCTTCTCTTAATGTTTCACAATGGGAATTAGATTTTAACACATGAGTCACTGTGGGACACCCTTGAGCCATATACAAGCCATGCTGTGGCACCCTGGAGCCCGCATCTCTGTGGTGCTGAGTTAGCTGACCTTCCTGCTGAATTGCAAGTCCACGTTCCCAGAAGAGGCCTGGCTCTTCTGTCAAAATTGTGTTGATCCTGATACCTAGGGCTAGGCACTAGACCAGGGAAGGAAAAGAAGCAGGAACTACGTACAGCCCATGCCGGGACCTTTCAGTAGGTTTCGCCTGCTTGTGGACCTGCTTGGATACACAGCCATGGGTTGTAATGGGATGCTGGTTTGTCTATCCCATCCCCCTCCCTGGGCCTCACACATGATAAGCCAACCCTTGGACCACTGAGCTACCTTATATCCAAAGCCGCTACATGTTGCTTAGTATTTGTAATAAAGAATTGAGAAGCTAGGTGTTGTGATATTCACGTTTAATCCCAGCATTCAGGAAGCAGAGGCAGGCAGAGCTCTGTGAGGTCAACAGCCTGGTCTACTTAGTGAGCTCCAGGCCAGCCAAGGCCTCATAATGAGACCTGTCTCAAAAGATACAATCTGCAAAACACAAGAACATCAAGAAGGAAGACCAGCTCATGGATACTTCATTCCTCCTGTGAAGAGGAAACAAAATACCCATGAAAGGAGTTACAGAGACAAAGTTTAGGGCTAAGATGAAAGGATGGACCATACAGAGACTACCCCACCACGGGGGATCCATCCCATAATCAGTCATTAAACTCAGACACTATGGCATAGGACAGCTAGTGCCTACTTAAGGGACCCTGATATAGCTGTCTCGTCCAGAAGTGGATGCTCATAATCATCTATAAGAGGGAACACAGGGCCCACAATGGAGAAGCTAGAGATAGAACCCCAGGAGCTGAAGGGGTCTGCAACCCTAGAAGAGGATCAACAATATGAACTAACCAGAACCCCCAGAACTCGTGTCTCTAGCTACATATGTAGCAGAAGATGGCCTAGTCGGTCATCATTGGGAAGAGAGGCCCCTTGGTACTGCAATCTTTATATGCCCCAATACAGGGGAACGCCAGGGCCAAAAAGTGGGAGTGGGTGGACAGGGGAGCAGGGCGGGGGAGGGGGAGGGGACTTTCGGAATAGAATTTGAAATGTAAATTAAGAAAATATCTAATAAAAAATGGAAAAAAAAGGAGATTGGGGAGGGCGGAAAAAAGGGAGGGAGGAAGGGAGGGAGGGAGGAAGGAAGGAAGGAAAAAAACAAAAAGCAGGCACTTTGTCTATGGAAGTTTACTGGTTTCTGGTCATTAAATGATACCCTTAATCATTTTTTGTATTAGGTTTTTGACAGACATTGCCTCTAAATCATGGCACAAAAGCAGTATTGTTCAGGCTTAGGTGATATAAAGAAGACTTTGTAAAAATGGCACACCTTTTAATATATTCTGTGTTTCTGTATATATTGAAATAGCTCCTTCAAAGTAATTAAATCCTACTCAGTCTTACCTGAATTCTCAGTGTGAATAGATGTTCTTTTTAAGTTCCAAATTTTTCATGTTTGAACCATTTCTATGAGTCCTTTGCAACAATGAGCTTAGATCTGTGAGACTAGAAAGCACAAATGTTGACTTACAAACAGTGTCCTGTAACGTATGTAATCTGGCTGTTTGGATGTGTGTGTGTAGGGGGGGTGCGGAGTGGGGCAGTGAATTTTGTTTGGTTGATTTTTGTCTTTTAATTTTTTAATCCTCTGTTGAGCTCCATGGCTCTGTTATGACACTCCCCTTAACCATCGTTCAGGCTCTCATAATTAGGGGGGGGGAGTGGAGAGGGAGAGAGAGAATGTGTGTGCAAGTGTATATGTGTGTGTGTGTTGCTATTATAAGATACAGAATCTTGAAGGTATTATTTTATTACCTTAAAATAATAAAGCAAAGCTCTCCAGCTGCCCTTTGCTTTAGTTCTTCTGACTTTGGCTTCCGCCCTGTCTGGTTTTCAATGCTGCAGCTTGACAGACAACGAAGTGACATAGGAGTTGCTAAGTTCTGCTTTTGTTATCTGTTAACTCCACATAACTATTTCGGGCCACAGGCCTGTCTCATCAGTTTCTTACATCCCAAATGAAGGGGGAAAGCATTCCGGTGGGCTCTTAAGATTTGTAAGAAATGCCTTCACTCTATTCTTGTGTGCCTATGCATGCATTCCACTCTGGAACATATAAACCTGTGTCCTGCCTTTCTGGGTCTCCTGTCACTCGTTCTAGGATTTTGTGTCCAGTGTCAGTGGAGTCTGAATACTCCATTTTCTTCTCTCTTCGGGGAGCCTCACAGTTAGTCATCATGTTGTCTTAGCCAATCAGGAGTCTCCCCTTTGGGGGTTGTACTGGCTAGTTTTGTGTCAACTTGACACAGGCTGGAGTTATCACAGTGAAAGGAGTGTCAGTTGGGGAAATGCCTCCACCAGATCCAGCTGTAAGGCATTTTCTTAATTAGTGATCAAGAGGAGAGGTCCCCTTGTGAGTGGTGCCATCTCTGGGCTGGTAGTCTTGGGTTCTATAAGAGAGCAGGCTGAGCAAGCCAGGGGAAGCAAGCCAGTAAAGAACATCCCTCCATGGCCTCTGCATCAGCTCCTGCTTCCTGACCTGCTTGAGTTCCAGTCCTGACTTCCTTGGTGATGAACAGCAGTATGGAAGTGTAAGCTGAATAAACCCTTTCCTCCCCAGCTTGCTTCTTGGTCATGATGTTTGTACAGGAATAGAAACCCTGACTAAGACAGGGGTCTTCCTGATAACCTGAAATGTGTCCTGAAGTGTAAGAGACGTGTCTGACTTGATCATCAAGGCTCCTTACCCTTTGCCTCTTTTAGCGCATCCTTTCTGTTCCCCGTTTCCTGTCAGTTAGAATCCAGTCTGTAGGCACAGCTCATTCAGCATCTTATTTCTAAGACCTTCTTAGGGCAGAGCTTGAGGCTTAGGCAAGCTGCCAAGACTTTTAGCTGACTGCCCCTTCCTGGAGATGGAGACGTCTCGTAGATGTCTCGCTGTGGAACCCCCCTCGGTGCTAGTCAGACTGCTTGGTGGCACGTGGTTTTGTTCTTTCTTCTCTCAGACCACGTGGCCTATGGGGTGTTTCTAAGGTGACGTCATCAGATCCCCCTCCCTCGTTCATTGCATTTCCTGCGTTTCCACCTGAGCATGGATGTTAACATTGTCAGTAAATTCTTTACTGCCACTTCCTAGTAACCCAAGCTGGCCAACGTGATTATTTTTCTAGGATGACACCCGAATCTGGCTGCCACAGATTAAGGACTCGCCCTAAGTGAAGCCCAACACTAGGCAGGCCATGGCTCTCCATGGAATCCTGCTTATGGATTGTGAACATCGCGTTGTTCTTCTTAGCATTCCCCACGCAGGATTCACAGTACGGCTTTTAGACCTTGCCGCAGCTCAGTGTGACTTCACGAGGCGTCCACGTATTATTGTCTTCCTGTTGTAGACAAATGGTGTTGCTATGTGCTCACGCCTGTCTTTTTAAATTTGTTCTTCCAGAGGCCCTTAAAGAAAAAATACTGTTTACTGTGTATAGTGAAAGCAGGTCCTCATAGGAAAGTATGCCAGTGGCTCTCATGACAGGGGGCAAGATTACAGACTTCTGGGAATTTCTGGATACCTTATATCAAAGTAGAAAATGTAATAAACACTTGATGTGCATACAAGACTTCTATGGTTCATGTTACTTCCCTATGTAAGAGCAACATACCCAATTAATACTTAAGTGTGCCTTTACTCCTGATCTAGCCTTGCTGCCAAAGTTAGGGACATCTATTCATCTGTTATTCTTACTAGCAATGTGCACAATGTGTGTGTGTGTGTGTGTGTGTGTGTGTGTGTGTGTGTGTGTGTGCACATTATGTGTATCCATTACTCAGGAAGTATATCATAAATATGCCAGGCACATTCCTCATATGTGAACTTTCCTGCGTGATACACTGAAGAGTGATAAAGAATGTGTTCTGATATGTAAGTGAAATTCATCAGGGCTATCGTGGCTATAGAAAAACTTTGTAAGAATTGGAATTCAAGAAAGAGATGAGGTCACGCTCAGTCGTTGAATGAATGGGTGAGTGAGTAAATGAATGAGTGAATGAATGAGTGAATGAATGAATGAATGAATAAAGCAATTAACCATGTCTTATACTTGAGAGTTGGGTGTCTCTGTATTACAGCTTCTTCTTTTCAATAACTTGGAGAAGTTTAAAGGTAATGAGCAAGGCTCACAGCAGCTTGAACAAGAAGGTAGTGAGAGGAAGCAACGGGTTTGGGAAGCTTTTCAGCTGTCCTCCAAGTCCCTTGGGGTGGCATCCCACAGTGTTCTAGAATGTGCTGGATGAAGAACTTAATTAGAGCAAGCAGATGATCTGATCGAGCAAGTAGAGCCTGTTGTGGAAGTTTGCCTGAAGTTTAATGATCTATTGAGGAGGGCAGGTGCAGAAGTGCCAGGCATGAGTGTGAGCATTTGGAAGAAGTTGGGCCAGGTACAGGAAGGGGTTTAATGAGCACTTCAGCTCCATGGGCAGAAGCTGAGTTCAAAACAAACAAAATAAAAGCTTTACAGATGGGTCACATGAGAGCTAAGGTAGTGTGAGTAGTGGGCCATCACTTCTGTATACCAGGTCCTACTGCACCCAACATTCTTTTGTTTGTTGGTTGGTTGGTTTTTTGGTTTCTCTGTATAGCCCTGGCTGTCCTGGAACTCACTTTGTAAACCAGGCCTGCCTCTGCCTCCCGAGTGCTGGGATTAAAGGCGCGTGCCACCCAACATTCTTAAGTGGGGCAGGGGAAGGTGATTAAATGCCCCAGTACTCCCGTGGGTGGCTTGCCAAAGAAAAGTGGGAGACTTCCAGGAAAGCAGACACTGAACTGGTGGCAGCAGCAGATGTCCACAGAGCCTGAGCTGTGTTCAGTTCAGTGGTGATGTACTAATGCAGGTGACATTTTCTTCCCCCGCCCCAGCTCTGCACTCGTGTCTGGAGACCTGAGATGATGTACTGAAGAGTTTCTTTTTAATTTCCATACTTTGGCCGTGCTTCAAAGTATAGCATGAACACCGAAGCTGCCAAGTGCCCAAGTCCTGGTCCCTGAGTTAATGCCTGCCTTCTGTCCTCTGTCTGAGCAGCTGCTCTGCTCCCAATTGAACATTTGCAGTGACCCCACTTCAACAATGCAGAATGCGGGGTTTCAAGTCCCCTTTGTAGCAACAGTAACTGCCTTTGCATTTATAGAGAGAATGAGAACATCTAAATTGTTCCTCCAGATTGCTTCAAAACAAAAACGCAGCTTGGCGCAGGACAGAAAGGAAAGGATACTTTTATTTGTGCGTACGTATGTGCATGAGTGCATGCATGCGTCTGTGTGTGTGTGCTTTGAAAAGGACAGTGGGCAGTGTTCCTGTTTCCTCCCAAGTAGCACCCAGCTTTAATTGCATATCTTAAGTCGCCAGCTAGTTTTTCAGTTCATACTCTTTTTATTAGCTTCGGACTGTTGTAAGCATGATTGTTTGTTTAATAACCTCAATCTAGGTCAAGAATCCTGAGCAAACAATATAGTCTCTTTAAGAACGAGTATCGGAAACCATTGACTAATAGGTAATTGGACCCTGCGTGGTATGTTTAGAAGATAATACAGGAGATGTTTTGAGTCCAGTTGCGGCCCTCCTAATTGCATAATCTGCACAGTTGTAATGGCTCTCTAAGTGTGTTATGAGGCAACTCTTCTCCCTCCTACCTACTCACCCCTGCATTTCAGTTGCATAACCCCTATATAGAGATGGTAGTTTAGAGGAAGACTTATTTATTTAATATCTGCTTACAGAATTGCATGAGAAAAGTCATTATTTTGCTGCTAACATTGGTTCACACTAGACATAATCCTGATTAACAATTATCCCCTCTACTTGTGTTATCAGCAGTGTTTTTCCTATAGCAAATATTTTTTAAAAAGAGAGAACTACCTTTTATAATCTCTATGGAGACTTGACTACCGGAACAGTTTGAGTAGCGAGTATCAGTCTATGTTGCTAACACAAAGTCCTCCTAACATCAATGGTTTGGCTATGGCTGAGGAAGTAAGGCTCAGACAATACATTGCTTTGTTGTATAGAAATGCCCTAGGCAGATTTTTAGATACAGATCTGAGTCAAGGGCTCTCCCTCCCATAATCTGCCTTTCTGATTTCATCACAGAGAACAATAGCTAGGATATTTCCTTGTAGTGCCCCATGGGTATCACGGGTTGTACACATTGTACAAAACCTTATAGGGAAGTGGAAGCTAAGGTTTGGCACTGTATTTAACTTGGTATATCTGGAGTAGTTTAAGCTTAACATATAATCAATAAAAAGATTATAGATGTGATATTTATTTTTAAAATCCTACAGCTCTTTCAGATCGTGGGCTTTTGCTTGGTGTAACATTAAGTGGCAGGCATGTCTGACACTGTACCATGACACAGGAAGATAAAGAGAGATGTAGATCATGAGGGCTGTTTCTACATTCTTTTCCTATCAGTTGTCACACGCTGAATCCAGACCCCGTTGTCTTTCACCTGTGCTATCAACATGGCCGTTGTCCCAACAGCCTTGCCCTTGATCCTTGCAGTGGATTCCTGCTAGATTGAGAGCATACATTCAAGGTGCTCATTGTGTCTCTGGATCTGCTCCTGCATCTTGTTGATTCAGGTTCTCTTGGCCGTATCTCCCCCCCCCTCCCCCAAACACTCACTGATTGAGTCAATGTTATCACCCATCTTTTCTAACATCACTAAGGTCTCAGTTCAGCATCTTGAGAGGTCTTCTCTGACCACTCAGGATAAAGCATCTCTTGCCCTAGACAGAGCATTGATGTCTGAAAAAAAAAAAAAAAAAAAAACCCTATCACCACAGTGAGTCTAAAGAACTTTAATGGGCTTTCACTACCTGCTAGCCATTTCCTAAGGCTCCCTTAGAGTGATCTGTAATTATCTTCCTCTACTCTAGAAAATAAACCCCAAAGAGAGGGAACCTTATCGTCAGCGGTTCCCAAAATGGTTTGTAAAATGGCCTGCCCAAAGAGATTAAGTATGTTGACTGAACGAATGATGGGATTAAGTTCTGCGGATTGGGTTGTGGTATCTGTGACGAGGCTTGGACAATGTTAAGCCTTTCACGGAGATATCCTTTGAGCCTTTCTGTCCTTGGTTGCATCTTGCTGTGTGGCCTGAAAGCGCAAGCTGGGTCTGGACAGGGGGAGGAGGAAGCCTAAGCCCCTCTTACTTGGGAACCCGGCAGTAAATGCTCAGAAGAAACCATGCGGCTGCTGGAAAAAGCTAATGGTTACCAAGTATCTCTTCAAGAACAGAGATTTGGCTACAGTTACAAATCCACACTTGAAGGTTGACTGAGTACAGAGTAAATCAACTGGTTTTTTTGTTGTTGTTGTTGTTTTGTTTTTTTAATAAAACATCTCTGAAAAGGCTCTTACCTTTCATTTCCTTGTTCTTATAAATACACCCGCTGTTGGCTCTCTACCCATACCCAGAAGATACTAACTTCTGAGTGCTTTAGGACTAGAAGACAGCCAAAGATTATCAGCCCTGCTTCCTCATTTATCAAGACTAGAACATAACCAAGATGGGTTTATGCAGGGTGATGTATGTAATCAGTAGAGGAACCAGAACTAGCCCCACAGCCTGTGCACAGGTTTAGTGATTGGCATTGCAGAGAAAGGGGAGCATGTGTTCATTACAGAGAACTAACTAATATGCTGCCCTAATGCCAGCCCACACTTGCTGCTAATAGAAATTATTGCAGGAGGGTGAAATGGCCACCTTCAGCATGCCGCTTTTATATCTTTGTATGCAAATGCCAAGCGATGGTTTGTTAATGGTATCAGGTGGCTATTTATTTCCCTCTGCTGCTATTTCAGGCTTCTCAGAACTCTGCACACACCCTTTGGTCATATTATAACTAAAAATGAAGAAGCTGGCTTGATGATTCTGTGATTTCATGTGTGCTTAGGGCATTCTAAGTAATTTTATCATTAGTTGAAATTATGATATTATTCAGGAAACAAAGCTTCTAATGTTGGCTACAAATCAGATCAAGTAGGGTATTACTAAATTTATATCTTCAGTATAGCTAGAAGCTGGAACTCCAAATTACTGAATCACTATACTCCCTTATCATTTGAAAACTAAAAGGTGTGTTAGTCAGCCTTCGGCTGCTGGAATAAAGTACTGAGACAATGAGCTTATTAGGAAGAAAGGTATTTGGGCTTCGGTTTCATGCTCTCCAGGCCAGGGTTGCTTAGACCCATCGTTTAGGGCACACAGCAAAGCCGCAGGGTATCATGGCACAGAGTTCATGGTCAAAGAAATGCTGTCACGTATCTCATGACAAATACAAGAGGAGAAGAGAAGAGGAGAGAGACAGGGAGAAGGAAGCAGGAAGGAAGAAGGGGAGGGAGGAGGAAGTGGGGAGCAGGGGGGAAGAGACAGAAAGTGAAAGACAGAGGGAAGAACAAGCCAGCTTCTCTTTCTTCAAAGGTATGTCCTTAATCACCTAGCTGTCTGCCCTCAGCCTTAGGTCCTCCCTTCTATAGTCATGGAATGATAACCAAGCCTTTGACAGCAGGTCTTAAGGGGACGTTTAAGATCTCAGCTACTGAGTTGTTCACTTCAGCGAATCATTTAGTGTCCACACCAGAACTGTTTATTCTAGAAGACCGGCTTGATTCTGGTGGCTCTAAGAAGTCACCAGCCAGAACAATGTTGACCGAGGCCACCCTCTACTGTCCTTGCCAGCTAGCTCTGTAGAAATTGTTGTCCACTCAGTCCCAGTACAGACTGGGAAGTGCGTTCCAGGCCCCGCCCCTTACTGAGGAGAGAGGAGGGAGCAGTTTGTGTTGACAGTGGGTGTGCCTGTTCCAGGGAATGGCTTCACACTCATGCCCGCATGGCCAGCACTAATTGGACTTAGTGTGTGATGAGGGTCAGGGTAAAGTGGGGCAGGGGGCATATTGGGAGGATTACAGAGGGAACTAAGAGGTGGATATGAACAGACTCCATTTTATGCCTCTATGAAAGTCAAGAATAAAGTTGGTTTTGGTTTTGGTTTCAAGAAACTAGTCATATCTGTAATTGTCATGTGTCTAGCTGAACATCTCAGTCCTAGAAATGAGTGTCACAAAGATCTGGAAACACCGGACTAAACTGAAGAAGTGTGCATCAGTAGTGTTGTGTGTTTGTTACACTGTTGGGCAAAGATAAAAATGATAGGTGCAAAACTAAATCCTTTTTGCAACCCAGAACTCACTGTTCAGTATGAGATTAATAGTAATTATATATTATATATGTATACATGCATATACACATACAAGTATATATATGTAATATATATTTTATTTATATATTATATATGCATATATGTGTATATACATGTAATATATATATATATATATATATATATATATATATATATATATATATATAAATGGAATATGCTACTTAGGCAGTTCAGTGATGCTGATATAGTTGGTCATTTAGAAACACTGGCAAGTATAGTATGCAGCTGGCGATATTTCTCTTCATCTGTATGTCTGCACTTGGCAGTCATATGACAGACTTCTAGGAACCTAGAATTTGAGGAGATAAGCCTTTAATTATTTATCATGGCTTGTTTATGCTTGGCCCAGGGAATGGAACTATTTGGGGTTGTGGCCCTGTTGGAGTAGGTGTGTCACTGTGGGTGTGGGCTTTAAGACATCCATCCTAGCTGCCTGGAAGTCAGTCTTCCACTAGCAGCCTTCAGATGAAGATGTAGAACTCTCAGATCTGCCTGCACCATGCCTGCCTGGATGCTGCCATGCTTCCACCTTGATAATAGTGGGCCCTTAATAGTGTGGCTTAGCCTGTAAGCCAGCCCCAAATATATGTTGTCCTTTATAAGACTTGCCTTAGTCATGGTGTCTGTTCACAGCAGCAAAACTCTACAACAACATTCATTTATTCTCTCTCTCTCTCTCTCTCTCTCTCTCTCTCTCTCTCTCTTTCTCTCCCTGCCTCTCCCCTCCCCCCAACATATTACAGAAGAAACATCATTGCTAGGAATCTATTGGTTCCTAGGCTTTGGTTTGAGTTCCATTCAAAGATTAGATGTCGGTTTGAATTTGGAGAAGGTGGTTAGACAGAGCTGGGTGAGCTACAGGGTTATACTTTGCCAGCTCTGGGGGAGAGTGGTAAGTGAGAGACCTGAAGTATTGTGATCCCATTGCCAGGGTCTTCAACAGAGCGAAGAGTTTGTTCCTACGGATGTATGTATGTATGTCTGCTGTCCTTAACATGGGATCAAGTGAATTAGGTTGTGTGAGCCCAATGTTGTTGGATTCCTGCTTCACCCAGTCACCAGTGGGTGACTTGCTTTCATTCTCATGAGGCATGTGGTGACTCACTTGACTTTTCAGTTAGGCCAACTTAGGAGACTCAGCTTGGCTGTGAGGTTTCTGTTAGTCTAGAAACAGTACTGTAGGATCCATGGTCCCCTGGCTTCTTCAACGTACACCATTAAAAGATACTCCATCCCTTACCACCTGCCTGAACTCCTGAGGATTCCGCTGAACTCTGATGCCTTTATAGGAAGCAGGAGACCCTTTGGAGGTGTGTTGCTCCGTCAGCATTTCTGCTGTTGTGACATCAGTTCCCCTTGTTCCTGTGACCTTGTCTCCCATCATACATTTATGAACTTTGGATGTATACATCTTAAAAGTTTGTAGAGCTTGCAATCTACCTCTAAGAAAGATATCTGTTCTCAACATACTGCTGATCTAGTTTTGCTCACTTGAGAGCTCATCAGACGACTGAGAGGTTGTGTGAATCAGGTGGAATATTCAGGAAACGTTCCGTGAAGCCAAGGGGGGAACAGATGGGCTCACGGTTACACTGGGGAGGAGTCACCACTCCGAGGCACTGTGCCAGCCTCCCCTTCTCTGAGACTCACCGTCTGAATTCATCCATCACTGCTCACGTTTTGAGCATAATACAGGTTTTAAAAACATACTTAGCAAATGCCAAGTGTTTTATGTACTTTGTGTACAAACTCTCTCATCTTATACCAATTATTTCAGGAGATAGACACATAATAGTTCTGTTTGGGAAATTGGGATGCTAATGAGAGTAACCACCTAATACAGATTATTGTTTGCTTTGCCCTTTACCAGATATACATTCAATGAGATTTTGGTTTCAGAGTTCAATCCAGGCCTTATTGGCGTCCCAGAAACAGTAAATTGATGCTTCGGGTCGATTTCCATTGACTGGATGAGTGCTGTGTGCCGTCTGTGCGATTTTATAGTAGGAAAACCTGCAAGGTGCATGCTAGAGAGCATGATAAAGACACATTTCCTTCTTAAAGCTGGGCTCACTGTTAGTGTGGCTTCAGAACAAAGGTGGCTTGAGAGGGCCTTGTTTTTGGATGAGGACGGAGAACTCACCAGCTGGCTTCACCAGCTTCCTCCTGCTTTCTGTATAGGTGGCAAAGTTCTCAGGAGTCTGTAGGAGTCTGGACAGGTAGATTAAGATTAAGGTAGATTAACTGCTAATAAGTTTAATGGCTTAAATGCACACACCACTAAAATATCCAACGAGCCCCCTGGGTTACCAACCAACTCCTAAGGGATGTCATTGCTGTCCTTAAAACAGAGATGGAAGTGTGTGGGGAAAGGAACATGGTATCCCCGTGCCATCTTTGTTTGACTTCTCTCGTGTTGAGATGAGAGGAATTTCCCTCTTGGCTTGCCTTTACACCCACTACATACTAAGGACTGAGTTAGAGTAGTACCTAGCTCGCTCTTTACGTGGGCTTCATGACTGAGCGTGGAAATTTTCTCCAGTTAAGGCTGCACAGACTGGGGGTCTGGGTCCAGGAGATGAGGCAGAAAGATAAGAAGCTCAGGGTCACACTCTGAGAAACAGCAAGTTCAAGGTCAGATGACTTGAGACCCTACCTTACAACAAAACAACACAGACCCTTAAAAGTCATTTTCCTGGTGTACCCTGGGTAGCTGTCAAATTGCATGAAGAGAATGTGTTCTCGCCTCTAATCCAGTATAAGGATGAGGTCAAAATTATGACCCACCTCCCTCAAAGTGGTTCAAATAAGAGCTTTGGTTCTTTTCTTTATGAAATATGGATTAATAGCTTATTGATATATCCAGACCTGCCAGTGTCTCCAGTGAGCTGAACTTCAGTCCAATTAAAATAGTTACAAACTCTTGCCTTCCACATTAGCTTGGGTCTTTCCCTCAGACACTGTTGTGGTCTGACCCCCATCCCCACCCCCAGAATAGCTATAGCCATTTAGTTCCATGCCTGCCAGCTATTTCACATTGTTGCTATCACACGCCTGCCAGTCAGTCATTGACACAGAAAAAAAACTTGACTCAGAACAGGGTCATGCTGATCACCAAACCTGTTCTGTTCTGTACTGTACGTCCTGCGGTTTGTTAATCTTGAGGGATTTCGTAAAGCTTTATGTAGGACCCAGTAAGTTAAAGGTCAGTATGGTCTTTTGTTGGCTTGAGTCAGAGCTGACCACCAGGCAGAACCTCCTGCCACCTGCATATGAGCTCGGTGTGGGTTTTGTTGCTGACACTGAAGAATGCCTCTAATAAGCCATAAAGTTATGATTATAATAGCCCTGCTCTGTTATCTCAATGTCCTGAAATTCCTGTTCACCACCTATCCACCACCCCTCTTACCTCACTCAGAAGCACTCGGCATAAGACAAAATGTAGTACCGCTCCCTTCTTGCATTTTTAAACTTTTGAATCTGTTTTTTTTTCCTAGAAAAAGCCTGTCCTGAGAGCAAACTGGTAACCACCATTAGGCACCCAAGTTCTTTTGGTAGTTCCGATCTGATCTTTATTAGGGTATGCATTCAATAAGCCATCCCTGTCTGACTGATAATGGAGCGACTCCTGGACCACAGCAGACACCTTCATTAGAGTATTGTGCAGATGTCTGAGGTTATGAGGCCTACGCGTTTCTAGAATAGGTAGTCAGTGGGGGAATCAGATACATCATATAAGGTGGCATGTGCAACCTCTGGCCTTTAGGCAACTTGGGAATTATAGCTTCACATCTGTGTGGATTCTGCATGGCATTGCCAGGCTCCATGGCAGTGCTCAGGGAGAATGGAGGGGTTCCCAATCATTCTTGCTTCCTGAGGATCTCGCTGTCTGCTCTTGGTGAAAAATCCTTCTCTTGGTATTATGTTTGGTCAGCGCATCTCAGAGCTCAGTTACCCCTTTTGATCAGTACGTCTTAGATCTCAGTGTCACTTTTGGCCAGGGCATCTCAGAGCCCTTAGCTTCACATATACCACCCTGCTCAGCCTTTTGTTCCTTTTGCCTTTTGGTTTTCGAGACAGGGTTTCTCTGTGTAGGCCTGGCTGTACTGGAACTCACTCTATAGACCAGGCTGGACTCAAACTCAGAAATCCACCTGCCTCTGCCTCCTGAGTGCTGGGATTAAAGGCATGCTCCACCACTGCCCAGCCTCAGCCTTTTTTCTAACACCCGGGTATTATACCCCTAGAACTATCCAGCCCTTTTAGAGCTCCTACTCTTAGGAATATGTCACCATTCTAGATGTAGCCTCTTTTAGAGAAGTTCTTTGTCTAATTTTCCTATGACTTCTGCTAATCCACTAGGTTTGTCTTAATTACCCAGGTTCTTGTGTGAGAAATAAAGAGATTAGATTCCAATCCCTTTGACCCAGGAGAATACCATAGGAATTCTTGAATACAAATTTAGTTCAAAGGGGAGCGGACATATGATATGGATCCTACTCATGTACCATTTGAGAATGGTACATTCTAGTCCAAATCTCTCAGGACTGATTGATCCATCACTCCTTGGGGGGAAAAAAAATAACCCAGAGCCAGGCTCTCAAGAGTGCAGAACTGTAAAGGAAGTCCCATCTAAAGAAAGCTTTCTCAATGGATCCTTACCTTCTAAAATACTGTGAGGCAGGGTCTCCCACTTCATCTCAGAGTTTGACAGTTCAGCCTCTCTAGCTTGTCAGCTGGCTCTTACAATCTCATGTCTCTACCTCGGGCATGCTGGGATTATAGATGCATCGCCACAGCCACTCTGCCTTTGTTAGATGTCCAGAGATCTTAACTCAGGCCTTCACCCTTGTGCAGCAAGCGCTTCACCAAACGACCCATCTCCCAATCCCCATGTGAAATTCAGATAATACAGAAGGAGGGGATGAAGCTTGTGTTGTTATCTAAAATATGATGTAGTAATAGAGCACGGCCATAGGCGAAAATGACATTCCTAAAATTGAAAAATGTCTATGACGGGAGCCTACCTTGGAGCAGTGACCTTCCAAACGGTGCCGATTAAATGCAGCTCTGATCCTGGAAAGCTCTTCGTGGCTCCCTGCCAGGCAGAGAATAGGCTTCAGACTGCTTTCTCAGCAATGGAAAGTCTTCCTTTGAGCTGGCCTGAGTGCTTGGTCAGCGCGTGCATCCCTACCCGGCAGCACCCCTGTCGGCTCTGGAGCACCTCAGAGAGTTTCCCTCTCCCACTATCTCTGAGTCCCACAGGCAAGCTTGTTGCTACCATTTGTCACTAGCACTAGCGGGGCTGGTTATCATTAGTATCTTTATCAGTGGGTGGAGAAGCTTCAAAGCGGGGTGGTGGAGGCCACCACTTCTATATCGTCTGGGGTGTGTCTATTGGGCAAACATTTGTTGAGTACCTGCTGTTTGCTGACTGCCGTGGAGATGAGTAACACGCCCTCTATGGCTCCCGGCAGCTCCTATTCTGGTAGGGGGAGGCTGACTCATAACAGGAGAGCCAGAAAACCTCCTGGTAAGTGTGTAGTGGGGGAGGAGTTGCTGCACGTGACTGCACCCAGAAGAGCTTCGCTGGCTTTCACAGTGCAGGACGCTTTGGAAGGCTACCGGCCAGCAGGTTTTAAGGGAAGCATTAGCGCAGAAAAGAGGAAAAGGAAACAAATGGACTTCCCAGATACACTGTTTCTGTTGTCCTTTCTCAGCAGAGCGGGGGTTTAACTTAATTAGATCCTGTTGGTTTGTTTGCTTGCTTAATTTTGTTTGTGGTGCAGGGGATCAGACCTAAGGTCTTGGCAACAGCCGCCATACCCTAGTTTTCACTAGGAAATTACAATGAGCCATTTAAAGGTTTTCTTGTCCGTATGTTTTTGTTTTAATTTTTTTTTTTTTTTTGCAGGTGGGGGGAGGGGGAGGTTTGCTTTGGTTTGGTTTGGTGTTAAGTGAGAACCATGAGGTTGTTTAGCAGTTTTACTATGATGGAGGAGAGGAATGCACCCAGTTGGGTCATTTTTGAGCATTGCCTACTTAAACCTTAATATTTAATTTCCCTATTTTCTTCCAAAACGAGACAGATATAGTCAACATGTTTAAGTTTTAAAATGTATTTTAGATTACTCCTTTTGAGTTTTACTTAAACTATCACATAAACTATGTCCAAAATTTTTGACTTTTGGCTATCTTTTTATGAAATAGAAGAGACCAATTGGGGCATTTGTATTAGGAAAGATGAAAAAAATACTATTGTTTTTGAAAGGGATCTTTTTTATGTAAATATCAAATGGCACCCCTAACAAAATTTTTATATGTATTTTACTCTTTGTTGTAAAAGAAGCGCCACCAATAAGGGGCAGCCTGTGTCTTGTCAGAGTATCACATTGTAGAGTAGCATTGAAATGTAGGTCTGGTCTGGAGAAGGGTGATAAAAGAATAACACTTCTCCTCCACTAAGAAGCATGTCTCTTTCAGGTTATGAGAAGACAGATGATGTTTCAGAGAAGACCTCGCTGGCTGATCAGGAGGAAGTGAGAACCATATTCATCAATCAGCCTCAGCTGACAAAATTCTGCAACAACCATGTTAGGTAGGAAGGGCCGGGAGAGGCATGGTGGCATGGGAGGGCTGAGTGGTAAGGCAAGATGGGTGGGAAGAAAATGCATGCCAGGCATGGTGGCACACGCCTTTGTTCCCAGCACTCTGGAGGCAGAGGCAGCAGGATCGCTGTGAATTAGAGGCTAGTCTGGTGTACATAGTGAGTTCCAAGATAGCCAAGAGCTCTCGGTTTAGTTAGGAGCACCTGCTGTCTCTCTGTTTTCTGTCCATGAAAGAAACTCTGGCTATGGTGTAGCTCGTGGCAGAATGCTTTTGTCTAGCATTTATAAAACTCTGGGCTCAATTACCAGCATCTCAAACAAAAAGCAAAGAAAAGGATAAAAACAAAAACTAAGACCCTGAACGGAGGAAGGAGCAGAAGTGACAAGCACCTACTAGACTCCAGTGATTTTGAGTAATCAAAGTTGCCCCCTGGGCACTTGTCTTCTCTCTAAACCTGTTCACGGAATGGTGTGTTATTTTTGCATGCCAAGTTCTAACAGCTCAGAAACAATTTTTGCAACTCTATACCAAGAACTTTTGGGGGTTTGGTTTGTTTGTTTTAGCTAGAGTCGTAAAGTGTGGGTTTTGATAGCTGTGATACATTGTGTGTAATACAACATGCTTCAAGAATGTCTTCCTTACGGTATCTCTTAGAGTTTTAATTTCAACAATCAGGAAGAGATCCCACATAAGCACTAGGTTTTGAGAAGCCACTGGCCACATGAGCACCTCAACTGCTATCCTGGTGTTTCCCTAGGGTGGATTTTCCAGATTTGCAATGTACCCATTTAAAACGAATATTTACAAAATGGTAGGTCCTCTAGTAATATCTCTGTTGAAGAATATGGCTTATATCTTTAATCTCCCCTCTGTTTAGTAGCAAGAGGAAAGCCTAAATGTTTCCAATGCCAGTTTATTTCATGTTTTACTGATTCTGGACGGTATAGAGTCCTCACCATGTTCCCAACGTGGCCATAGAGACAGTGCAGTTTAGAACAGCAAAAGCTGTGTGCTGGGTTTCCTGGAAGATGTTTGCACTATCTGGTCTTGTTCAAAGGCTGATATTTTTCTGTTGATGTGGTAGTCCAGTATCTTATCTAAAGGTGCCCTTCTTTGCAAGCTACTCCTAGTACTGTTCAGCATGATAACTGGCCAAAGAGGACAATGTTATAGAGAAAGCCAAGCCTATGTGATCCAGTCTTCACTCTTTATTTCACCAATTCCTTTCTCCCTCTTTTTTTTATTTACGTTAACGACCCCTCACTATGGTTTCCAAATTTGAAATCCACAAATGTTGTCATCTGGTTACTCCTGCAGTGGGAACAGAACCTTAAAATCATGGGTGCTAACTGTGGGAGGGACTAAGCTTTATCCTTCTTTTTATTTTTTTGCCTTCCAGTACTGCAAAATACAACGTGATCACATTCCTTCCGAGGTTCCTCTATTCTCAGTTCAGAAGAGCGGCTAATTCGTTCTTTCTCTTTATTGCCCTGCTCCAGGTAAAGTCCCATCCATCCACCAGCCTCGGTTTGAAGCCATGTGTGCAGGAAGTGGGAAATGCTTTGCTTAAACCTCCACCAGTCCCCTGAGGCTTACAGAAAGGCAGAGATTAACCGGCCTTCATGCATATTCAGTGCTGCTACTGCATGCACACAGGGTCAGGTCTTCTGTACCCCTCCAAGCCTTTGGTTCAGGCTTATCCAAATATGTGATATGGCCTATAAGGCAGGAAGTGTCCATTTTAGGTGTTGAAGAGAGGAGGGACCTAATTTATCCAGCTAGCTTTACTGCAGTGAAAAGTATCAATACTACACAGCTCACTTTAAAAATGATCACTTACAAAAATGACCACTTAAGTTAGTTGTTATAGATGATTAAAGGGGGGAAAAATGCTTTAAAAAGTAGCAAATGTTTACTGGTAGCAAAAGGAATTGAAAAATCCAGCAAAGCATAAAGAAAAGTTTAATTATTCTAGCACCAAAGATAACTACTCTTAAGTCGGGGCTGTGTCCATCTTGTCGTCTTTTTGGCTTTAAGCATTATTGTTTAATCTAGATAGCATAAAGAGATAATGAAATAAACATTATTTCATCATTGATTTACTCATGTTAGACTGGACATTTCTACAGATATTTCTTGAATTCCTAAGGCATTTTGATGAGGATATCTTTTATTATATGCTATTTTATCTTTGTATAATCCAAGCCTGTGTTAGCTCTATGTGCTGTATATGTATTTACCATGAAACAACTTAGCTTGTTCCCCAGGTACTTCACCTAGTACTAGTAAAATCAAGGAGGAATGTTTTAGAAGAGCCTGTGACATTATTCTCTTAGGTTTTTTATAAGTGTCATGGTTCTCATTGGAGTTATCTTGCCTTTTCCAGCAAATCCCTGACGTGTCGCCGACCGGTCGTTACACAACACTGGTTCCTCTGTTATTTATTTTAGCTGTGGCAGCTATTAAGGAGATAATAGAAGATATTGTAAGTATTTAACTTTTCATAAATAAATTGGCTCAGCTATGTATTACAAATATTGTTTTCTTAAGGTATTTACTTTATAGTATAGACCCTTTTAAATGCTTATTCAACTTAAAAAATGAATAGAACTGCATTTCTCCTGAAGTCAGTTTCTAACAGAATAATATAGAGGAATTCTTAATACTATGCTCTCCTTGGTTTTTCATTTATTAACAAAAGAAATTAACTTAAATATAGAAATTAGTGTGAAGAGAAAATTATATTTGATCATTTTTTCTAATTAATTGAAATAATCTCCAGATTAAATATAAAAGAGGTTTTATTTGTACTTTTTATTTTATTGGGATTTTTCGCCTTATTAGATGCCTTGATTTCTTCTCATTCTATTTTAGTTTTCGGAGTTTCCTCTCCATTTATCTTGTCTTATTGAAAGAAACAGTAAGTTTGCTATTTTTAGCACTCCATGGTAGAAAGAAGTCAATGTCTCCTTTGTAAAATGTACTCTCCCAAATAACTTTAGACTTTTTCTACATTATATTTTAACTGTCGTATTTGAAGAAGCCAACGCTGTGTTTTATGATGTGGGGTTTTGATGTTTCTTATTGTTTAATAGTATTTCTTTGCATGTCTAAAAAAACCTCCTAATGGGCTTTAAAAGAGTCAGAGAGTTGGGGAGATTGAGGAAATCTTTATCAATGCACAGCCCCAAATTTCACAAATACTAATATTATTTCTACAGTGTTACCTTATCAATATTATTTAAAAGAGAAAAAAAAAACATTGAATGCAAAGGTGTGCTAGAATTGGAGTCATTGGATCCCATATCTGTGGTCTCCAGGTATCAGTAGTTGTTGAGGCTACATGACTCTGTCCTTTTGTCTAAGACACTGTGGTCCTCTTGATTGGTGGCATCCTGCTTGGACCCACAAGTTGGAGATTAGAGGACTTCCCTTTCCTTAGCCTGTTCCTCCTCACCTCCATTCTTGCAGCTATGGCTGGACTTGACAGCTCCTGGGGACTTGTCCTCACTATAATTTTTGTCTCTTTCTTTGCCTTACATACTCTTTTCTTTCTTTCTTTAGCCTGATTTTTTTCTGGAGAACATGTAATTCTTCAGTTATTGTGGTGTTGGGTTTAGTCTTGCTTCTTTGGTTTTTTACTTACTCCATTCAATAACTTAAAGAGTTTTACATTTAAAGCACGGAAGCTGGATCTGGAGAGATGGAAGCTCGGTGCTCGAGGATGTGTTCTGCTCTAGTAGAGGACCTGGGTTTGGTTCCAAGCACCATTCCAGGGGATCGGATATCCTCTTTTGGCCTTTGTAGGCACCTGAACTCTCATGCACACATATTCATATATAGATACACAGTCATACACATAATTTAAAATATGAATAAGTCTTTTGAAAAGACACATATAGATGCTGTACTAAAAGCATGTTTTAAAATGCATTAATTTAAAAGGAAAAAGGCAAGGAAGCTGGGACTTTAAGAAGCCATAGACATTGTCCCAGAGAGTGGTGGAACCAAAATTCCAGCCCAGGCTGTGCTTTCAATCCAGAAAGTCACCAGCAGTAATATAACTAACATTTACTGTGCTTCTAGGTTCAATATACTTGTTCCCTGTCCATTATATTTAATAGAAAATACAGTAGACCGCTAAGGTATTGCTGATCTTCTTCCAAGTTTCCAAATGAGAAAGAATAGTCAGAAGGCCAGAATTGCTTGCCGGAGGTCAACCACTGAGAGCCAGAATGTTGGAGTTCACTCATGGCAGTTTGGATGGAGCCTTGCACGGTAGCAGCCTTCTACCCTGCCTCTTCCATCTTCTCCCTGGTTTTATAGCAAAGCTATAATTTCTCTAGCTATGGTATCTACACATTGTCTTTCAAAATAGACAGTAAATAAAAATGTATTCAAGGAGTATTTTTAATAGAGCATAATACAATAATTGGATATCAGAAAGAAACTAATCAGACAGCTCTTAAAAAATATCACCTTCATGTTGTGAGGCAGTAATGATTTCACTTGCTAGAGGTTTTAATGAAGCTGCTGTTCCTGATAGACACTGGCTATAGAAATTGTTTAACATGTAGTATATATTCAACTATACAATTTGAGGAGAGAACAAAAGAAGTAATAGTTTAGGTAGCTGGACAAAGAACTGTTTATATGACGACTTAAAATGAGTCATATATTCACACATTCACTCAACAGAAACACAAGGACACTGCATAGGTACCTGTCATCATTTAGGATATAGATTAGGATGTGTTTAGACTTTGTTGTGCTGTTAATCATATTCAGTATGTCAGTGGCCCAATATATGTCTGCTCTGCTTACTGAAAGACACTGTGGTTGCTAGAGACAGGCAGTGGGAACCCTTATTCCATGTGGGGATGCAAACTGAATTAAATCTCCTGGATAGAATGGTAGGGTTCTTTGTAGCAGAGAAAGGCAGAGGGAATAGAGATGACACTTCTCAAGTGCTTGGACCATCAATGGTAACAACATCTGTCTGCAGGTGTATACAACTAATGGCATGATAAAGAGATGCTATCTTCGCATCCACAGAAGTATGGAACCAGATGTCTGTCTTCCTAATATAAGACTAATTATGTCTTCCCCCTATACCTTAGAAATAAAACATAGCTTATAGTCTAGGGAAATTTATATACTATGTTAGCATTGTTTGTACATTTTTAGAATAAAATCAAAGATTTGTCTATAGTGAGATAGTGAAGACTTACCTACTCCAAATCCTTTGCAAAGATTAACATAATGTATTGCCTTATTTTTGTGTCATATATAAATCTCACTATAAACAAATACATACAAATATATATAAACAAAAAAATATATGCATACCTGAAATATTCTAAATTAATAGAAGTTTCTTTCCAAAGCTTTTATCATAATGAATGCCAATTCTTGTGGCAAGAATGAGAATTAGAGTCATCTATTAGATTGGTATTTAGAACCATAAAAACATTCTCTCCTTTTTTTTTTTTTGCCAGAAAATTGTTAAACATTAGTAGATTTCATTCATTGCAAAATGACTAGTTTATTCAGTCTTTGAGGAGCAGACACCAAATAGCAGGCAGCAAATAGCAGGCATATGCTACCGATTCTGACTGGAGAGGACCATCGAGTCGAAGAACTAGACAGTAAAGCAGTCACCAGGCTTGCTTTAGAGTTAAGTGAAGCATGCAATATCCTTAGGGTCATGCCTCATGGACAGCAAGCTGCAAGTAAGTGTCACCTGTCCTGGGAACATTCAAAGGTCCTTTTCAGAAAAGGACAAGACATGAATTTTAGAAAACAGATTTTTAGCTAACAAAATATACTAGTCCAATAGCTGGCATTTAAAAAAAAAAAAAGATGATATATTAGACCAAGAGTTGTTGACCAAGATGGTGAAAAGTCTAAAAAAGAATTCGGTGAATATTTTAAAATCAAGTTGTCAAGATTTATCTCTATCCAACATAGTGCATCCCCTACTTACTTGGCTGATTTTCTGTCTCTAACCACTTGTCTATTCCATGAGCTTCAGGGATGTGGGCTCTTGTACATTGCTGTACCCGCAGGAGTATTAATGGAGCCTGGAGGCCCAGTGAGTGCTTAACAAATAAAAAGTGCAGGTAGCTTTGAAGTTTCCAATTTGTGAAAATGAACCCATGTGGATTCATGGTTCCATCTCAGGGCTAAGGTAATGGTGGGCAGTATGTTCACTCTTCAGGGTACCTTTGAAATAAGGGGACAGAAACAGAGAGCAGGGACAAGGAGGATAGGGGGTGTGTGGCTATAGGCAGCCCCAGTGATAGGCTTGGTGTGAAAAAGTTGAACTAACTTAGAGGAGAAGTGAGGAAGAGCAGAGACTAAGCCTTGACTAATCTCATCTCAGAAGACCAAAGGCAAATGGAAAACAACGCCTGGCAAGGAAAGGGTCTTCTCAATGAGGAGTCTGAGCCCATTGCCTGCCTCAAGGACACAGCTTTCTGTCCTCTAAGTGTAATTTAACATGGCATTTTCAACCTTGTCAGGGGAAGTAGCTTTTAAAAAATATCAGAATTGGATACCCATGTGTCCTCAAATTCATAACACTGTCCATATGACACCATTTATCGATGAAAACAGCAGTCATCTCACCAGCTCCCAGGAACACTTGGGGGAATTTGAAACTGGAGAGTACCTGTATTTCTGTATACTTTTAGTTTTAGAAGGAATTATGGTATATTTATCATACAAAATGTAAATTATTTGTATAGGGAAAGTTAGAAGCTGGATCCTTCTGTATTTCTAACACATTTGGGTTTTTTTTTTTTGTTTTTTTGTTTTGTTTTTTTGACACACTGAACTAACTCATTAGGTGGTGGAAGGTTGAAAACAGAGACACTCTGGTGTAAGAATTTTCTGTGGGTGGAAACTAATATCCAAGGCATCTTTCAGTTTCACTTCTTGTTTGATGGAAATGTTTCATTAGTTAGCTTTTCTCTCCATCAGTTAGAAGGCACACATAGATACACACCATAGATACACATGCAAAGGAGAACATCTATACCCCCTTTTACTGTCTAAAGTTACCTTGGCCTTAAAAGATAATTGTTGGACCAAAACTTAATTTGGATTACTTTCAAAAATTTCTTTTGTGACCTTTATTAAGAAAGAAACAGCAACAACAACAACAAAAATAATAATTGGACTCTTACAATTATATTTTTTTCTGTTGTTAATGTAAATATAGAAAGATTTAATTTTCTTTACATTTCAAATTACCTTCTAGTAAATTAGGGGCAATTATATTACCGTGATATCTCTTCACCATTGAACACTTATCAGTGAGTAAGTGGGCACTGAGAAAGACTTGCCAAAGAGATTTAAGAGTCACATTCCTCACATCCTCACAGTAGGCGTCATTTGTCTGCTGTGTAGCTCAGTGGCTGACACTCTGATGACCGGATCCACCCCGTTAGTGTGGATAACCCCTCCTCCACTCACCCTAGCTCCAGCTGTGGCACAGAGGTGGGCTGACTCCACCCACACGTTTCTCTTAGGAAATTCTTTTCACTATGCTTCTTGAATTCCTAATTTTTCTCAGGTGGAGAACTGAGGTACTTGTTCTCAATTCTCACAGCGGAAGTGCAGGTTTGGGCTTCCTAAGATAGGATCTTGGAAAACAAAGGGTTAGTTACACTCAACACCTCAATTTGAAATTAAAAAAAAAAATCTCTATCTATGACTTTCCTGTCATATTACCTATGTCCGGTGTGGGTGGTTTTTTTTTTTTTTTTCCATGCTGTAAGATTAGATAGAAGCCCCAGGATGAAGGACAGAAGACATAGTGGTCCCTGGAGTGGCCCCTGGTCATGATGAGCGCCTTGCCTGTCTCCTGGCCTTCTGGTTATTTGTTGTTGCTGCTGGTAGTGATGATTTTTGTTTTGTTTTGTTTTGTTTTGTTGTTTTGTTTTACTCTTCTAAAACCTTGGTTTATGCAATTCCTCAAACTCACCTGTCTCAACTTAGACAAAAATCACCCGCTCACTCTTCACCTTTGTGGGTGCTTTGGGAAGGAAGAGAGGATTAGGCTCTATTCCTCGGTGGCTCTTGGTTGAACCAGGTGGAATTGTGAACACCGAAGAGAAGAGATTGTGCTGGAAGTGGCAGATGAACTTGTTGCTAGTTGTCGACAAATATCAGCGTGCCTTCAAGTTATGGGGGATGTGCTCAGCTTAATCAGATAATGAGTTTCACAGAAAGCTGAAAAATACTTGAATCCCATTATCAAGTGGTAGTTATTGTACAGAGTTCTCTTGGGTAATCTTCTACGTGAGTTATTTAAGGAGTAGACTAAATCTGGCGTTCACTTCCTTTTCTCTAGTATCACTTAAATGTTATTCTTCCTTTTTGCTACTTAAGAACTTTCTGAGCCAGGCGTGGTAGCACACACCTTAATCCCAGCACTCGGGAGGCAGAGGCAGCCGGATTTCTGAGTTCGAGGCCAGCCTGGTCTACAAAGTGAGTTCCAGGACATCCAGGGCTACACAGAGAAACCCTGTCTCAAAAAACCAAAAAAAAAAAAAAAAAAAAGAAAAAGAACTTTCTGAGGACCCATGCCTGTGCTACCAGGGAGGGGAGAAGCTGGGGATGGTCTAACAACACCCCATCTAGGAGCATAGAAAGACAAAAACCCAGAGGCCTAAGTTAAAAGATCTTTGTTTACTCTGAGTACCAATTTATGTGATGGATCTCATTCACTTTTTCAC
Source organism: Mus minutoides (assembly GCA_902729485.2). Taxonomy (NCBI): domain Eukaryota; kingdom Metazoa; phylum Chordata; class Mammalia; order Rodentia; family Muridae; genus Mus; species Mus minutoides. Next base: position 1,083,233 of record LR749935.1, on the reverse strand, counting down.
TGAGCCTTTTGTTTTGTTCTGAACTTTAGAAACGACACAAGGCTGATAATGCTGTGAACAAGAAACAGACACAAGGTAGGACCTTTATGTCTTTTTTCTTGTGTTTACCAAGTTTGCTCGCTATCATATCCCCAGGGTCTTCACTTACATATGATTCAGTTGAGGATACTCTATTGTATTGAAATACTTTCTGTCCCAGCAGTTATTAACTGTCCTTAGCAGTTATTAACACAGCACTTAAATTCCCACGAGAGTGATATTTCTGAAAAAGCTGCATTTGAATAAATTTAGGTGTTTCCTAGCTATGTGCTTCTGAATGTATTGTTAATAAGGTCTACAGCCCCTCCACCCGTGTTAAAAACTATTAAAAATGGCTTTATTTTATTTCCTAAGAGTGTTGGCTTTAGGAATGATTGAAAATTATCTGAAATTTTGTTACTTGTTTGAAAACCACCCTGAGTTATTCCATGGGGGCGGATGGAATTATCCATTGAAATAAAGCGCACAATTTAAAAGCAGGCCAGCTTTTGAGTGGGTGTGGTGTTTACAGCCTTTTTTGGTATAGACCAACCCAACCAAAATGACCTTTAACGCAGGCCAGGAAGACCATGGCTCTCATATTTTTAAGAAGTAAGAACTTGAAAGCAGACATCTTATGCCGTCTCTGAGTTTAGAGACTCAGGTCTCTGGTGAGAGGGGAACCAGGTACCTTTTAGCATGCACAGTATCTACTGCTGCTCCTGTGGGGAAGGCTCTATGGCAAGGCTTCTCAACCCCTGTGAGGGTCATATATCAGATATCCTGCACTTCAGATATCTACATATATCCTGCACTTCAGATATCTACATGATGGATTCATATTAGTTGCAAAATTACAGTTATAAAGTAGCAATGACACAATTTTATGGTTGGAGGGTCACTACAACATGAGGAACTGTATGTATTAAAGGATCGCAGCATTAGGAAGGTTAAGGGCCACCACTCTATTGGTATTTACTCCCTCTTTCTCACCACTTCCTACCAAAGACCTTCTCTGCTAGGTTGTTTTTTTTTTTAAATACATTTGTGGAGGGTGTGTTTATTAGCCTAAATACTTAGGGTCTCTACTGAAAGATTAATTATTTGAAGATATAAGAAAAGATCTAGTAAAAACTTTAACTTTGAAGAGCTTGCAGCCTCTTTGTTAAGATACATATACATGAGGAGAAAAGCCATGCCTAAGTACATAAGTACAATATTAGAGACTCGGGAAGATGATGAAGACTGACCTGGGCCATGCCAGTGACTCATTGGATTTTTGTGGCAAATAGTGTTTCCCATGTCCAAGGTTGTAAAGCCCCCAAAAGGGAGAAAATCCTACTTTATCATGAGCTATGTCTTAAATTTTGGGAGGACTGTGTTTGAATAGAGAGAGAAATGTGGGGATGACATTTTGCCCGTGGGTTGAGTGGGAAGGGGGAAGAGAAGACAGCCTGGGAAAGAGAAACACCGCCTGATTGCTGGATCATGCTATTATTAGAGTGTCCTGTGCCCCAAAGAGATTCCTATCAGGCAGAAGCAGACACATGATTTAAAAGATAGGCTTAGGGTCAAATTTTATGAGACCTTAAATGCCAGGCAGAGGAGATTCCAGCTTTCCTTTTCTGTTCTCAGTAGCTATGGCTAAGGAACCAAAAAAAGAAGAAGACTGAACATGTAGGTTCAGGATAGCGGACCGAAAGGATCATGGGAAAGGGACACGAAGCTGCTCCAGGAGTTTAGATGGAAAGGAACAATCATAAGGATGAAAGGGAGGAATGTCAGATGTTTTGGGTGCTGGTATTTCTGACGAGGGCAGCTCTTGCATTTGTTATCATGTTGCTAAGAATATTCAGTAGAGGCTTTTAAAGCATAGCTTTGCAAGTACTTTTCTAGTACATAGTAGATAGTCTAGTACATAGTCTTCAGTGACTGGTGGTAGGTCTTTCAAAAACCTTGAAGGACAGTTGCCATGGTGGTATGAATTTAGGTCATCGAACCTTGGGTCAGAGGGACCCTGATGACTTACTTACCTCTCGATTTCCCAAAATGTTTCTGTTGGACAAAAACATTGTTGTGGGTTCTTCCTGGTTTTTTCCATTCTCTGTCTCGAAATGAAGACCAGACACATGTGAGAGAAGGCTTCCCCACTAAATGAGACTAGCTTATAAAATGACCTATACAGACTCAGCTACAGGAACCAGGTTGGTCAGGCAGACGGAAGTCCTATAGCCAAGAAATCATGTTGATACTTGGAGTTCTTTCCCGAGCGATTGGCATCTTCCTGCTTAATCTCCCCTAACTTTTGAGCGCTGGTATTCTTGGTTTGGCAGATGATGGGAGATAAGAAAATTGTTTGAACAGGATGCTATTTGCTGTCAGATAACTCAAATTACTTAATAGGAGAGCCATCTGTTGGCATTAGACCAGAGTGAAATTCGATTTGCTTTCCTGAACTGAGGCAGTGGTCGGTGTGTAGGCGGGGGAGGGAGATATTTATGACAGGTAATTAATTTTGACAGAGATTTAAAGTATTAAGCTTAGATCTTCTAAATGTTTGCCAAGACCACATGAGCATGAGAGGGTGCCTTTGACTCTAGTGCCAGGATTCAGTGTTGGGTACTCCTCCTCAAATGAGTGTTCTCTCAGCTTTTGTGTAAGATACTAAAAAGCCTCCGCAGTTGGTCACTCTGATCATCCCTAGAGACTTCACAACCACCAAACAATGATAATTTATTTCCAACATTTTCAGCCACTTAGCTATAGATTGGTGACTGTCTGGCACCTCGTTTCTACTAACTAAATTACATAGGTTGGCTCCAACTCAGAACTGTTCAACTAGGCTTTACATTTGAGCTTGTCCTCAATATTTTTGGAGAAATGCCACTTTTTGCCTTAGAGATCTACATATGCTGGTAAAGCAGATGGCTTAGTGATATGGCAAATGTGACTTTTATATTATTTTCCAAGAACCTAGTTTCAGAGAAGGGGTAAAGGATAAAAATTGATGCTAACAAGTTCAGGTACACATGAGTCTGGGTGAGCTTTGTTGCTTTTCTTTATGCCTGGTGTGCTGCTGTGACGATGGTAGAAAGGAATGCTGCAGAGAAAAGACCCGTCTCTTGCTTATCTATAGATTTCCAGTAGCTCCCAGCCTAGGGTCTTAGAAGAGGCTGCATGCAACCTCACACACACACACACACACACACACACACACACACACACACACGTGCGCGCGCATCCATTCTCTAGAAGAATACTTGACTATAGATAACAAAGGGAAAACAGGCTGGAAGTGTGAAGGAGCTTCCTTGAGAATTCGTGATCTGGGGTGAGAACAAGATGAAGCAAGCAGTTTTTGCATCATTGTGTTCTGGGCTGCTTTCCAGGCACTGACCAAATATGAGCGTGGTAGGAGCTCTCACACTTTCTTACCTACACTGGCTGCCGTTGCGCCATCATTGCTGCCCTGGCTTTGCCTACTGTGATCAGAGAACGCAGTATCCACTTATCACTTCTGTTATTCAAAGCCCTAGCGTGTGGCTATACTCGAGTGCTTGTTTTTTTTCCTTGCATCTAAATTACCTATACCTCCTCTGATTTCTTCTTTCCATCTGAGTTTTTATTATACACACACACACACACACACACACACATATACACACACACAGAGACAGACAGACAGACAGACAGACAGACACAGATAGAGAGACACAGAGAGAGAGAGATGGGGTCTCTCCTTGTCTCCCCTGAACTAGGTTGTTTTTGCCAAAATCATCTCTGTGATGTGGCAACAATTGTCACTGTTACTGTAATGTGTATACCGAAGCCAGTCTCCATATGAATTCATAATGGTGGTTCTGCTAGCTCTCTTTTTAAATTATAAAACTATGTCTCCATTTTCTGTGGAATGCCATGAGAATCTCATGGAAAACCATGACATAGAGGACTGGGAAAAGATATAGAGTTTGAGTACAGACTAAGGTAGTTGGAATAATTTATAATTGCCTAATGACTAGAAATGCTGTTTTAAAATCCCAGGTTTGGACATACTCCCTACAGGAATCTGTGTGTGTGTTCAGAATGTGAGGTGTGGGAGACAGAGCCTCCTTCTGACCCTCTGGCTTGGTTCTGTTGTTGGATGAGAGCCAATATTACTAGAGTTAATTTTCATAATACCATTTCTTACTATGATAGTGCATATTTTGTGAAAAAAAATGCCTTTGTTTAATGAACTTTTTTTTTCCTGTAATTTAATTTTGTAGAAAAGGCTACATGAAATTCTTTTAACCTAGGTACCCTTTTTAAAAAAGATTCATTTTATTATTTTATTTTATGTGTATGGATGGCTTGTCTGTATGTATGTCTGTGTACATGTTTGTGCCTGATGCCAGTGGAGGTCTGAAGCAGGCATTGGATTCCCTCAAACTGGAGTTAGGATGACTGTAGACCACCACCCCAGGTCCTTTGCAAGAGCAACAAGTGCTCTAAATGGATGGGCGGGCCCTCTCTAGCCCCCTAATCCAGGCACACCCTAAACATCGCAAACCTCCACTTAGAATTTTTTTCCCTAATGCTACACAGGCCTTTTCCAGAGTGGAAGAGAGAGGTAGTGGTTGTAGGCAAGCTCATGGGAGCCTGAAATGCAGGAAGTGGGTGGTTGCTCCCCTCCTCCCCCCAAGAAACCACTTCACTTTTAAAGTCCTCTGGAGAAAAGGCATCGAGGTGTTGTTTGGGTAATTCAATCTGAAGTGACCCACTAACAGGCCAGAGTCCATCTGCTTCAGTTCACTTTAGAGCAGACAAAGGATTAAAATAGCACCAATTCACAGATCTATTGAAAAGAGAGAGAGCCGCGCCTTCTGTCTCGCTGCAGGCTCCCCACATGCACCCTGCTACATGGATGTCAGCTTACCTGTGTACAGTCCTTAGAAAGGATTGTTTCCCAGGGCTGAGAGTTATGTATGTGGATAACATGAATAACCTCACACATCTCAAAAGTTGGTAATATTTCCAAATCAGTTTGAATGTCATAGGAGTGTGTGTAGATTGAGCCCATTGGAAATCCTCCACTATAACCTTAAATAGGGAGCTGGTATTTATTTGTGGAGAAATACAGCCCAGCTTGTGTTTCATTTCTCCCATGAATTAAAGATGTACACAGAGGGACAAAACCCACTGAGGACATATAGGAGCACAGTTTAATGGACAGGAATCTGACTTCAGAATTGCTGCTTTAGCTAGCTCTTGGCTTTCCTTCCTGTGTGGGCATACCTCTCTCCCCTAGTCTTTCTTCATCTTTTTTTTTTTTCATTACACTTGCAGGTACTTCCTCTACCTGTGTTAGCCTAACCCAAATGAATTGCATGTCCAGATTTTCTGTCTTGAGCACCTTCCCTGTGCTAAGACCTATGCAGAAATACACGAAGTCTTCATTCCTGATCCATAGGATGTAGCCGCCGGGTTACTGGGTTCCTGAAAGTATGATGGGGTTTTAGATGAAAAAGACTGCCAGAGAAATAAAGAGCCAAGACGAAGTTTTCTGATCAAGGCCAATGTTTACTTAAGAGTCTGAGCTTATAAAGGGGAGGAACCCATCCCACACCACACCAGGATCTCCTTGCTTGTCCTGATAGTATTAGAATAGGTTCAGCCTCTCAGCAGGTAGTGGCATCTTGGAGGAAAGGTGCAGGACCATAGACTTTACCTAGGTTGGAAGACTCCACCCTAGGTGGGCTAGCAAGTGTGGCAAGCCAGGTCTGAGCAGCCTGCTCAAGGCTGAGGGAAGGGTACAATAGGACACTATGGCCAGGGAAGGAAGATAAAATGAAGATGCATATACAAGCCAGAGAGCGTATTGAGGACCAAATGAGAGAAGTGGAATTCACAAATGACTTTTGGGAGTTTCATGATGGATGGATGTTAAACTACTGAGCAGAGAGCTTATGACACTAACTGTGGCTGAAGGGCTACCATGGGCAGCTCTGTGGAATGTGGGCAGGTGTGAGATTATGCCTGGGGATAGCAAACGATTTGCTTTGACAACTGCAGAGATGTATGTTGGCGAAGCAACAAGAGCATGGGTAAAGACAAGTTGGGGTCGTGGTTAGGGGAACTTTTGAAAACCCTGGTAAGAAGACTGGAAAAATTGTTGAAGGGTGTGAGTAGATTGCCAGTATGATTTTAAAAGAAGTTGACAGCTGTATAGGGCAGGGCAAGGCACAGAAATGGCCTTGTGTTTGTTTGTTTGTTTGTTTGTTTGTTTGTTGATTAGGGATTGAAGCTAGGGTGACGACTAGGAGGACATAAGGGAACCTGTGCTAATTAAGAGTCCCGTGGGCTGGAGGTGGGGGAAAGAAACACTGCCAAGTTTTAGTGCTGACTTAAAGAGGGCCAGGCCTGAGCTAGCCACCCCACCCTGCTTTTCAAAATTCGCAGGACTTCATAGCACTGAACTAAATCTATTTCCAGTTTTTAACAGAGCAACAGTTGAGGAGCTTGAAAAACAAAAGCCAAGGAATTGTGTCATGATTGGTGGGGTCAGGCTGGAAGATTTTTTTCTTGTAAGAAATTTCTCAATGAGATAAAGAAAAAGATGAATGGCTTATGATCCATTGGGTACTAGAGGTGTTGAGAGTAGAGAATTATGGGTACTAGAGGTATTGAGGGTAGAGGATTGTGGGTCCTAGAGGTATTGAGGGTAGAGGATTGTGGGTCCTAGAGGTATTGAGGGTAGAGGATTGTGGGTACTAGAGGTATTGAGGGTAGAGGATTGTGGGTACTAGAGGTATTGAGAACAGAGGATTGTGGGTACTAGAGGTATTGAGAACAGAGGATTGTGGGTACTAGAGGTATTGAGAACAGAGGATTGTGGGTACTAGAGGTTTTGAGAACAGAGGATTGTGGGTACTAGAGGTTTTGAGAATAGAGGATTGTGGGTACTAGAGGTATTGAGAACAGAGGATTGTGGGTAGTAGAGGTTTTGAGAACAGAGGATTGTGGGTACTAGAGGTTTTGAGAACAGAGGATTGTGGGTACTAGAGGTTTTGAGAACAGAGGATTGTGGGTACTAGAGGTTTTGAGAACAGAGGATTGTGGGTACTAGAGGTTTTGAGAATAGAGGATTGCTGGCCCGTGCTCTTGTCCTGTTACTTCCTCTGTACATTTACTTTTAAGGTGCTGGCTCTCAAACTTGGTTATGACTCTGAGTCCCTAGATTGCTAGGGTTACCCAGGAGTCCCTGGATGCCTGGAATGGGATCTCAGCGCTGCTGTGTGACTGGCAATGGGATAGGCCTTGGAGGCCACTCTAGAGTTTTATAATTCAGTTTATAGAAATGCTTCCAGCTGACTTGATGCCAGTATGAACAGTCTACCCCAAGAGACATCAACTGATGACATTTCCTTTGTCCTTTGTGCCAGTAGAAGACAATGGTTTGACAAGACACGTAGAGATTTAATTTGGCCTTTATAGGCAAGTTTAAACAAAATACTTACATGTACAGTCTTTCTGGGCCACATGACGATTCCACATTTGAACTGTCATTACAGTGAGAGTGTGCTAGGTGGGTGAATGGCACCTCAGTATAAGGGCATTGGTTTCTTTTATTTACACAGGTCTAGAGGTCTTGGCTGCACTTAACCTTCACTGTAACCTAAAATACCTCTCAAAGGCTTACTTGAAGCACACTTACCTTTCCTCTGCGTGTGTGTGTGTGTCTGTTTCTACTCCATTCTCTGTGATACACTTTAAGAAGATCTGCCTCTTTCTCCTACTTTGGGAAGTAACTGGCTGCTGTTAGCCAAAAACTTTCAGAGACATATCTAGTGACAGATTGCTTTAAACCGGGAGATGGGTGGCATCTTCTCTCTAGGAAGCTCTAAGCGTGTAAAGGAGCCAGGCTGCAGTGCTTTCTGTGTGACTTCCAGGGCCTTTGGTGAGGAAGGGCCCAAGTACTCTAGAAGAATGTTTGCCTTTCACAGAAGAAACCCACTGCACCAAAGCTGCCAGCCAGTATCCTGCTGGGTTAAAATGGGCTCCTTTGAGGTGTTTGTTTAATGTCTGAGCCCTCCGGTGCGAGTCACCCTAATTAGACTGTGTGGAAACTGTAGCAGGTGTGTTTGGATGGCACAGGGGCGAGGTGGCAGAGGCTCACAAAACTCAGAATGAGCTGTCAGAGCACCTAGAGGCCATTCAAGATTCTTTCCTGCCTCAGGTTTACTCTCCTTCCCCCAGCGCCATTAATCATCTCCGCGGGAAGCCCGGTGGGAGTGCTGCTACCTTTGGACCGACAAAACTCAATAGTCTCTTGGCAAAGGACACTTCAGTATTTCCTGCTTTCTCCAAAGTAGTTGGAAGGGAGCTGAGAAGAGGCTAAAGATTTAAAAAGCTTGGTTCCTGGTTCCCTTGCCAGCACGCTGCCTGAGATGGTGCTTGTTTTAATTGTTTTAAGGGTTAGATGTCTGGAACCAGTTCCAAAAGAAAGCCGGCAGTGAGCTGTGACTGACAGGTGTCCTTGGCTGCAGATCAAGCCTTGATTTACTCAAATGTTTCCTGTTGTGCCTGATTCTTTTTTTGTTTTGTTTTTAACATCACCAGATTCTGTACTGTTCTCAGAGCCTAAAGGGTATGTAGCCTCAGGCTGTGTGTTTCCTTTATTTCTGCCCCTTGGGGTAGAAGAAGTGGGGGACAGGGTGATGGGAACAGTCTCATGTCTGCCAGGTCTTCGGTGCTGAAGACGCATAAAATGAGTATTGAAAATCAGGATCCCGCTGCAAGTTCATAACATACTCTATTGAGTAACTGTGCCAATATGTAATGGCAGTATGCACATTGATTAATCCAAGCCCATGCAGACTTTGGACTGACTCGAGTATTCACCACATTGACACAGTTGAAGTGGTTTGTGCCTGTCTGGGTTGTGGTCAGTGCAGTGAAATTTTGCCTTTTGCTAGTGAATGTGTTGCTGTCGCTGCCTGAAGGAAAAGTCTGCCTGTGTCTGATGTGAAGTGGAAGCAGACTACCCTGGGCTACCCTGGGCTACCCTGGGCTACCCTGGACTACCCTGGACTAACCTGGACTACCCTGGACTAACCTGGACTAACCTGGACTCAGCGGCACAGCTCACGGACTTGCTCCTGCAGAGTACAGACACACAGATAGAGTTCTGTGTCAATTGGCCATGGCACAGATGAGGAGAAAGCCGGAATTTCATCTAAGTGCAGCTGTTGATTGGGTTGTGGTAATGCATTGTCTCTGGAGTATCTGTCAGTGTGAGTCTGAGCCTTAGCCTAGATCAGGGCAGGATGGGCTAGCGATTAGAACATGCTATTTACCACCTGAATCTCCTTCACTCTCTACCCAAGTGCAGCTTAAGAAATGGTACTTGGGAAACTGTTTGCCAGGGAAAAGTATAGACTGATTTTTGATGGATGAGAAGTGTAGTTAGTAGATAGAATTCTTTAAAAACCAGTCTAAAGGTGTATATAGATTGATAACTTACCTGATTGAACAAGCTACAGTCTGACTTGATTGACTAATAGATGTGAACTGTGGGAACTTCTACCCAGGCTTCCCTGGGACCAAGAGTTTTCTATTTATCAGGGAAGTTTAAAATCCATGTTTTAGTGCAATGGCAGGAACCCCAGGTAGCTGTGCCTAGACCTCTCCGAGGTTCCTGGTGCTTTTCTGGCCTTCCCTGTTGTGTAGCAGCGCACCCTTTCCCTATGCGAACGTAGTCTATGTGGATTGAACTCAGGCAGTTGAGTTTTGTGGCAGGCACCTTACCCATTGAAATGTCTTACTGGCCCTCTGCTTCACTACCTGGCCAATTGTCATTCATATAGCCATGTCATTCAGTGTTTGTCACAACCGAGTTGACTCTGTGTTTTGACCTTAATATCATTGTCGGGTATAAAATGTGTGTGTGTGTGTGTGTGTGTGTGTGTGTGTATGTGTGTGTATATGTGTGTGTATATATACACATATATATATATATATGTGTGTGTGTGTGTGTGTGTGTGTATACATACATTATGTATATATGTATATATGTGTATATATGTATATGTGTATGTATGTATATATATTTATGTGTATGTTTGTGTGTTTTTTTTCAAGAATAAAACGTCTTTGAGTCTGATGACATGGGATAGTAGTGCTGAGGTGAGGAGAAGCTGGTGAACCTGTTTGCCTTATTGGAAACATTTCCAACTTGATGAAATGTGTCACTGATCGCCAAGCATGATGGCTCATGACTAACTGGTACTTGGGAGGCAGAGTCAAAAAGGTTAAAAAGTTTAAGGCCAGACTCCACTTTAACAAATTCAAGGTTAGCTTACACTACATAAAATGGTGGTGGCACCTTCATTTAATCCCAGCAGCCAGGAGGCAAAGCAGGCAGGTCTGAATTCAAGGTCAGCCTAGTCTACTAGAAGGTGCCGGGCCAGCCCACATTGTATAATGAGAACCTGTTTCCAGAATGATAAAAGGGGAGCAGTGGGATGGCTCAGTAGGTAAGGTGCTTGCCACCAAACCGGAGGACCTGAGTTCAATACCCAGAACTACAGGTGAAATGAGAGAGCCAGCTCTCATAAGGCATCCTCCAACCTCCACTCAAGGGCCATGGAATAAAACGATATACATACACATAAGAGTTAATGTAATGGTATTTTTGAAAACAAAGGAGGGGGAAGATACAATGTCATTGACCAGCACTGCATTTAAACCTTTTTAGGCATGTAAATTTCTTTCAGTCCTCCATATTTTCCAATTACCTTCTCAGTCATAAAGCAACAGGAAACACTTGTGTGGAGAGAATGTACCCGTGGTCCCTGGTTGTCAGAGGCAGAGATTCCTGGTGATTAGAGTGAGGTAGCAGGCTTAGGGCCTAGAGGCAAGAGTAGGGTTGGAAGACCACTCTGGAAGGCAGTTGGGCAGTGGCTGTGTTGACTGGAACCAGAAGAGTGGCCCAGTGCTATTTTTACATGTGAAGTAGCAAACATCTGCTACAGTGGCGTCAGTTCAAGAGGACCAGATTAGATGGCAGAGCCGAAGGGGGTAGCCCCAAGCTGACATCAGAGAACAGAGGGTGTTACTTCATCTCGTGTTACATAACACTTTTAATTTTTTTAGCAACTTACAAAACTGAGGAATCTATTTTAAGCAAATGTCTAAATAGCTCATTGCATCCTTGTGTGGCTATTCTTACTCAGTTATCAATTGCCTTGCCAAAGTAGTCCCCATCCTAGAATGGGCACCTGGGGGCCTCCAATGATTCAGGAAATTGTGTATCACACCACACCACCCAGTTCCAGCCCTTAAACCCTCGTATGGGAGTGGTCAGCCACTGCTATCCCATTCTCTGAGCCCTGGAAACAGCTAATCTCCATCCTGTCTCCATGGATTTGTCTCTTCTAAGTTCTTTATATAAGTATGGTGGTACAATCTGTGGTGGCCTGTCTGTCTTCAGGGTTCATCCACGTCATCCTCGGCTTAGCTCTTCGTTCCTTTTTGTCGCTGTTAAATAGACAATCTGCACTGTGCTCATCTGAATAGTTGTTGATGCATATCTCGGTGGTTTCCACTTTTGGCTTAACATAAGCAATGTTTCAGTGAATGGTCAGACACAAGTGGTACAGGGCTTCATACCCAGTAGTGGGATGTCCAGGTCCTATGGTAACTGTGATTAACTTTTTAAGAAACTGCTAAAGTGTTTGTTTTTTTTTTTTCTACAACTGTATATCAAATGCTACACGCATGCTATTTTAATGTGACATTTACTAAGAAGTGGGGTTGTATCATCAATACATCTGTGTAACTACTACTCAAATTTCTTATGCTCTCAAACATGAGCAAATACCAGTGAACCCAGCATTTCATCCAGCAAGTACATAGCAGGTGCTTTGAATGACTGTGTTGTTACCCTGGTCATACTAGAGTAAGCAGGATAGGAGAGGTTGACACTTTTATAGCTCTTATAATCTGGGGAGGAAACAACCCTCCCTCTCTATATACATACACATATACATATACATATACATATACATATACATATACATATACATATACATATACATGAATATATATGAGAATGACTAGTTTGAACTCCGAAGGAAAGTAGCTTATTTATCATGATAAAAGACCAGGTATCCACAAAAGTTCCTGAGAGTGTTGTATGAAAACTGAGATGTGGAAGACGGGTGGGTTAGCTTGATGAGGATGGAGGAATGCCTCAGCCACAGAATCGTGTATAAAAGAAGTTAAGAAAGGGCATGGGGCTTTGAGCACAGAGGACATAGGAAGGGGGAAGGAAATGGCAAGGAGTGATCATGGGGAGTGAATAGTAGCTATGCCATAGGAAGTCATTTATGGGGGCTAGGGAGGTGGCTCCATTGGTAATAATTCTGTCATCCAAGCATGAGGACCTGAACTCAGATCTCCTCATCTATTTAAAGCAACAACAAAATGCCAGTTAGAGTTGTGGCTGGCTATAACCTTAGCACGGGCAGGACAGGCAAATCCCCCGAGTTCACTAGCCAGGCAGTCTGTCCTATCACTGTGCATCTGGTTCAAGGATGGACCAAAAAGATGAGGTTGGATGAAACATCTGATGTCACCTTCTTGCCTCCATATACATACATGGGCACATGTATCCCACACACACAAGTGCACATGCAGGCATACTACATATACATTCACACACACACAAGTCCTTTTGAGATGTTGAAAATTAAAATGTTTTAAAAGCTTTTATGATTTGTATGTTGTATGTATGTACGTGTGCATATGTTGGTATTTACGCTTGTGCACATGGTGCTTAGAGAGACAAGAAGAGGACATTGGCCCCTGAAGCTGGAGCTACAAACAATAGTGAGGGTGTGATGTGGATGCCAAGAGACACACTCAGGTCCTCTGCCTGTGCTCTTAGCCCTGACATCTCTCTACCACGTGGGACATTTTTATTAGTAAAATAATTCTAGATTTTCAAAGGTGTTTGACCATAATAGGAGAAATTACCTTTTGAAAATGGGTTGAACAAGGAGGCAGACAACTGTAACAAACCCATCTAAAAGCACATATGACATTATTAATATATAAGAAAAATTAACTTGCTTAGAAAGTATTATTAATCATAATTTTAAAATGCTATACCTAAACTAATAAGATGTAACAATTTCTAGATAAAATGATGATTGTGCCAAAGCTTTGTATGTATTATCAGGAACTGATTTAAAATGAAATTTAAATTATCATATTAAAAAAAGAAAGAAATTAAATATCAGAAAAACTTATAAAAGATCAATTTACAGAAAAATCCAAATATTTATCTAAGACAATTAGTGGAGACATGTAAATGGTCAGATATAATTTAACCATGAAAGATTTAAGCTCCAAATCAAAGTTTAAAAGGGATCTGTGTGTGTGTCATGTTTTAAGAACTGATGATTCAAGGGCTGGAGAGATGGCTCAGTGGTTAAGAACACTGACTGCTCCTCCGAAGGTCGCAGGTTCAATTCCCAGTATTCATATGTTGGCTCACAACCATCTGTAACTTCAGTTCCAGGGCATTAACCACCCCTTCTGGCCTTTGTACGCCAAGCATGCACATGGTACACAGACATACATGTAGAGGGGTCTGCAACCCTATAGATGGAACAACAATATGAACTAATCAGAACCCCCAGAGCTCATGTCTCTAGCTGTATATGTATTAGAAGATGGCCTAGTTGGCCATTATTTGGGAAGAAAGGCCCTTGGTCTAGCAATGTTTATAGGCCCTAGTACAGGGGAATGTCAGGGCCAAGTAGCAGGAGAGGGAGGGTAGGGGAGCAGGGCAGGGGAAGGATATAGGGGACTTTTGGATAACACTTGAAATGTAAATGAAGAAACTCTTTAATAATAAATTTTTTAAAAGTGAAAAAAAATATTCACATACGTTTTTTTCTTAATTGACAATTCAGCCAGCTTTGGTGGTAACACAATTTCAGCATTCAGGAAGCTGAATCAGGGGCTTTCAAGGTCAAGGTGAACATGGGCTCCATAGTGAAATGTATGTCAGGAAGGGAGGGAGAGAGGGGAGGGAGAGAGGGGAGGGAGGGAGGGGCAAAATTTTTAAAAAATTATAAATTGTATAAATTTATTAATTTTGTATAATACAAAAGACTTAACAGTCAAATTACTGTCAGAAAAGGACAAGTTAGGTGACTTAGAGTAACGTCCTCAGAGATTTTTCCATATGGTGGCTGTAGTTGCAGTAGTGCATGGTGTTCAACCCAAGGTTGCCTCGACTTAGAGATCGCTTCCAGATAAGCTAAAATGCTTTATTTTCTTCTATGTCATTTTTTATATTTAATTCTTAACATATGATAATCAGTGATCTAATTTTTTTTGCAAAATTTCATACATTTCCATATGTCTAAATATATATATATATATATACATATATATATATATATATTTTTTTTTTTTTTAACACTTTGCATTTGGCTATATAGTCAGTCCTGTGTACCAATAGGATCTACATTTACAGATTCAAACAACCTCAAGTCCAATGCATTAAAGTAAAAGGAATTGTGTATGCATTGAGTGAGTGCAGACATTTTTCTTGCCATCATATCCTAGAACTTAGTAGGTTGGTTTTTTTGAGGGGGAGGTTGTTGTTTTTTGGGTTTTTTTTTTTTTTTTTTTTTTTTTTTTTTTTTTTTTTTTTTTTTTTTTTGTCTCGTAGTTTCATTGCATTAGGGAATCTCAATAACCTAGATATTTCAATTATTTAGGGGGATTGCATGGGTTGTATATAAATCCTGTTTTCTATGGACAGGACTTTAAGCATCTGCAGATTGTGGTTTCTTGGTGGGAGCAGTTCTCCTGAACTAATACCCACAGGCAGGGTGGGGGGCGTTGTATGTGTGTATTGTGGTGAGTTGTGTCAGCCTAATTAACACATCCCCCCCACCCCCCCATGGTTTTCTTCGGTGAGATTATTCAGACCTATCCTCTCTTCAGTTTTCAGGTACAGCACGTGTTAACTACAGTTGCTGTGCTGTTCAGCTCATCTTCAGAACATTCATTCTGCCCCACGGAACACCTCTATTTTGATGTCAGCCTTCATTGTTTTTAGAAATACTAGGCAGTGGCTTAAAAATGAGTCAACCACAGTGAAAGAGCAACAACAATAAGGCTTGGGGGTGGGGGCTCGGTGGATGAAGCACTTGCTGGAAAAGCACAAGGACCAGGGTTAGGGGGTCTTAGAACCTAGATTATAGTCAGGTAGGCATGGTAGTCCACCAGCAATCTCCAGGGCAGGGCAGCTACCGAGATACACCAGCTCCAGGTTCAGCAAGATACTGTGCCTCAGTATATGAGGTAGAGACCTGTTGAGGAATACATTTGATGTCAGTATCTGGCCTCTACATAAATACACACACACACCCCTGAGTATACATATGTACATATGTACACACCCCACACACACATGCAAGCATACATATATGCACACATGTGTACACATATACACATGAAACAAAGGGGTTATTATTGTATTTGGAAAACTATCTGTTTAATAATAAATAGGCTCTGAAGGAAATAAATTTCAATAGAGAAAATTCCAAGTATTTTTGCCCAAACATGGTTTCAGTTCATCTAGTTAGAGCCCACGTGGACAGCACTTGGCTGCCTCTCTCCTGGATACTCCTTTACATTTCACCTACTAAGTTTGAGTAACAGACAGCGTGTTCTCTCCATTAACCTTGATTCCTGATGACAAACCATCTTAGTCAGGGTCTTTATTCCTGTGCACACGTCATGACCAAGAAGCAAGTTGGGGAGGAAAGGGTTTATACACTTCCACATTGCTGTTTATCACCAAGAAAGTCAGGACTGGAACTCAAGCAGGTCAAGAAGCAAGAGCTGATGCAGAGGCCACGGAGGACTGTTATTTACTGGCTTGCTTCCCCTGGCTTGCTCAGCTTGCTTTCTTATAGAATCCAAGACTGCCAGCCCAAAGATGGTCCCACCCACAAGGGGCCTTTCCCCCTTGATTGAGAAAATGCCCCACAGCTGGATCTCATGGAGGCATTTCCCCAACTGAAGCTCCTTTCTCTGTGATAACTCCAGCTTGTGTCAAGTTAACACACAAAACCAGCCAGTACACAAACCATTCTGAGATAGACACTGGAAGCATGGGCAGGCACAGCCTAAGTCCAGGCTTTTACTGTGAGATGGGTCCTCTGCACTCCTGATACTGTTCGTACATTGCCTTCTTCCTGGGATCAGCTGGGTGTAGAGGCTAGCTACAGTTCTGAAGGTGTGTAGTTCAGGTCCCCCCCCCCCCCCCCCCCGATCTGTTTGAGTATTATAAAACTAAGGATTTTAACACACATATAGTTACACTGCCGGTGTGCTAGACCTGCTTTAATTTTAGCTTTCCACTTGAACTTAATAAAGTCTTCTCACCAGAGTGCCTTGCAGAGTGTTTTATTCTTGGCATTTGTTTTTCTGTCAGCATCTGATGTCTTATGTGACAGGAGAGGCGTAAGACATTAGAAACAAAAAACTAAGTAAGAAACAAGAGAAGTTGGAATACACAAATTATATCTAGATTAAAAGAAAGTATACTAGAATGATGGTTTTAAAACATCATTAATGTAATTAACGCAATTAATGAAATTAATGTTGGGTTTGCTGTTTAATGTCATCAGCTTGTTTTCATGACTTTTCCAAAAGGTTCCAACTCTGTCCCTTCTAACATCAACAGAAACTGAATGTCATATAATTTTTTACTGTTAATTAATTATTTTGTAATTTCACATTGTATATGTGCTGTGCTGTTTTTGATGTCAGAGCAAGCCTAGCTTTGCCCTCAAGGATTTAATGTGTGTGTCATTTATCACTGGGCCTTGGGTTTTTTTCTTTAAGTCCTAAGTGCAGTGTTACCTGTTTCACGTGTACCATTTTCAGTGTTTGGTGTGCATCGCTGTGCTCAGGATTACAGCACAAACCTAGAGTGGGTGGGCTTAGAGGTACTGAGTAAAAGAGGTACTGAGTAATAGTACTGAGTAACAGAGGTACTGAGTAACAGTACTGAATAATGGAGGTACTGAGAGACAGAGGTACTGAGTAAACTGTACTGTGCAATGACGTGGGAAGTCCACTATAAAATACTCTTCTCAATTTCAGAATAGTTTCTTTCACTTTTCCTACTAAGCCACACATGGAATGTTCTTGCATTATTATGGACCTAATAATACTGGGTTATTTTCTGATTCTTCTTTGTATTAAAGTCTTATTAATTAAAAATCCGTGGTATCCCTGCTTATACTGCCTTTGTCTATTCAAGATTAAAACTAATAATTACTATAACCCATGTAGACTAGTACCACTTCAGGATAATGGTTATCATTAGAAAATGGATGTAGGTTAGTTATTTTCCTTTTATATAATTTGTCAAAACCCCCCCCCGCCACGCTCCGCGCCCCAACCCCCACTCAACCCTGAGGTTCCCCTGTGTTTTGTAGGAGGCATGCAGCCACTCCAGTGAGGCTGCCTTGAGTTAGAGATAAGTCACTGCTAGAGCTCAAATATAGAAATTGCAGGTTTTTATTTCCTTGTTTGCGCCTTGCTGTCACAACTAGTTTTTAAAAGATATAATATTGCCGCTAGCCATTAGAAGCTACTCATTTAAAGTAATCATTTTCTTTAGATAGAACCTGTGATTGGTAGTTTTAAAAAATGTTCTTTAAAATGCCATCTTTTCTCTCTGCAGTTTTGAGAAATGGCGCATGGGAAATAGTTCACTGGGAAAAGGTATGTGTTGGCTTCATTTTATTCCCGAAGAAATGCATAGAAATGTACTTTATGGCATAATTTTTGTATATATTATAAGCAAATGTCAACAACTCTACAAATGTGGAGATGATTACTAATTACTGTAAACATTTGTGAAACCTTCCCTTAGCTACATCTGCTGAGCATTTCCGTACTCTTCCAGGAAGGCTATTCTCTGGAAAGTACTATCTAGAACATTTTTTGTTTCACAATATATTTTGAGTACTCTTTTGTAGATTTTTACTTATTTTGTGTTGTAAATTTTGTTCTCATCATCTACTGTCCAAGTAAAGAAAATTCAAGTTCTGCTATTTCTCATTTGCATGGTTTAGTTCAAACTCATATAGTGAAATCACCCCATTTATATATTTAAAGACAAGCGGTCATGTAAACTAGATGCCATTCTCTAATGAAGCAGAGGTTAGTTCTAGCTAGGAACTCTACCCTGGTATCGTGAGTGGAGTCCCAATGTGGCAAATGTTATCCAGGTGTCTGTTCTTGTAGCCATTCCTTGTAAATGGTAAGCAACGACAATTGGTAGTTCTTCCATAGTTCCAGAACACACGTCCCCCAGTCATCCACAGTCAATACATTTGGTGGCCATTAGATGGTTTCTTGGAGGCCAGGACAGTGGACACTGGACACATATTTCACAGGACATTATCTTACTGGGACAACAGAAGTGTTGTCTGCTGCCAATTCATGTATGCTCCATTGAAGTCCATGCATGCAGTTCTCCTTTGTGATGTGTATACTCACCTTCTGTAAGTTGAAGGGATAGTATCTCTTCTCATTAAGGAAAAAAACCTAATTATTTGTTTATATTTATATTTATATTTGTTTATATATATGTATATATATATATATATTTTTTTTTTCACTAGCTAGACTAAGAACTGACATCTCCCCTTCTAGCGATGTGGGGATTCACAGCTCTCTGCTTTCTGGTCTTTGGCATGAGAGTAACAAGGAGGAAAACGCCTTCATCATGCTGGATTCTGTAGCAGTCGGCTCTGTTTCACAAGAGTCAAGTAGAAAACCGAACAGCTAAAATCTTTCAGGAAGGCCATGCTTTTATGTGTTCATCAGCTGCTCATGCATTTACACGTTTGACAGAGAAGACAGATGGGATATATTCAGATACAATGAAATGAATTTAGGTGCATTGAATTACAAGGGTTGTCGGTATAGTTGACAGACATTGATATGTCAGGTTTGTTGGTTTTTTTGTTTGTTTTTGTTTTTTTTTTGTTTTTTCCTTTTTCCCTAGACTTCTTGCTCAGGTCATATACAAAATGAAGGAGTATTTTGATCCACTGTAAAATTAACCTTCAACTTTTCCTCATGACAACCATTGTTTTGAGGTTGTGCTGTTGTACGTAGATTATTGTAGCTCCCATTTTTAAATTTTTAATAGACGAAGGTAACAAATCACCAACTACAGTTGCTTATGTTGATAGCATTGTTAGTTAGTCTTGAGGTCAAGGGCACATTTAATGTGCATAATCCCATATTATGATATGAAAAGATAGAATTTAGGTTGTTGTCAAGAAGCCACCCAGTTAAAAAGAGCTGAAGTTATTTAGTAATTATAACTAGATAGTTACAACCATAAGTTGGTTCAATGATAAATTCAAGATACACTTGCAGAACTTACAATATTTTGATGTTAGCAGCATCGTGAGGTAACACGGGGAAGACCTTATTCTTACTGATACATGGAATGCTTACAAGCAAACTTTGTGTGAACCTGTGAGAAGGAAGCAGGTGTTCTCTAGATGTTAAATATTCATAGAGGTGAGGCTGGTATGAGAGCTCATGTCAGTAAGCCCAGCACTGAGGAATCTGAGTCAAGAAGATAGGCTCAAGTCTGAGGTTAGCCTGATCTATATGGTAAGACCTTGTCTCTCTCTCTCTCACACACACACCCCAAAAAGAGATTCAGATAAGTATATAATATATATTCTATCAAAATTAAAAACAAGAGATTGCTTATTTCAAGTTACTAATATAATATTTTTATTAAAAATCTATTTCAAAGGTAGATATTAACAGATAAAATAGAGAAGAATACACTGTCCTGAAATGAGACCAGTTTCAGTATTTGATAAGCAAGGCAAAATTGGACATTGACAGGGGTCAAGAAATATTACTTGAATATTTAGGTTACATCTAAATCATGATTTGTGCAAAAATAAATTCCATCTGGCTAAAAGAGTTGTGTTAAAATGCTGTTCTGAAATATACATTAATAGAATGAATATTTTAATAGGTATGCGGGAAAGATCAATATCTCATGGTCGTGATTATATAAATTTTAAACCTATACAAAAGATGCCACAGATAACTGAGGAATATATTATATATTTTTAACAAATAGGACAAAAATATTTAGGTTATTATTCTTTAAACAAACAAACAAAAAAAGAAAACAATGTAATAAGCAAGAAGGATTATCAACTAGACTCAGTATCATGGCCAACCAAACAACAAAAAGTATGAACTTCAATATAATTGATGTTTCATTCATGGTGAAATAATTATGAGAAACTTGTGTTCCAGAATTTTTATTTTATATTAATATCCATGCAGTTTAGCAGTATGACCACTCATGCTGAAAACCATATAGAAGATCCTGGTAATTTATACCCTGTCTCTTCAATAATCGTAAAGCGTGAGGAAGTCTACATATTCAAAATGGTTTTATAATACTTAAAATGAATACACATACACCAGAGAACAGACAAATAATTACAATAGTCTGAACCCATATTTTATGACAAGCAAAACTTTGATTTTACATACCATGATGACATGGAAAGTTTTATACACTCATCCAATAAGTATTTATTATTAAATGTATGTGCCAAGCAGTGAATGAGCTCATAGCAGGTAACAAAACACATAGTGGCTCCAATATCATAAAATGTAATCACAGGTGAAAAGATGAGGCCTGTGCATACTGAGCCACCAGCCATTCATATATATATATATATATATATATATATATATATATATATATATATATATATATCATATATATATCAAGCAGATCCAGACTTCCTTGGTGGCCTGGCCATGTTGCTGGGACAGGTCTTGTCCCTGGTTCACGTGAAACTTCGTACAATGAGAAATAAACTTAATAAAGTAAACCCAGTGATGTCATCCCCATGCCCTTGTGATATGAAAGCCCTCCAGCAAATGGTCTTTGCTTCCTGGTACTTTCACTGCGATTCTTAGCGCGTGGATGTTTTTAATGTTCCTCAGAAGACTTAATGGATTTGTCAGTGCACCTAGAGTCACCACAGAACAGCAGGAAAGCTCTCAGATGTTAGCAACCCTGCACTCCAGATTGCCATGAAGTGGTTTCTCTGTTACAAAGGTGAAGTTTCAAGAATCTGATTTTAAAATAAGCGCTGCAATGACAAGGCCCCCTCCTCCCCCAAGAAGCTGTATCTCTTGAAACAGAAGCATCTGGCCCCGTTGATCTCACTACACAGAGGCCACTTCTTCACTGAGCCATGCAGAGTTCACTGCTCAGGTTTTTGGTTTTTTGTTTTTGAGACAGGTCCAAGTAGAGAATCTAGGTGAATGATCTTGAAACAAGCACGTTCTTCTGGCACAGTTGGGAAGCTCTGCATGTGAGCTGTGTGCATAGCTGAATGTCACGGTGCAAAACTATCTAATATAATATTTAATTTAATATTAACTATCTAATCTAATATAATATTTTTCCTTAGAAAAAATCTCAGATTAAATGCAAATATGTTGTTACCTACAATTGGAAATCGTTTGATTCTTTTTTTTTTTAAAGATTTATTTTTTATTTATTATATGTAAGTTCACTGTAGCTGTCTTCAGACACTCCAGAAGAGGGCGCCAGATCTCGTTACTGATGGTTGTGAGCCACCATGTGGATGCTGGGATTTGAACTTATCACCTTTGGAAGAGCAGTCGGGTGCTCTTACCCACTGAGCCATCTCACCAGCCCAATCATTTGATTCTTAAAGAAGTCCTTTATAGTTAGACAATTTTACCCCTTTTTTTATAATCCTTGCTCATAATTGCTCCTGTCCATAGCTTGGGAGAAGTTGAAGGAAGTGAATCTAAAGCCCTAAATATTTCCCAGTGTCCTCCAGAGGGATCCGTGCTCAAGGCATTTCTTATATCATAGCCTTTCTGTCTTCCTGGTTCTCTTATTCTGGAATGAAGAATCCCATGTGCAGAGGTTAGAACCAGGAGAGCAAGCTTCCTAGGTATCTGTGAGAAACAGATCTAAAGCAGAAGCAAGGAAGGGAGATCCCAGCCTTCCTCACACCCTGAGAGCTACTTGGGAAGTGAATAAACTGCTGGAGTCCCCACAGGGCAGCATCCATAGAAGGGGTTATAATTCCTTCAGCTTAATAATCCAAGCCCTTCTGTAGTCTTGACATACATAAAGAAGCTGAATAGCACTGCAGCCGGTTAGGAATTTTCATAAGTCGAATGTATCAACCTAACGATCCCAGAGGTGATGCAGCCCTGGTTCTTATGAAGCATGTAGTTTAATTGAAGGAAAAGCGTTAACAGGTGGAGGTGATTAAAGAGTGGTTAAGTGGTGACTGGGTTGGCTTTCCCTCTAAATGCCTTGATTGGAGAGCATTTGTCTTTCAAAATCTTGTCCTTGGTACTATATTAGTTACTGCACATTATTAAAGGATACTGTGTATTTATACATATCGTTTTTATAGATGCTTTTTATTTTGTATGTTCACCCTCTTTTGAGTAGTGGGAGTTCAATTCCAACCAGCATCCTTGGCATTGAGGGCACTTTTAGATAGATAATCCACATGGCAGGTTTCAACTGAAGTGATTTTTTTTTTTTAAAGAGCATACCATCCAGCACTTTCCTATCTGGAAAACGGGCATATATACCATAGTTTATAAGGCACCGCTCTCCAGCCTTCCCTCACTACTTCTCCCAGGAGATAAAATTGCTGCAGCGGCCCCATCTGCAGTAACTTCCCCATAATGATTCCCACTAAGGATCCTGTTCCTGAGCAGAGCCAGGTTGTTGCTGAGTTGGAGACACACTGTTGGCCAAAAGCTGTTTGCCCAAAGCAGTAAGAACCCTGACGAGTTACTCCCAATAGTTTCTGACCACCACAGAACTTTAATTTACCTTCATACCATACTCAAGGGTGAAAAATGCAACCATATAATAATGAAAAATTGGCAGTTTATGTTGTTTGAATTATAATGAGTCTCATAGTTATGCAAAAATTATGCTATGAGATAGGTAGGTGTGTATTTGAGTCTAGACTGTTCCACTCATCCTGAATAGGTGACTCAGAAATGTAGAATCTTAGATGTTTTCTTTCTTTCTAAATTTTAAATTAAAGTGACTGCTCACAGATACCATTTCTTCATTGTACAGAGACTTCCTTAAACAGGGAGAGGTTTTAACTGCAGGTTTCTCCTCCTTATTTTTATGCCAAAGCAAGAGCATTTAAGAAATTGAGATGTCAAAGATGTAGAATTGATCAATATATTTTCTTAAGGTAAATAACAGATAAAAACAAATACACACTCACCTCTAATTTTATGCCACTTTTGTGAAGATTAAGAACTTTAAAAAAAATTCTGTGCATTAATACAATGGGTTGTATATTTTCTTTTACTATCTTTCCATGCAGATAATTAACCAATTCCCAGTTTTCTTTCAGGTAAATGTTGGAGATATAGTTATAATAAAAGGCAAAGAGTATATACCTGCTGACACTGTCCTTCTCTCGTCAAGGTAGAGACACCTACTGATGCTCAAACAGTGTAGAGGATGGTTTCTCTACCCTGCATTGACCTTGTGATTTCTCCAAGGAAATAAAGAATAAACGAAGAATTTCAAAACCTCTCACGATTCTTAATTAAGCATTTACAAAACTGATTGGCCTCATGTGTGCCCTATAGAATAAGTATCAGGTACTACATAACCCAGACTGAAGAGTCTCCTCTTTCTCTGGCTCCAGCCAGATCCCTGTGGTATATGTGGACCACTAACTCTGTTTATGAGTCCCTGTCATTTAATTGATGCTGTCCGTGGATTGGGCTCTGTTGCTTTTTTTTTTCTCTCTCTCTTTTCGTTCCTCATTTATAATAAATTCCTTTAGTGGGCAGTCCCCTCTCTCGCTAACTTTCCTATTCCTCGCGGTGAAATGATGCAGGAGAATGGATGGGTGATTTCTTACTGTCATGGTGCCTTTCTGTATGACACAGTTTTCCCACCAGACTGAGTACTTTATTCTTCCTTTCATGTCCTTTCTGTTACTGAATATAGGCAATTTTTTTTGTTGCATTCACATTTTAAGATAGTTGTGAATCAGTATTCAAAACATATGGCCTTAGGATTAAAAACTATCACACTAGTTCTTGTATAAATTTAGGATAATTTAAAACCTTACAATTTCAGTCCCAAAATAAACAAAGAAGAAATGTGTTTTAATGTACTCGAGGTTGTTTATCATCATTTCCTTGGACAGTTTGATTTGTAAAATCCACATAAAAATATGGACAGTGTCCTTTTTTCAAAATCTATTTAATCAGGTCATGATTTAAAACGATTGGATTTTTTTTTTTTAAGCTAGTGATGCATAATCAGGGAGGCGGTCGTTCCTTGGCTCTTTATAGAAACAGGTATTCAGGCGTTTGAAATAGCTCAGGCTGTTTTGATTTCCCTAGCTGGCATCTCTGTGTAGCACAAATGACTGTTTTCTTTAAGTCTGACTTTCTGTCCTTAGTTACCTTTGTCGACAGCTTTGTCAGAGAGAGTTTCTAAGATGGAATTATCAGCATACTGGCTTTGATTGTCTACATGGGAGCGAGCTTGAGGAGGGGGAGCTTCAGGTAGCTTCAAATTCAAGGAAGAGTATCATTGCCAGTTCTGTTTCTCATTGACTTCAATCTGAAATGAGCAAACTTAAAGTGTTAGCATGTAGCCACGAGTAGAAACATGGAAGAGAGCAACTATGGCTCTCATTCAAATCCAGGCAGATTCTTGGTATGACTTTCATATGTCTCTGGATACAAGGGCTTGTCCTCCTACTTTCGGAACCACAATGTGTTACTTACACTTTATTAATCATTAAATCACTTCAACTGGTGCAGCCATGACCCCCTAACTGCCTAAGACAGGTGTCTGAACAGCCATCCACTAAAGATAATTATGATAGGGACGCAGTCAACTTTGAAAACGTTTTGGAGTCAGAACAAAGTCACTTTTGTAGAGTATGAGAGAGGGGGGGCCAGACATACTTGTTTTTCAAATATCTCACAAATAGTTTTAAAATCATTTCTTTGCTGATTTGCTAGGAGTAAACAGTTCGCAGCAAATTGAGGAGTTTAAGGGAAGGAAATCTGTGCAATAAAATAACTCTATAAAGAGTTTTTATTTAGTTTGATAAATGCTTATATGTAAACTTTAAAATGTTAAAGTTTCACTTTAGAAATTGAAAATTGGGCGGCTTAAAAAAATCAAATAAGGAGCCGGGAGTACTGGCACACGCCTTTAATCCCAGCACTCGGGAGGCAGAGGCAGGCGGATTTCTGAGTTTGAGGCCAGCCTGGTCTAGAAAGTGAATTCCAGGACAGCCAGGGCTACACAGAGAAGCCCTGTCTCGAAAAACTCAAAAAAAAAAAAAAAAAATCATTAGTTTATCTTTGAATGTTAAGTATTTTCATTTCTCCCTTCAGGCCTGATCAAAATAAGTTTTGAAAAAAATCGGCATTAGACATTTTTATTAACATGAATCCTCTTCTATAATGATTTCAAACCTTCTGTCTCTTTTGTCCATTTGTTTGGTTTTTTATTTTCTCTGTTATTCGTTTCTCCCCCCTCCCCCGCTCCCATTTTAATTCTTTTAAACTGGGACGTGTAGGTGGCAGTGGGGGAGATAGTGAAGGTGACAAACGGGGAACACCTCCCGGCAGACCTCCTCAGTCTGTCCTCAAGGTCAGAGCCTCCGAGTGGGACAGGGTGCGTGTATGCGGGTCCTCACCTTAAACCAAAAAACAACTGCACCCAAATGTGGTTGAGCTGGTTTTCCTCCTCTAACGCAGGAGCGCATATCCTTCTAGGTGTGAATTGGAGATACTGTAAAGGCACTTTACGAATACAGTTGCTGGATGTTCTCTGTCCCCTCAGCCGGGCAGATAGAACTCCTATTACTCTCCATAGGAGTCCAAGAGATTTTAATCCCGCGTGCATTGAGTCACGTATGTTTTAACAACATGCCTCGCCTTTAAGGCTTTAGTTATTCTCCAGAATATGGTATGGAAACAGCGTTAAGCTTTTCACAAGACAATCAACCGAAAACCGATTACATTCTAAGGATGCTTTCTTCTTCTATTTAAATTTTTTTTAACAAGTTCTGTGGAATTTCTGCAGTAACTGCGACTAAAATTTGGGCTTGTATAGGGTTTATAGAGGACCCCTGCACGAGGCTGGATGTTGTACATTTTCGTACTGCATGTTTTGGGCTCCGTCTTCATCCTAACTGAAACTTGTGAACTAGCGCACATTGCTGTGACCTGTGTCGGCTGTCTCCCGGTGTCTGTCCTGTGGTGTACATCCTGTTTCGTTTTTCCACTTACTAATCATAAAGCTTGCTTTGCCTCTGACCGTGGTTTGTGTCTTGGGTGTTTACCATGACTTGCTGAAGTATTTCTGAGCTAGCACGATTCCTGACTCTGCTGCCTCTTCAGGGCGCTTAGAGCTACTGCAGTCACTGCTGTCTGAAGTCATTGTTAGGAATGTTCCAAATTGGGATGTATTTCATTGGCCTCGCATCAAGTGGAAGTCAGCCATTTAAGCTTGCTAATTTCTTAATCCTTTAAAGCTCAATACAAATTGTTTTCTAAGGAGGGCAGTATTAGAACTAGAAGGTTCTTTCTATAAGTTTTACTAGAAGACTGGCTTTGGATAAGAATATTTATCAGTAACATTTTAATGAGTTTTACTGCCGAGATAAAGACTTGGCAGTGTCCGTTACTGTTCTGTTTGTTGCCATTTTTCTTTGTTAGCAGAGAAATGTGTTTTACAGCTTTCCAATGACTATGTGGAAATTATAAAGCTGGACAGCTGCCAGAGTGAGAATAACTATTGTGACCATGAGTTGAAAATATTTTTTTGGAATAATTGAGACTGAAAATATTAATATGGAAAGATTTCTCTGCTTGGGAAATAGCAGCCCATGTGAAAAAGAGCTCATAGGGAAACCTTGGAATGTATGAGGTAACTTTAAAATTAATCTATAAAATCTGATTGATGTCTAAGTCTTTAAGTAAAGCTTTTGTTAATTTCAAGGTGACAAAATTAAGTTTATATGCTCATTTCTGGCACTTAGCGCAGTCTGTTCTGCACATGTACAAATTGGAGGTTGATTAAAAAAATTCCAGTGTTTGCAACTTAGAAGTTTCTTTTCTATTTATAGTTATTTATCCGATAACAAACTAGGGTACAGATTATGTAGCCAAGTGATAATGAGATTGGTTTAAATTAAGAAAACATTTTGAGTTATCATCAAAGTGCTTTTTTTTAATAGATTTAAGGGTTAACTTTTTACAGTCAGGCCACACTCATACATTTGTAGCATCTAAGAAACAAAAAACAAACAAACAAAAAAAAAAAACAGTGAGACGGCTATAATATAACTGGAGAACACAGGCCACAGGCCACCACATCCAGAGTTCACTTAAAACCTCAGATGCAGCAGCTTCAGGACAAGGAGCAGTATGGCCAGGCGGGCTGCTATTTGCTTTAGGAACTTGTCAGTTAGGCTGGGTTGATGGACCAGTTTGTAAAGTGCTTGCTTGTACACATGATGACCTGAGTCCAGTCCCTGAGACCCTGCATGAAAAAAGCCCTCTTGTGGTGTTTTGCTTGTAAACCCACTGCTGAGGAGACAGACACAGGCAGACCCATTGAGCTCACTGACCAGTTAGCCCTGGACTACTCTGCGAGTTCAAGGCCAATGAGAGACCTTGCCTCAAAAATACATGTTCAGCACCTGAGAACCCATACCTCGGCTTAAAGTCTGATCTCTACACATCTGCATGTGTGTTACTCCACACACATGTACCAGGTCACAAATAACATGCATGAACACACACGCGCGTGTGTACACACACACTCAAACCTCTCAATCAAGTTTTTTTAATAGACCCAAAATTATAAAGTGTAATGTCCACTTTCATTGTAAAATCCATCCTTTAAAAACAGCCTTGAGTTTTTACTATCCTATGGTCTATGTGATCTTGTGCTCAAAGCTAAAAAGCTAAGATAATAAGTACAAGCTTGTGGATGGAACAGTCTGGAAGTTTTTAATCAACCATTTTACATAACCAATTTACATGTGGGCCATGAGCATGAAACAGGACATTTCTGAGCTGGAGATAAATCTGGACACAAACCTGCTTTACACTCGCAGAAACAAGTCTGTGTTGTGTCTACACGGATAAGCAGTTTTAAAATAGGGTGGCTCTTTATGATGGTATCTTGAAGACCATTACTGAGTGCTGTCAGGAAATGGCTTTTGGGTGTCTTCTGGCTGGAAGGCTGATCTATGAGTGCCATGCATGAGTTGTTTCTCACGCTGTCTTGCCATTAGAGTGAAACCCATCAAGAGGCTAGGTAGCTATAGCCTTGTCTAGAATAAATGGCTTCAGTGAGTCTGAGCACTTAGGTAAGCTGGTCTTTTCCTTTCCTTTCCCAACTAAATCTTTGTTTTTCAATTACGAACAACAGTGAGCCCCAGGCCATGTGCTACATTGAGACATCCAACTTAGATGGCGAAACAAACTTGAAAATTAGACAAGTAAGTTCTATATATCAGCTCATAGTCACTGTTCTGTGATATGTGTGTAGAAGCTAAAAGTCTAAAAGGGATTCTGTCTAAATACAACTATTTTCTCTTTGAACCATTGTGAAAAAAAATAGTTTGTAAACTGTTTAGAATTAAGTATTGTGGGACTCAGATTTAGTTTCCTAGATGAATATGTTCCACTGTGAAATAGTACTTATAATGTTCTAGTTACTCTATATAATAGCCAATACTTGAATGATAACAGTAGTGATAGTATTTGTTAGTGTGTGTGTGTGTGTGTGTGTGTGTGTGTGTGTGTGAGTGTTAAAGACAGAGAGACAGAAACAGAGAGGCAAAGAGAAAGACAGACAGAAACACAGAGAGAGTATGACTCCAAGTATGTCCTGGTTGGCCTGGATTCACTATATAGATCAATGGCCTCAAACTCACAGAGATCTACCTGCCTCTGTGAATCCTGGGATTACCCTGTACCTGGTGTTCTAAGTTCTTTGACATGTTCACTTATTTGTTTTTCTTGGCCCCAGTTAGTATTGGGTTTGCCATACTAAACAGCCAAAATGTCCATTGCTCTTTAGAAACACATTTATCTTGGGGATATAAATTACTTCATATTTCTATATTTGGTTTTCATATTATGTTCAACAGCAAACAACAGTAACATTTTCTTGATAAAGTCTTAAAAGGGGCGTTTATTTTAAATACATACTCTTGGCTTCTTGATGGTTGACCTCAATGCCAGTGAGGTGTTTGGGCGGTGGTAGAACCGGATTGTCAGGAGGGAGCTGAGCTCAGATGGCTAAGGTGGATGTCCTCAATGCCAGTCACTTCTAGCTAAGGAAGTTCTCCCTCTTAAGACAGGAGGGAGTAAGGGATGGAGAAAAGGAGGAAGACAAAACTGTTCTCTTTGAATGCAAACTCTACTGTGTTTCACCTCCTCCTTTAGACTCAGGAGACAGAAACCGTACAGCAGCCAGTATTGCCTTTAGTTTTAGAAGTGGTGCAGTGGATACTTTAGAACTTTTATAAAAGTTGTATTATTCTGTCCTAAAAGTCTGTGTTCACATGGAGAAGAAAGGTACCCTTAAATTATAGTTTGACAGTATTATGTAAAGGGGAAGAATTACTTGCAGAATGGTGAGATTCCTTGTCTATCTAAGAGCTTAGAAAGTACCCCACCCTCACAACACTTACTTAAAATACTCTGTTTATTTTGGAATGTGCCAACAGGGCTTACCAGCAACATCGGATATCAAAGACATTGACAGTTTGATGAGAATTTCTGGCAGAATCGAGTGTGAAAGCCCAAACCGACATCTCTACGATTTTGTTGGGAACATAAGGCTTGACGGACACGGGTATGTAGACTCACATTCTCCGTGTCATCCTGTGCCACTGAGTGTCTCCTACATCTGCTTACACAAGATTGTCTCCTGTTCTAGATACTCAACTTAGAGCAATAGTTTTAAGCATGTCTACATTTCAACTCATATCCTTTGTACGGATGCTGAATCCTGACTCTAATTCATGTAATGTAATCAAAGATGGTCCCGTGTTCCTGTCACTCTGGGAGTTGGATGTTTTCAGTGATATACCAGGACTCTAGAATATTCTTTATGGGTAAATAGCCTGTGGCTGGTTGTTTGGCTGAATTTCCTGCTGTGAACTTTCCTGTCCCTAACCCATGGCCACAGTCCATTCCTTTGATGTCTAGATGCCTGGAGGAGTTCAGACTGTACCACAATAGCCAGATAAGTTTTTATCTCCTCTGTTTGTTTTTTTCCTAGGCCATGCTATCATGCGTAGTCACTGGTTTCTGCTGCCAGATTCTCATCTTTCCTACCACTTCCTTAACTTCTCTTACTCATTTAACTAGAATTTAGTATACCCTTGAGTTCTAGATGCCTAGACCAGTGGTTCTTAACCTTCCCAGTGCTGTGACTCACTATTCATGCAGTGTGATCAACGGCATTCCCATGTTCCTGTCAGTCTGGCAGTTGGATGTTTTCAGTGATATCCCAGGATCTCTGAACTATTCTTTATGGGTAAAGAGATAGCCTGTGGCTGGTTCTTTGATCCTTTACTATAGTTCCTCTCATTGAGATGACCCTCAACCATACAATTATCTTTTTGTTGCTACTTCATAACTGCCACTTTGCTACTGTTATGGATTACAGTGTAAATATTTGTGTTTTCCAGTGGTCTTGGGTGACCCCTATTAAAAGGATCATTCAGCCCCAATGGGGGTCATGTTCCACAGGTTGAGAACCACTGGCCTAGACCATTTACAAATATTACTCAGGCCACACTGAACAAGCCAGATCAGTATTATATTCCTGCCCTTTTGTCTCTTTTCATTCACTCTAACAAAGTACCTTAAATTCAAAAATCTATGAGCAGCCGAAATCCTCGGCTCATAGGTCTGGAAGATGAAGGCCCTGAATGTGCTGTTAAGGAAGTGTTGCTCCCTGTGTTCTGGCATGGCGAAGGTCTTTGGGCATCCTTTGTAATGATTTAGTCCCAGTTTCAACAGCAGAGAGAGAGGAAAGCAAGCAAGCAAGCATGCATGCAGGTAGAGACCGAAGGTCAACCTCGGGTGCTGTTCTTTGGAAACCAACCACCTTGCCTTTTGATATAGGGTCTTGCCCTGCTGGGAGCTTACGATTGTCCAGCTGGCTGTAGAGAAGCTCCAGGGATGTTCTTGGCTCCCTAGCCTTCCCTGAAAGAATTATAAGCACACACCAACACCCAGCTTTTTCTTTTCTTTTTTAATATGAGTTCTGAGACTCAAACTAGGTCTTCATGATTGCCCAGCAAGCAGATATCTGACAAGTGTCTCCTAGGCCTCATGAGTGCAGAAATATCAAGACTTAATCACCCCTAGCGTCCTAGTGCCACAATATTAAAGACTGAGTTTCAAAATGGAAATTTTGGAGAGATACTAACACATATGATAGAATTTTTTGAAGTTTCTTTTCTTGTGGTAAAGTAGTTGGGGGGCAGACAGACATCAAGGAATAGATAGAAATTATGATACTTTATTATTTTGTAAAAAGCAGAAAGCCTTTGGGAAAGATAGCATAGGACAAAAGAGACAAGGTGTCCTTAGGGAGAAATTCTCTTAGGGTGATTGTTGTCAGCCTCCTTCAGAAAGTTGACATTTGAACAATGGTGATCAATAGGTTAGATAATCATGTGAATATCCAGAGGTTTCTGGACAGAAAAAAATAGTGCAAATCACTACGGGTGGAGGAAGAGAAATTGAGGTGGAAGACAAAAGATAATAATGGACCAGATTCCATAGATGTTGTAGGCCATGACAGGGTGTTCTAAGTATACTTGAGTTCCATGCGTGGGTTATGAAGGGAAAACATCCTCCATTTAGTTTTGAACTTAATAAGTTTGTGGTGTCCAAGTGGCATTTGAATATATGTCTAAACTTTGAAGGTAGCTTGTAGAGATATTCCAACTCATGGGCCTGGAAAAAAAAAAATCGCTGAAATTGAAAGAGTGTAGACAGGAAGGTTGAAAGCCCTGAAGACTGTCTAGCTTGGGAGGCTGAGAGAAGAGTGGGGTCTAGAAACCAAGAAAGAGTAAAGAAAGGGGAGAGGGAGGAACAAAGTGAGTTCTGCTGTCACTCATGGCCAAGTGCACTGTGTCTGAACATTAACATTTGGGTTTATTGAGTGGTGATCATGGCCCTTGACTAGAATAGGTAAAGCCTAGTGAGGGTAAGCCTGACATCATGGAGAAGAATTAGCTAGAGCAAGCGTGGGCTTCTTTATCCGGGAGTTTTACTGCAATGCGAGACAAAGCAATGGGACAGAGCAAGGCAAGAAGGGTGGGGGGTGTTTAGTGCCCCACTTCTGTCTCCTGTCCTCACTCCTTCCCTCCTCTGCATAGCAGAGCTTGTCTACCAGACAGGTGTGCTGTCCAGGGAACCATCAGCTAGACACGCTGGTTCAACCAGCCTGGGGGAGTGCTGCCAATGTTGTCACTGTTAGAATATGAATGGTGAAAAATTAAATAAGGATCTAAGTAAATGACACGCGAAATGTACCCTGAAAAGACACCCTTGTCTAATGCACCAAAATTTCTTATAGTAAATGACATGGGAAATATACACTGGACTGGCACCCTTATCTAACCTACCAGAGCACATTCTTATGATCTTTGAGATCATCGTTAATTCTAGAATTCTCAGAGTAATCTTTCCTTGAACATATGGCTATAGACTAATGATAGATTTGGCCATTTGTACTAGCGTCATTTCTTAAGTCTGACATTTTTAACTGGCCAGCTTCCATTCCTTATCATTAAATCAGTGCCAAGCAAATCCATGCCATAAGGAAAACTTTATATGGTGGTACCAGAATTTAAAAGGCTAAAGTTTTATAATATGCTTTATTTTATCAGAAAGGTGGATATGAGTGAGTGAGACAGGGACTCTAGGAGGAGCAGGCATTGTGGGAGACGGTGGGGAGCAATGAATGTGTATCTAATGTGATACTGAGCCCAGTCAGATAGGTGAGGAGCAGTGCATACACAGGGCACTAGAGCACAATCCAGGAACTTCCCAAGAACTTTGTGGAACCTGCTTCAGCCTCCAGGCCCCTCCTAATCCTGATGTGCACTCCAGGTGTTGACACCTGGACAAGAGAACTATATGATTTCAATATGGTTTTATCCCTAAAGGATTCACATGTACTGAAAACTCAGCCCCCAGTGTAGTGACTAGAGACTGATCCTAAAATAAACCTCTTATCCATACAAAATAACCAGCCCTCATGCATTTTGGAAGCTTTCACCAAACGGACTATGCCTCACTCCCATCCCAATGGGCCCTAAACCTGCTGTGGGATGTAAATGAGAGGAGTTAAAATACACTGTTTCCTGAGGGCTCCTGCAGGGGCCATGCTAACCCACACACAGGGATTGATTTCACTGAGGTGGGAGAATATATTTCCTGAAGGAAGGTTCAATGCCCAAGCTATCCCCAGCCTTGGAAGCTGACTGGGCCATCTAAACCCACCAGAAATGGAGGTTTCTCTGCTCCGCTTTGCCTCTACTGATTGACAAGCCCTGCACATTTTATTGACTCCATTGGAAATGGTTTCCTTCTTTTCCAAGAAGTTTTAAGTATAGTTTTCTTTATATTTGAATTTTTACATTACTTTCTTGTTAAATGAAAACCTACCTTGGTTATTAGGAATCTTTGAGCCATTCAATTTTTGGACTATACATTTCCACCAACTGACTCAATACATATCTTTGAGATATATATATCTCCAATCATACCCTTGAGTCTCTTGAGTTTATAGCACCTAATAACTCACTACAAAAGCTACCTGTAGAGGAAGCACACAAAGGATCCAATCTGGTTCTTACTCATAAAAATGTTGTTTAATATCTAGGAAGCAAATGGCTTCGAAATGACTACCATTTATTGGGAATGTTTTTGCGTTCTTAGAAAACAGATACGGTAATCCTGTAAAATGAATATTATAAGGCTTTAGGTCTAGGCCCTAATTTCAGAAAAGCGATGGTAGTGTCAGAATATGACGTGAACTATAATTTTATTTCTGTAGTTTTTGAGCCCTGGTTATGTACAAAGTTGTTTTTAATTTAAATGAAGTATGTGTGTGTGTGTTTATTGAGGGGGTGGAGGGGAAAGATATCTTAGCCTCATCATTTTCAGGTTTTACGTAAACTTAAGTCTCAGGAAGATTTGTATATGAGGATTAGCTACTCCATTCCCAGAAATTGCCTACTCTTGGGATGCTATATTGGTTTGCTCCATAATGAGAGAATTTAGAGAGTTAATTTTATCAATCGAAATTGTTTTTCAACCATCTGGGTAATGAAGTTAAAGGAGCATGAGTGGATTCTGATAAAGACTGACTTAGTTTGCATTTCTTTTGCTGTGAAGGGACACCATAACCATGGCAACTCTTATAAAGGAAAGCATTTCATTGGGGCTGGCTTACAGTTCAGAGAGTTATAATCCATTACTGTCAGAGCAGGAAGCATAGTGGTGTGTAGGCAGACATAGTGTTGGAGAAGGAGCTGAGAATTCTACATCTTCATCAGAACAGAAGTGAATTCCACAGTAGGCAGACATAGCTTGAGCATCTGAGACCTCAAACCCCACCCCCACGTGACACACTACCTCCAACAAGACCACACCTACCCCAACAAGGCCACACCTCCTAATAGTGTCCTTTATGGGCCTTAGTGCTGAAACACATGAGTCTATGGGGACAATTCCTATTTAAGCCACTACAAAGGCCACTTTTGCACCTGGCAAAAATGTCATCTTTGTATCAATTTGACAAAGGAACCTCTCAGATGTCTTATCAGGACACTAAGAACATCAGAGGGCTTCACCCTCATGAACTCAACCTAAGTCTACTAGCCTGGAAAACATGCAGCTATAAAAGTTATCACACTGGGAGTTTGGAGCCCCAGCATTGGCATGTATGGGGTTGGTTACTTGCAGTCCACACGGAGAGGAAAGATATAAATGGTATTAAGGAAAAAGCAAATTCTTCCCAACAGGTATATTTGAAAAGTATCATTGTTGGTTGAAAAAAAAATACTTCCTTTTGAAAAAACTTACTTCCTTTCTAAAAATAAAGTTTTAATAGTGGAAACTTGGATGACTGTGTAGTGACTTGTGCCTTTCTAGGGCATTTTGGACGATGTCATTTCTAATGCTAACATACTCTATCCTAGCACCGTTCCCCTGGGGGCAGACCAGATCCTTCTCCGAGGAGCTCAGTTAAGAAATACCCAGTGGGTTCATGGGATAGTTGTCTACACTGGCCACGACACCAAGCTAATGCAGGTGAGACATTTATCTATGAGACTTTTTAAGACTAAGTCTCTTGGAAATGCATGATTCATCGCTCCTGGTGCATATGTCCCAGACAGAGCACACCAGCCATCCAGATACTGCTGAAACACATCCCACACTCCCACACTGGGAACTAAGCAAAGGAGACCTTGAAATCCCTTCCCTGGGAGAAGAGCTCCCTGCTCATGGGAACACTGTGAAACGTTCCCCAAGGTCACCTGAGACATGAACACCCAGTGAATGGTGCTGTGTGTTGATCCATGACATTTTTCCAATTACCAATGCTCCCATCAATTTGCCGGCATAACACTGTATAGAAATACTTGTCTTGTGATTTTATTTTAATGTGGCGCTCAAATTTTAAATGTGGGTGGGTTTTTTTATTAATTTATTTTTTTTACACTCCTTATTTTATCCTCCCCTCATGCACCCTCCAACTAACTGTTCCACATCCCACACCTCCTCCCCACCTCACCCTGTCTCCACATGGATGCCCCACTCCCACCCCACCTGACCTCTAAACTCCCTGGGGCCTCCAGTCTCTTAGGTGCATCATCTCTGAATGAACACAGACCCAGCAGTCCTCTGCTGTATGTGTGTTGAGGGCCTCGTATCAGCTGGTATATGCTGCCTGTTTGGTGGTCCAGTGTTTGAGAGATCTCAGGGGTCCAGATTAATGGAGACTGCTGGTCCTCCTACAGGAATTTCCCTTCTCCTCAGCTTCTTTCAGCCTTCCCTAATTCATTAACAGGAGTCAGCTGCTTCTGTCCATTGGTTGGGTGTAAACATCTCTATCTGATTCTTTCAGCTGCTTGTTGGGTCTTTTGGAGGGCAGTCCACATCCGATAGAGGGCTCATATCCAAAATATATTAAAAAAAAAAAAAAAAAAAACTCAAGAAAACGAAACAACCCAATCAAAAAATGGGGTATAGAAATTTGGGTGGTTTTTTTTTTTTTTTTAAGTATAAACTAACATGGCATTATTTTTTTTTCATGGCATTTCTATACAAGGCTCTTTTTACCATCTATTCTCCTGATGTTCATTTACACGCATGGTGGCTTCAGCTCTACATTGTAATGCAAGCTGCAGTCTGTAGTGTAACAAGTGTGGGGAACTCACTAGGAAATACTAACTGGAGTGCCACTCTAAAGGGCCTCTGTCCCTGTATCTCATACAGGCGTGAGGATGCTAACATTGACAAGTGGGGTGGTCCTACCCTGGCCGTGCTATAAATATTCCATCATTCACTTACATTGGTTAGGAGGGATTTCCTTCTCTGTCCTGTAATTGCTTGCTTAGCACAGACCTGACATAAATACTGAATCCTCACAGAGCAGAAGAGCCTTCTTCGTCCTCTGCTGCATGGTCCTCCTGCCTCTGCCTCCTAAGCCAGCCCGCTGCCACACTCAGTTCTCTGTTACTGATGGTAGGTAGCACCACTTGAATTACTGCTGTGTCCATTAAAACAGTTGTCGAGTAGACAGTGAGATGTTTGCAGGGCTTTCTCTGCCCTTCCGGCTTCTCTGCTCTTCTAAGCAAAGGCACTGAGGAGATGCTGTGAGACCTTCTTGGTCTAAGTAGCCATGTATATCTTAACCTGCCTGACATCCTGCAAAACGAATGTTACCCCTCCCCACTTTTCATTGTTTTTATAACCTAGAAAGAGGTGTGTGTGATGTAGTGATCGTAAGAAAAAGAGGTAGTAGCCATGGGCACCCTATTACGCTTGTCTTGTATTTGGAACAGTTTTCAGCTTGAGTCCAGGTACTGAGCTATGACTTTGTCTCCCTCATCAATTGCTAGGTATGCAACGCTAAATTGTGCAGTTTCTTTTACCATTTATCTTGTTTTGTTTTTGCTTTGTTTTACAGAACTCCACAAGTCCACCTCTTAAACTCTCCAATGTGGAACGGATTACAAATGTACAAATTCTGATTTTATTTTGCATCTTAATTGCCATGTCTCTTGTGTGTTCTGTGGGCTCAGCCATTTGGAATCGAAGGCATTCCGGGAAAGACTGGTACCTCCATCTACACTGTGAGCAGTGAAGGCTGACTTACTTGTTTTTTTTCCCCCTTTGTTGAGATAGACATTTGCCTCACCGTCGATCTTCATTTAGTTTGCATAATATCCCATTGTTTCTGAAAGGGAAACTTGTGGCTAAGATAGCTGGAGGTCTTACCTTTATTTTTTTTTAATAGACTTCCAGGAGAAGCAAGTGAAATTTAGGTTCTCAGAACTTCAGAATACTTAAAAACATACCTCATTCCATAGTAGTATAAAATGCTCTAAAATATAATCATTAATGTGATATACAAAATAAGAACTGCCCTCTATATTAAATGTGGCAGGTCAACTCATGAAAGGAGATTTTGTGTAGAGGAAAATGAGCATTGAATATATTATGAATACATATTACATGCTTTAAAATCTTTGGACTGTCTTTTTCTTTTTCTCCTTCCTTCCTTCCTTCCTCCCTCCCTCCCTCCCTCCTTCCCTCCCTCCCTCCCTTCCTTCTTTCTTTCTTTTTTAATGCGTTCTCCTTTGAACTCACTAACAGAAGTCTTATGTAAATGCTTGTCTTGTTCCAGGGACAGTAGTTTCAGATCACTTCCGTTAGAACATGTATTTATTCTCTTGCTGTTCTCCTATTAATGTATCCCCTCTGGGACTTTCTAGGAAGTGAGTTTCCATTTCCTTGGGATGAGTACTTAGCCAGTAAATATTTAATTTCCCCAAAGTGTAAAAACAATTCCAGTACAATCTTACAGAAAAAAACCAAACAAACAAACAAACAAACAAACAAACAAAATATAGATTTCAGAAGCTGTTTTTATTACATGTAACTTTTTATTACATTTATTTAACTTTGCAGCTATTCCATGGTTTTTATAGCCATTGATTTATTATTTCAGCATGAAAAAGTTATTACTGTGATCAATTTGTTTGTGTATATTCCTTACAGTGTATTAGGTTTCCTTGTTTTATTTTTATTGACGAGCAGGTTAATTTACTTAGGAGAAAAACTTACCTACAGACGAAAACTGCTCCTGTAGCTAAGGATGGCTCAGTGTAGAGTTTACCAACTTATAAGCAAGGACTCCCAGGGCCCAGCACTGGAAAAATAAGAAGCATTCTTACAACTCAAATTGTTCTAGTTGCTATTGTTTGCTTTGAAACCATACTTTAGTTTGAAAATACTTTAAAGAATTCGCATACAAGTGGTTGTGCCTAATTTGCCTTTACTAACTGTCATCCTTCCTAAGGTCTCTCAACTTCCAGATTGGAACAGGGTTTGCATTACCAATAACAAAGGCACTCTCTCTAACCCCCAAGACAAGGTTTCTCTATATCCCTGGTTATTCTGGAACTCCCTCCGTAGTCTAGGCTGGCCTCAGTTGTACTCAAAGATCCACCTGCTTCTGCCTCCGTAGTTCTGGGATTGAAGGCATGTGCCACCACGGCCAGCTTCTTCACCTTTTTAGTAGCACCGTGGAGATCTTGATAGGATTAATGTGCTGTGTCCACTGAAGTTAGGCTCTAAGACATCAGGAGCTAACCATGACCCAACAGACACCCAAGGCTTTTTATTTTAAATGACCCAGTATTTGTTCTATGTATATTTTATCATATACTGTAAGTCATAGCCAGGTTAC
Source organism: Mus minutoides (assembly GCA_902729485.2). Taxonomy (NCBI): domain Eukaryota; kingdom Metazoa; phylum Chordata; class Mammalia; order Rodentia; family Muridae; genus Mus; species Mus minutoides. The sequence goes on along the minus strand of LR749935.1, from coordinate 1,044,022 downwards.
TTAGCATGCATGATGCAAAAAATATATATATGCTGTGTAATTGGTTATTACACTGTATTATTTAAGGAATAATAAGTCTACATATACTCAGTAGACAGAGTATTTTCAGCCTAGAGTTGGTTGAATTGCTGATGAGGGAGATATGTCTGAACGGTAGGTCTATATTGAAGGGGATGTTTGAGAATCAAGACTTCTTGTATAATATAGGAGATTGTTGTTGTGCTCAGGTCTCTTCACTACAGATATAGATCTGTCAATGATGCTCTCCCTCCTCCCCCAACAGATGGTGGTGCTAGTAATTTTGGACTGAACTTCCTGACTTTCATTATCCTTTTCAACAACCTCATTCCCATCAGCTTGCTGGTCACATTAGAAGTGGTCAAGTTTACCCAGGCATACTTCATCAATTGGGTAAATATGAATTTGTATTATATGTCATCTTCCTAAGTATGTGTTTTCTCTTTGTAAATATTTACTCTGATAGGATCTTTTGATCTGTGAACATTAAAAAACTGTTTTTAAAGTCTTAATTATATATTGTTTTAATCGACTATGTGATGTAAATTTTTTTTAAACCCATATAATTTTAACATGTTCTCCTCGGAATCAGGCAAATAGATACACCACATATCCCGCGGAAGACTAGGCTTTCATTCAGGAAACCTGTTTGGGGTCACACAGTGGTTGTAGAGGAAGGAGACCATGCATTTGGAATTGAAATATATGTCTGGTTGATCTAGTAGCATAATTCATGTAAGCAACTTTGTCTAGTCTCTTGGTTCCTTGGAACTTAATTTCAGGTCACTAATGCTAGGATGACAAGGTATTTTACCTGAATTCTTCAGTATTTGTGCAGCTCACGAGTCTGTTTACAAGGCAAACGGTTGTATAATCAGTTAATTACATAATTGTGCTTTTAATGGTGTGACCGACATCCAGTTCATTTTTGGCACTGAGGATGACTTCACTGTACACGGTTTTTCCTTTTGACTTATTAAATTGATGATTTTAATATTGGATCTATGGTTAAACATGTTTGCTATATTTTTCATCAAATAGTGTCTTGTTCTCTCCATTTTTATCTTAGTTAAAATTAATAAATTTGTATAAATGATATCTTCTGGCCTGATCTGCCAGAGTGTTGAATTTGTCTTTTTGAGAAATTTAGATTTTACTTTTTTTTAGGTTCTAAGCTCATCTGAAAGCTTTTTGAAATGAACGGTATTTGGATTTTAAAAATATAAGCAAGGATAGTTTTGCAGCTGGTCATTATCTTCGTGTGGTGACTGATCTCTCTAAAACGCCAGGCCTTTTCTTTGGTAAAAGATGAGTGTAATTTGGGACACTGAGAGGAGCAGCAGGCAGAGTTTACTTTCACACAGGAATGTCACAGATATAATAAGGCAAATGCACCTTGAAAAATAAAATGGCAACCCAGGTTCTTAATTTTTAATGTAGATTTTCAAAAAATAGAATTTGTTTCCAATAATTACATAATGGTAGTGTTGAATAATCCTGGCAAGCTCTTGCTTTTCAACCATCCTCCTAATTAGCAGACTTGGTGATGGCCCTGACTAGCCAACTTCCTCCCTGTGTGGAAGAGACTAGTAACTGTCTCCTGAATTCTTGTTCTGGACAGTTCTTCTATTATGCAGCATGGATTCCTGAGGATGGCTTTGAAAATGTCTAACCTCACCTCAGCTGTTCCATCACACCTGTTCTAAGTCATATCAGCCCCTCTGATTTAGACCCCCCCCCAGCTCTCCTCTAGCTGGTCTTCATTTCATGGTTCCCAGATTAATCTCTGTGTGAGCCCTCTCTTCTTGTCACTCGACTCACCCGGCAAATGTCTGTTTTCCAACACGGCATGTAAACTCAAAGCCTAGTTCAGAGAGTATACTGATCAGAGCATAGATAGGAGAGATGCGAAACTCAATAAACTACAGCCCTGACTTAATAAAGTATTCTACTATAAAAAGTGTCAGACAGTGGGGCTGGATAATGGGAGCAGATCATGGCTGGCTATTGAGAGCGAAGCAAGTACAAAGAAATATAAAACTATTCCTTTGGGGTTGAGTGTCAAATAATCTGTACTAAAAGAAACAGTCTGAACCAACGGTCCAACCAGATGTGGACTCTTAGATTACTTTTCATGTTGCTTGAAGAGTTAACTATGAAAAAACATTAGTTGATTTTCTAGCAAAGATCTCTAAAATGGTCACTGCGCCCCCCCCCCTAGGGATCACTTCCTGTGTGTATTGCGTAACTTAGCCCCGACAGGAGGATTCCTTCCTGGGAAGGAAGAGCAGAAGTAAACAGACTATCTTACCCCCATCCCCACCCCAGACAAGCTCTCACTGCCATACTCTCCTCTTCAAACTAAAGGAAACCTGCATACTTTTCGGGACAGTCACACAGAATCACGTAGAGATAGCAGGGACCTAGAGTGGTTACACAGAACTTCCGTAAGCAAATGTTGACTTGTGAAAAGTGCAAAAACCCAATGAGATTTCTTTTGCTGACCCGGTCCCCCAGTCCTTTGTGTTCAGTGATGTCACTTGCTTATTTGCAGGATCTTGACATGCATTATGAGCCCACAGACACCGCTGCAATGGCTCGGACATCTAACCTGAATGAGGAACTTGGCCAGGTAAGCTCTTACTTACCACATGGCCAATTAGCAGTGAGATTTGGCGTCACTTCTGCCCTTATGTGGTGACTTCAGATGACGTAGCATCTCCTCACTTTTCATTGTTTGAATAGTGCACATAAATATGTTTGTTGATGCGTGACACACAGTGTTCATATTTAAAAGTGGGGTTTTCCAACATTAAAGCAGATTTTTCTTTCAAGGTGAGATACTATGCAAGCCTAGTTCTTAGTAGGTAGCCCGACTAGCTGTTAAATATTGACTGCCTTTGAGTTATAGGAATGGCAACAGAATTGTTCACAACTTTTATCCAGAAGGAAGGAAACGTTCGTATTGTACGAATCTAGTCAAATAGGAATTTGGATTAGTCAAATAGTTAAATAGAAATAAGAACTATAACTGATACTTGGTTAATATATACAGCCTCCCATCACTTCTCTGGGATGTATCTGAGGACTGTCAGGTGACGTCATCATTATGTAAACAACATGAAATGCACTTCCATGAGCTAACGGCTATGACCTCACTAGACAGTCGATACAGTTTTATGGTACCCACATGCTATGTGCATCCTTCATTAACTAAAGCATCCTTGGGTGACATGTGACTGCAGATGTGTATTCGGAATCCATCCATGGATGCCAGCTGAAAAGAGGATTTTTGTTTTCTCTTCCCCCACTTTCCAACTCTTGCTATTCAAATTGCACTCAGGACAGACTTACACTGCCCCTTCCCCATCTAGATGGTGTCTGAGGTGAGCTGCACAAGCTATTTTGCCACCCCTCAAATTGCTTGTTATACTGAGATATGCTGGCGAGCCCCTAGAACTATGCATGTCTGAAAACAGTAGTAAAACTTTCTGAGGATATTCAGAATATCCTGAAGCAGATTTATCTATGACGCTAGGTTTTCTAATCTGCACCAATATACACCACAGTTGAACAAAGTTGACTTTTAAAGAAAGCGTAATTTTAAGTACCTTTTCTTTCCTCTCTAAAGAAATTCTCTGAGCAGGATGGATCTAGCTCATATATATAGAGAGCTCTTACCTGATATGCGTAGGACCCCAGATAGACATTCAAAAGCCTTGAAGTATTAATGAGGATTTAAAACTTGTTTGTAGGTTAAATACATATTTTCTGACAAAACTGGGACCTTGACGTGCAATGTGATGCAGTTCAAGAAGTGCACCATCGCTGGCGTGGCCTACGGGTGAGCGCTTTCCCTTCTCTTGGTGTAGGAGATGCACATTTGATTCCATCCACTTGGAATATTTGGAAATTCGTGTGCAAGGAGAGTTTGGGTTTTGCCTTTTAATCTAGAAAGTGGCTCCTTTTACCTCACTGTGGATGGATTGTGTATTTTTTACAGTTGCTCTTCCTTTCCTTGGACGGTGATATCAGGTAGAGACTGACTGATGGTCTCCCAGTGCTTAGGGCTAGGGATGATCTCCATCTGGGCCTGGTGCTGAGGACAAACCATTTCCCTTTATTCTGCCCTAGGTTAGGGTACAGTATAGATGTGGGGAGAAACGTAGGAAGAGGCTGAGTCAGGTCTTAAGTAGGACTGCCATTGCTTTCATGATGAACCCCCACCACACCCCACACACACCCCCACCACACACACCCGTCCCTGTTTTATCTTTCATCAGTCCCGTCTCCTCTTTGCTGTCACAGAACAGTGTAAAATTTTGGTGATGGGTGGGATGAAAGGAGGGCAAGGACATCTTCAATCTGGAGAGCATCGTCCTTCAGATTGGGTGTGGCATCCCTGTGGTTTACTTATCGTTATAGGCATGCATACCTAAACCCTTTAGATAGGTGCACCTTCTGACTGAATGGCCCGAGCCTTATCAGCAAATTTTGCATTTCTCCTTACCTCAGGGTGGCCAATAAATGGGCTTGCTCTGGCCAGTCCAGCTTGCCCCCACTGTTTTCATTCATACTCTAGCTTTAAGCAGTAAATCAGGGGGAAAAGGATCATTAATTGTTGAAGATATCTTCAACTAAATTTATGACTAGTCCTACGTACAATGTCTGCAAACAGGAGTGGAGACCGATATGTTTGTTCTTTAGGCCAGGAGAGAGTTTGAGTCAAAAGGGCCTCAACCTGTGGAACACTGACTTTCAAGTTTGCTGGGTTTGTGTGGTTTGGTTTTTTGTTTTGTTTTGTTTTGTTGTTTTGTTTCTTTATCTGAAGCCTCTTCTTAGATAAAATTATTCTCCCCCCAATCTCCCCAGACTTCTTCCTGGCGCAGGAGGGAATCATAGTTACGTTCTTTGACATCAAGTGCTTAACACATTCCACACGCGGTTAGTCCAGAGATAGTAAAGGCTCTCTTTATGGGTTTTTCAAAGGCTAAAAGCAGGCTCTTAATTGCCCCTGGCCACACGTGCAGAAGCAGAACTCTTCCCTGGTCTTTTGATAACTCCTTTAAGCACAAATGTGTGAGGGCAGGGTGGGTTTGAGCTAATGCCTGTCCTGTCAGTTAGATGGTCAATGAAATGAAAGTCTTGGTGAGAACATTCCTGAAGAATGAAGTGAAGAGATAAGGTATGAACTCTACCTTATCTACAGTCTATTAAACAACCTGAAAGTCTCCTTTAGTTATTGTTCTTTATTTTTATTTTGTGGGACCAGACATTTGATCAGTATAAACAAATGAAGGTTCTTTAAAAAAAAGCCATGTCCTTACTGACCACAGGATGTCAGTAGTTTACATGGCAGATTTTGTATACAAATGGAGTCTTAGATGTCTTCATGTGACCTTCAGCAATTCCCTTTCAGATGTTCTTAGCTCTGTGGGACTCAATAAAGAGGAAAAACCAGACAATCTCTAAGGTCCCGATAGTATAGTTTCCATTAGTTTTCTATATCCAGCGATTTCGAAGGGATAGTCGTTTAACACCAATGCTTCATTCAGAATTTCATTTTAATAAAGTATCTCTCATTTCACTTAAGCTCTGCCTCAGACTTTTCCTTTTTGAATTTCATGACAGACAACGAAATTCCAAATCAGCAGTGACTATCTCACAGAAATCAATTTTGTGGTAGGGATGCCTCTGTTTAAACTTACTGGTTTTGTCTTTTTTTGTCTTTGTTTTTGGTTTTTTACCTTAGATCATCTTACAGGGAAGTTGTAATTAAATATAAAAAAAAGTTATATTTATCAATTTATCTTGCTACAAACTAGAAATTACACTATTAAACCTTTAGGGGAGTCTCAGGGTAGCAGGTTACATTATGGAAATACCTGTGTGTATTATAATCAGTTGCATGTCTGCAATAGATAAGAACTTCTGTTCACTGGCTGGAGTTCTCAATGAAGACCTGAAGCATTTTCCTTATATCTTGATCGTTGGCAATTTAGTCTGGGGCTGAAGAGCAGTCAGCAATTTAGTCTATACTAGCTCTGGGGCACAAAAACAGTCTATTAAGCAACCCGAATGACTCTTTTTGTTATTGTTATTTTATTTTTATTTCGTGGGACCAGACATTTGAAAACAAATGAAGATTCTTAAAAAGAGCTGTGTCCGTACTTACTACAGAATGTCAATATTTTACAGGGCAGGTTTTGTTTACAAATGTATGTTTGGTGGGAAATGACTAATCCTACAAACCGGAGGAGAGACTCACCAGGAAAATGTTCACGGTTATCATACACCTAACCCCAAGGACTAGATTACAGCCAGTAGGTGTGTCTGGTGGCCAACCTTGACCTGTCATTTACTCACAACAAATGTTGATTTGCCTCCTTCTGCGGCTGGCTCTTGATTAGGGAGTAGAAACATAGGCAAGCAGAGTTTGCATGGCTTCCACTCAGAGTTCACAGTCTGACTGGGGTTAATAGATATCAATTAATTATAATACAACAGCAGTCCTAATACGAGGCAAGAGTCAGTGTGAGCCTCAGATGGTGTGAAGTCGTCTAATGAGTAAGGTCTAGGGACAGTCCCCGACAGAGTGATCCTTGAGCCCAGATCTCAGAAGGAGTTTAAATGAACTCCCCAGGCACGCTGGCATGTCTTGCCCCTGGGACAGTAGCCAGATAGCTGGCCAACACAAGAGCTGCCAAGCTGCAGTCACAGAAACTCATGGAAGAAACTATAGGACAAGTCACCTGCTGCCCACCACCCTCCAAACGAACAGTGGTGAATGGTGGTACTTAGCTTCTGTCAGGGCTGCACCAGACTCCAGGTGAGGCACTGTGGCCCTTGTGCTCCATGGCTGTTAAGCCTCAGGATTTTGGAAGCATTAGGTCCAGTGCTGGTGTGAAACGGTGAGCAGGGACCCAATACCAATGCAAGCTGGCGGGGCCTTCTTGCTGTGTTCATTGCTTGGACAGTTACCATCTCTTCCAGAGACAGTGCAGTCCAGGAGCTGGGGCCCAAACCTTGAGGGTAAATCATAAATGATAGTCCCTGGGGGCTGCAGCCCATTTCCACAGTGCATTGCCACAGGCCAGCCCCTTCCGTAGGAATCTAGCCTGAGATGGTCAGGGTGAGTCCCGACAGTAAACACAAGCCTTTGGCAGGAATGAGTAGTGAGCTTTGGGGATTTCTTTTGCTGTGATTGCTGTTTATCCCTGGAGAACACTTACTGTGTTGTGACAAGGTTAAAAGAGTGGGCAGTCATTTGGGATGTTAATGACTTCTTTGTGGGGTTTTTTTTTTTTTTTTTTTTTGAGCTGCTTATTATACTTATAAACAAAAACAAAAAAAACGATCCCAGCATTTTACTCTCTTCCTTTGTATAATAGTTTAAATGAAAGTGAAAGTACTGAATTATCATATGTAGTAAAAGAATCAGGAAATAAAGAGAATCTATGCTGACATGTTCGTTGGGTGTTGTATGAACTATGCCAAGGGGTCCTTCCCCATGTTTCCATGGGCTAGTGGATAAAATTAAAATATTGATGGAAGACTTTTTTTTTAAGATTAAAAAGTATTTGATGGGTGGACCATTTTAAATATCAGTGGCTCCATTTAATCAAACAAATACAGTTAACTTTTATTCTCATTACCCTCTTAGGAAGTTATTGTGTCAGGGCAGTCAAAGCTTCCTGAAAACTATACAACAGATTTTTTTTTTTTTTTTTTTTTTTTTTTTTTGGTTTTTCGAGACAGGGTTTCTCTGTCTAGCCCTGGCTGTCCTGGAACTCACTTTGTAGACCAGGCTGGCCTCGAACTCAGAAATCGCCTGCCTCTGCCTCCTGAGTGCTGGGATTAAAGGCGCATGCGCCACCACCCCGGCCCCAGATTTTTTTTTTAATGAGTGACTGTGCCCAAGGTGACTAGCATGTATGTGTCATTGAAACACATTGTTATGGTTATAAATGTGCATAATGAACTTCCTACTGGCTCTATAGCATATGTTTCAACAGCTAAATTTAAACATATTCAATGCTAAATTTTGACCTCTATGCACCGTTCAATTCCGGGGCACAGGGTACCTTTGTAAATCCACCTGGTTACCATAAATCCTCATGTTCTCCTCCCTGTACTAACTGCCATTCTTCCAGATCCAACTAAATGTTCATTTTTCTTAACTTTCTAGAAACCCGCCTCTCAGCTTTTCTCATCCATGGTTTTATGTTTCCAGCCTTTCTGTGATTATTTTTACCTCTCTTTCTGTCCCTCCTCCTGAAGCCATGTCCCCGAACCTGAGGATTATGGGTGCTCGCCCGATGAATGGTAAGCTACGTGCTACTTCCGCTGATCTCTTTGAAAGCTTCTGATGTATTGCTTTTGTAAACAGGCTTTTCTGGTCTCCGGGAGCCATCTTCACGGGTATTGGGTGGTGATGCTCTGTACTGGGTATTAAACTCAGAGTATCCTTGATTTTTCTATCGAAACCCCATATAAACATATTCTAAAGCTTTAAAGGTTGCTGGAGTCTTATATTATTTATCTATAAGGGATCGATTCCAAAGTGCCTGGGCAGGAAAATCTCCTGCCGCAGCAATTAAAGCTTGCGTATTTTTTTAGCTCAGCACTGCCCCCTTCTGCCACTGTGCAGATAATGCAGCCATGGACTAGATAATGCAGCTCCAGGCCCAAGTGGTACAAGTTTCCTTTTACATTGTTCATTACTTCTATGTCTCTTCAGAGGCTATAAAATGAAGACCTTTAAATGTAAGGCAAAGTGTGCTAGAACTATACTACCTACAACATAACAGTAAATGTACATTCATTGTAGATTTATTAAAAATAGCATAGTATAAGTTTAATTTCACTCCTATGGGAAGCTTTTTTTTTCTTTTGTTTTGTTTTACATTAAAATCCTTTCATCCACGTATTTGCATTTTTATCTAGGGGAATTTTGTGTATTTTGTCACTTGTATGATTTGTCATGATCTTGTGGCAAATAAAATTTGAAAAATTATTAGTTTCTTTAAAGCTAGTGATTTTGAAAATAAGACTTCTATTTATCTGGTGGATCTCATATGCTTTACGATTAAGTTATATTTCCACTGTCCATTGAACTCCAGTTACAGAATAAGTTTTCAACCTACCTGGGGTTTATTTCAGTAAAGTGGGGATTTCATGAGAGTTTTCAGTAAGCCTCATAGCACCCAGGATTACAGAGGCAGCCCTTTGACTCTCGTGACCAGTGCCACCAACAGTGCTCATTACAAAGAGTCCTACACATTCTGACAGCTGTCACAGTCATTTGGCTCTTTGTATCACTCAACGTAGTCTCCCCAAGAACCCAGCCAGCAGACGAGCATTGTATCACTGCGTGACGTAGCCTTGCTTACATTCCTACTTATCTGGTCCCGTGACTGTAGTTAAAGCTTTTACTGTACATACTCTTTGACCCAGGTCAGGTGTTATCTGAATAAGCCCTACCTGACTTTTTTCTTAACACCTATGTATCTTTATATGCTGCTCGTCTATAGGACAGTTGGACCCATTTTAGTACTGTAGAATTGATACACATGTCTCTAAGAGACATGATTCCTTTTTCTTAGCCTCACTGTGGTTTTCTCCAAAGTCTTATATTATTTTCCCATATCATTTAAAACATTAGACTTTGAGCATTTTGTTTCATGGCACTAACCACTGTTAGAAAGAGGGGGGTATCATTTATCTTGCTCATAAGTGATTTTTTTTTTCAGAAAGTATCTTAGGGGGTTAATCTAAGTTTAAATGAAATATACCAGCTTTTTCATGAATTATGTATTTTCACTTTGCCATTGAGTCTAAAAGTGCACCAGGAAAGATGAGTGTCATTTTATGGAAAGGGCGCTTTGTTTCTTTGAATACTTGGGTTCTCTGTCTGTACCTGTAGGTTTGGAAAGGTAAAGATACAAAGGTAAAGGACTTTTTGAGCTTCTATGTAGGGTTGTGTGGAGTAGCCATACCTATGAGCTTTGGACTCTGACCATCACATTTAGACCCTGAACTGTCCTTTACCCAAGTCACTAACTGCCTGAGTGGACTTAATGGAAGACTGTGACCACCATTAGCCCTTAAATTAGTAGGAAACTTTGACGATTAACTAAGCCCTAACTGGAAGGCTAGTGCTGGTGGCTCTCAGTCTGCATCATCCATCTGACATGATCATTTTCAAGCTGATAGATTTTAGAGAGAGAAGCCTGTAAGTAGTCTCGCCAAGAACAGACACGGTGAGAGCCAGAGGTAACCCTGGCTTAGCCTGATTATGAAAGGTGTGTTAGCACTGTCACACGTCTGTAGACTTGAAGGACTTGCGTTTCTTTTGGAGCACGGGTTAGCTTGGCGTGTCAAGCCCTTCTCGATTCCCCTTAATAATTTTTCTAAGTGATTTTATTTCAGTTAAACTGCTGAGGTTGTTTAAGGCAAATTAAACATCTACCATTTCACGGAGTTGAGGAACCAACCGTAACTCAGAAGCTCTTACAGGACTCCATACTCCCAAGGGCTGGGCATTTGCCCGGCCTCATCTAATTGGTTTTATGTTGCTGAGAAAACCAAGATGAACCATGGCCGTGGTGGAGCCCCGTGCTCTGCGTATCTGACAGTGGCTCTGTGCTGCGGCTGCTGCAGGAGGAGAGAGTCACTAACTCCTTGGCAGCTTTGTCTGGCAATGTGAGGTTGACTGAATGCCACGTAGCAAGCTTGGAGCTGTCTGTTTAATTGTCCTGCTTGAAATGGCACTCACCACAAAAAATGTCAAGAAAAATCCACATGTGTAGATTATGTGTTTATATTTGGGGCATTCTAAAGACCCTTTCAAATATACTCTTGGCATTAAAGAGTGCGCAATAGCTGAAATTCTCTAAAATGTATTTATATAAGTGGTTTGCCTAGATTATGACTTCCCAGTGCATAGCTACTAACTCCAAAATTGGCACCGTTTTCCCATTGTTGCTAAGAACCATAAACAAACGTGGAGACTTGGAGACCAATTCCTTTCTATTAAAAGTCATTATCTAAATTGATAGTCTCAATATTGGAAAGACTAGAGAGCAAACATCCATGTAATTATAAGGTTCACATGATTACTTTCAAAAACAACATATATTCATAATCATTTTCTCTTAAAAAAAAACTTATTTTGAAAAGTTTCAATATAAACAGAACAGATAAATGTCCCCATCAGTTATTTTAACAGGCTGTGCCCTGGGTCACCCTCATCCCTCCTGTGCCTTTGTATCCTTAGTATTCTGAAGCAGATCTAAGTAGATAATTTTGTTTTTTCTTAACTTCTTGATACAGTCACACGTTATATTCTTGTTGTTTATCAAGTAAATGACAGTGGGGTGACAGAGGGCTTGCCTTAGAGCTGGCCCTGCAGTCGTTCAGTGGTTTTTTTGTTTTTGTTTTATTGTTTGTTTGGGTTTTTTTTTTGTATTATTATAGTATCTGCAGGTTGGACTAGTTTCTCTTTTCTGCTTGGTTATTTTCTTATTTCACCTAGCCTATCATTATGTGTGGCATGAGTGGCATTTATTTATTCTGCTGTAGAAGGTAGGCTGGGTAGAGCATTCTTCCAGGCGTGCCCTTATAATAATGAGATCCGACCCATCTACATCAGCATCAGTCTTCAAAGTAGCCCCCTTGGCAGGCTCTTTCTTCCGAAGTGCAGTCTCTCACGCAGCATTGTAGAGCTCCTCTTTTGTAATTGCTTTCAGAAATGCTTGCAGTCACCCAGGAAACTGAGTCTCATTTACTCTGATCAAAACCAACCATTATCTAGCCAAAACAGTGCACTGAAGCACCCATTCAAACTCTTGGACTTAACCACTCTCAGTAACAAACTCATGACTAAAAAAAATTAAATCTACCAGCAAGCAGTTTTGACTACCAATGAACAGGACTTTTAAAAAACCTGGAGGTACAGACTCAAAAAAAAAAAAACAACAACAAAACAACAACAACAGTCCTCTGACTGCTGGGGCCAGAAAGCCCTTGAGCTGAGGCAGGTTCATTAGGTTAGGGAAAAGGTCAGCCCCTGAGTCAGAGAGGATGCTGACCGAACAGGCTTTGTACTACCCCGCTCATTGCCTCAGAAAACTTGTCTTGTGCTGCCAAAGAAGCTCTGCCTCAGGTTGTCCGGGAGATGTGGCATGGATCAGGAAGCGTGCCTCTCCACGGTGGCTGTACAGTGGGTCGTGAGCGTGTCCAGGCTGACACATTGGGCAAGTGCTCTCCCAACTGCTCTTTCTTTTTTTTTTTTTTTTTCTTTGTTCTGGTCAACCCTGCTCGCTCTGGTCTGTCCCGCTTGCTCCGGCCACCCCCGTTCGGCCCTGCTCGCTCCTGCCGGCCCATTCCCTCAGGTTGGTCCCACTTGCTCAGTCCCCGCTCTCTCCAGTCCAAGGATTCATTTATTATTATTCATAAGTACACTATAGCTGACGTCAGACGCACCAGAGGAGGGCGTCAGATCTCATTACAGGTGGTTGTAAGCCACCATGTGGTTGCTGGGATTTGAACTCATCACCTTCGGAAGAGCAGTCGGGTGCTCTTACCCACTGAGCCATCTCACCAGCCCCCACCCAACTGCTCTTTCTTTACATCCAGTCTGTCACACAATATCTCAGGGAGCATGTGTCAGTGGCTCCGGTTCACCTGGCCTCCAAACATGAAGAGAATCAAAGACAGATGGGGGTGTTGTTTTAATCCACACACATCATAGAAGTGTTAAAGAGAGAAAAATACACCTTTCTCCTGGGACCAAGATCTTTATCACTTTAAAAACTGAATCATTTGAATAGAAAGATGAGTTTTCCCAGAGCTGGGACTCAGCTTCTCTGTAATAATTGCCATAAGGTAATTATTATGCAGCTTTATGTGTCAGAATGGGTCCTCAGCTGAAGGCCTTTCTGACCCTAGCAGTCAGATCACTGCTTTGTAAAAGCCAAGCATCAGTCCAGACCTTATAGGACAATGATTAGCAGTGTTTCTATGGTTTTGTACCATTTAGCCTGGCAGCATCACCTATACCAGCAGTGATCTCACTGTGGCTGGAGAACTCTTGCCCTGTGGTCCCCCGTGGGTTTCATTCCTTGGAACAACTTAAGGGAAGAATGCCAGAAGTCTCCTTTCAGAACGTATTGCATTTGGAAAGGTTTATGAACCAGAGAAAACTGGGCTGGTGCAGAGGCTTATGAAGGGAGGACCTGCCACCTAGTGGTCCAAGTTCTGAAACACACTCCTGACTTTTGGAAGGCAAAAGAAGCAAGCCACTTTGTGGAAAATGCCAGTAGGAAATGGACGGATGTAAAGAAAGAAATGCAGAGAGCCTTGTGAATGTCTCACCGGAGAGTGAATGAGAGTGGGTAGAGGCTGCCCAAGAGCAGGGTGCATGAACTTTCCCATCAAGGCTTGTAGCTTAGCTGCTAAGGAGGCAGAGCTGTGGAGCTGGAGTCTGGAGGTCACATTATAACATTGTAGCATCTTCTAGGAAGGCTCCCTGCACCTGAGAACCAAAAGAACCGCCCAAGGGCTACATCAGTCTTGGATCCAGATTTTACCCCAATCCCTAAGCTATGCACTAAGCAAAAACTAATTCTAGAGTACCAGAAGAAATCTCATCTCTCCAGGGACCTGGGACAGGAACATACGTGGTCATGGGAGAATGACTGGACTATAGTCAGAAAGGCTGGAAATTGCAGAAATTGGAGGTTAAGCAAGGTCTAAGAGTGACTGGCTAGCCACAGGCCTGTTGTTAGAGGGGCAGGAATTTGGAGGACAGTCTGCCTTCCAATCTTTGCCTCGTGGAACCTGCTGTACAACTCTTCATGGGGAAAGATAACTAGACCAGTGGCTCTCAACGTTTGTAATGCCGCAACCATTTTATAAAGCTTCTCACATTCCAGTGACCCCTCCAACAATGAAATTATTTTTGTTGCTACTTTATAACTGTCATTTTGCCACTGTACAAATATCAGAAATTCAGGATGTCTGATATGTGGCCCTAACATGTGGTACCTGTGAAAGGACTGTTGGATCTCCTAAGGGGTCACAATCCATATGTTAATAACTACCGCACTAGACTGAGTTGAGTTTGGAGATGGAACCTAAAGATTATAGGTCCCTTCCAGTCTGGTCTGAATTAAGGAACAGATCAGTTATTTGAATGTCTTGAGAGTAATCATTTGTCACTAGCAGTGGGTGAGTTAGGCCTACACAAGAGAACCAACTTTGCTTTATTTTTTTTTCCCCTTTAGGCAAAGCTCACAGTTTGGAGATGAAAAAACCTTTAATGACCCGTCATTGCTGGACAATCTCCAGAATAACCATGTAAGTGACATCAGAGTGTTATCTGTCCCTAGGAGGTGAGCACTAATGAATACTTCTCAGATTTCCTTCATGGTTATTCCCCTCGTGTTTTTCCTTACATGATTTTTTTAAAGATTTATTTTACGTGTGCTAATGTCCTAAACGCCTCCATGCCTGGATGCTTATATCTTTTTTCCTAGATTTGAAGAACCCTCTGCTGTGATTTTACTGAGTCTATTTTTCTGTTCACCCTAAGTAGGATGGGGAGCTGGGGTATTGCTAGACTAAACAGAATTTAGATATTATTAAAACTAGAGGGAAATTGAAAAGTATATCGAGGACAGAGTAGGGGAAACCCTGAAGGAGGGAGGAAAGCGTGGTAGATATGACAAACGGGGAGGGTAGAACAGACCAGAGCAGAATGATCTCAAGGAGTTCTATCATCAATCAAAATGTCTTCCTTTATTATAGCGTTAGAGAATGCCTCTCTTCTCCCTCAGATAGCTATGACTTAGCTCTGTTGGTAAGAGAGTGCCTGGAGTATCTACTGAAGCTAACTTGCACCTGCATTTCCCCTGCCCAGACTGTCACAGCCCCTCACGCAGTGCTGCCTCAGCTCCTGGTTTGTGTCTTAACTGATGGCATGCTGCCCTGGATTGCAAGTCACACCACCTCCCTGGCTTCCGCCATCCCTCACCTACATCACCGCTCTGCCTTGAGTATCTTTTTCTTTCTTCCCCCAGAGGCCTTCTTTCATTTCTCCTCTGGGGCCTGATTATTAGTTCCATGCTCTTCGTCCCAGTGGAATTCTCCACACTCGGCTCTTCATTAGCCTAGGACTTCTTCCGTATATCTGTCTCCATCTCTCATGAACAGCCACATGTCCTGTCACCTCACATGACATTCACATATTCTCTTTACACTCCTTAGCAGGCTGTGAATAAACAACGCTGTCACTAATGTCCCCTCTACAAGTCCAAGCAAGCTTCATGTGGCTGGGACCATCTGTGCTTTGTCCACTCTCTTAGCATAAGCAGTTTTTGTTTCCATCACCTGATTTAACCTTCTCGGTTGGTTCACTTTATAACGGGAGGTTATACGAACATGGGCACACCTTATTTTTTTTATTAACTTGAATGACATTTCTCTCCAGAAGCCAGACATGAAGATGCTTAATATTTAGTGTCTAGGTTCTTTTCTCATCAGATCTGAGATGCTTACAGAAAGGATTCAGTCCTCAGTCTCCCTCAAGCCCCAAGAATTGATAGTGCTCAGTGCGCACACACACGCATGCACACATCATTATGTACTGGGTTAAGGTAGCCAGTTTTGGAGAAAGTCAGCATTACAAAGAGCCTCACCATCATCATCATCATTTCCACTTAAAGGTTAGATGCCAATATTTAAATGTGGCTAGAAATTACAAACAAGCAAGTGAACATTTTACATATCTCTTCTGTCCACTAAAGACCAAATTCATCATCTTCTTCTACCATTTCTATTTAGAAGCACAAAAATCATGTTAAGTAAATGTTTATAGAATGAATGAGGAAGTACAAAAATGAGTAAGTTGAGTTCCAAATAGGTTTTCTTCATAACAGATACTGGCTGTGATCCCACACCCCCAATGCGTCCCAGCTGTACTCTCAATAAATGGCCACGAAGCAACATTTCTGCCATTAGTGTCAGAAGGTTAAATAAAAGGGGGATGAATTATGTGTTTATTCCTCACAGCCAACCGCACCTATCATCTGTGAATTTCTCACAATGATGGCCGTCTGCCACACAGCTGTACCGGAGAGAGAAGGAGAGAAGATCATTTACCAGGCAGCATCGCCAGGTACACAGGAAGCAACAATGGAGTAGTTTTCTGTAGAAAATTGTTCTGAAATTTGCTGTTATGCATCTTAAATTTTCAATTTAATTTAAAAAAATGGAACATAACCAAATTATGGTTTCATATTTTAAAAATCCTAATTAGAAACTTGGCTTTCATGATTAAATATGTGTGTGTGTGTGTGTGTGTGTGTGTTAAAATATGTTGCTTTGTATATGTGATTTTTCCCAAAATGAATTGTTTGCAAAATTGAGTAATTAAAATATACACAAGGGAATAAAAGTATTTTTATGTGTGTAATTATCTCCCTTATAAATAAGAATACACACGTACATAATGGGCTTTTCACATAGACAGACATGAAAAGGGAAATTTGTTTGCCTAAGGAATACTGCTTGCTGTACATGGTTTGAACATAATTTGGCTCCTCTCTTTAGGAAATGGTAGGTCACTTTTTTCTCATTCACTCAGGGGAGGAAAGCCACTCACACTTCAAAGGATTCCATAAAATATTTATAAGTTATCAGTGTTTGCTATTTCAGCTTGATTTCAGACTTACTTTCAAGATACAATGAGGTAAATAATCCAATCTTTTAGAAAAATGATGTACTTTGTATTTCAAAACCATATTCTAACCTTGTGTTTATGACTTGTAAGATGCATCAAATTCCTAAACCAGAGTAAAAAGTATTGCTGCTTAGGATAGAGTGTGTGTGTGTGTGTGTGTGTGTGTGTGTGTCTGTCTGTCTGTCTGTGTGTCTGTGTGTCTGTCTGTCTGTCTGTCTTATCCCTCTCAGCAGAGACAGGACTTAGTAATACAGTGAGGAAAGCAGCCAACATAAACTAAGCCTCTGTATGTAGTTCAGATCCCCAGGAACTGGAATTCACAGTCAACCTTTAGGGGGGAAAGGATAATATGTAAAAAGACTTCCTGACATGTTTTTGGAGAGCAGTGTTCTCAAGCATATACTTGATGAAGGGGTCTTTTCAAGCTTCCCCTCTCAGGAATGGGTGACTGACAGTGGGTGACTGACAGTGGATGACTGACTGACAGTGAGTGACTGACAGTGGGTGGCTGACAGTGGGTGACTAACAGTGGATGACTGACAGTGGATGACTGACAGTGACTGACAGACAGTGACTGACTGACAGTGGGTGGCTGACAGTGACTGACTGACAGCGGGTGGCTGACAGTGATTGACTGACAGTGACTGACTGACAGTGGATGACTGACAGTGGGTGGCTAACAGTGACTGACAGACAGTGGATGACTGACAGTGGGTGGTTGACAGTGGATGACTGACAGTAGGTGACTGACATGTTCAAGAACATGATGCTCATTTCTCTGGTGTCATCATATACATAAGACAATGGATTTCAGAGCATAATGAGACAGATTCTAACCAAGCAGAAAACTGTTGATGTCATTCTATTTGCATGTCATTCTATTTACACTCTTCTTTCACCTGCTCCCTGTCACAGATGAAGGAGCACTGGTCAGAGCCGCCAAGCAGTTGAATTTTGTCTTCACTGGAAGAACTCCTGACTCGGTCATCATAGATTCAGTAAGGCATTTGTGTCTTAAGGGCTTTTTAAAAACTGTGTAATACATTCATGTAGCTTCAGAGACAAAGGCAGTAAGAAAAAGACAGCAATGAAGAAATAATTATTCAGGATCTGCACATGACAGCAGGTGATATCCAAGCAGCTCCATGGCCGACTACATGGCAGTCATCAAGAACATGTGAACACATAATGAGGCATGATTGTGCTCCCAGTGCAGAGGCTAAGATAGGCATAGAAGCAAACATTAGTGAAGTTGTAAAGAGTTTTCTGAAAAAGGAAAGCCTGCTTCAGTCCATACTCAGTTCTCAGTTATTCAGGAGGAAAGGAAGTTTGTATCCGCTGAGGACTTACTACGGAGTGTTCATGGTGGCTCTGTGGCCGCGGTTTCCCCAAACCAGAACCAAAAAGAACGCACATCAGCAGGAGAGGATGAACAATCTAAACAATAAGAGTGAAATCTTGCTTCTGTAGCAGTGAGGATGAGTCGTAGAAGCTTTATGTGGAAGAGGGGAAGTGCCAGACATGGAGGAAAGCATCCTGCAGGAGTCCATCTGTGTACAGCTGGAAATTTTGCAGATGTGATTTATAAAGATAGAATTTTGAACAGTGGTTGCCCTGGGGCAGGGAGATTAATTGGAAAAGGAACATGGGAATTTGTGGGTCAGATGTTCTGCATGTTCGACCGAGTGGTATTTACAGAGGCAGAACCTTTATCAAAGTACAATTTGCACTGAAGATCTCTATGTTTCTTTAATGTAAATGATTTCTCATCTTGAAAATTATTATTAATGCTTCTATTGTGTTCATAGCTAAACATCTTTGTACTTGGTATATTTTTTCCTTTAAATTATTTCTTTCCTAACTTAAAATTTTATCTTAAAAATGCATTTTTCTATTATTTCCTAAAGATAAAGTTTTGATTTTTTGTTGTTGTTGTTTCATGTTCTTTTTTTGACTCCTTGAGTGTGGGCTCATGTGACCTCAGCACAGTCACAACAGATAATCTTGTCTGTTGGCAGTTCTGTCCCACACACTCTATTTGGACCTCAGTAGTTCCCAGTCCAGCTTCTGTGATATTTGGAATTCTTTTGAACCCTCCCCTATCGTTCACTGTTTTCATTAATCTGAAAGTTTAGTGAATTCTCTTCCATAATTCAGAAAGGATAAGGGGAAACTGTTCGTGTTGACATTTTTCAATACATTTTATGACCTGTGATTATTTCTAAGAATCCTAAAATATTTCCAATTCTTTTATTCTGCAGCTGGGGCAGGAAGAAAGATATGAATTGCTCAATGTACTAGAGTTCACCAGGTAAAGGCACTTGCTGTATAATTTGTGTGGGGGAAAAATACATTTTCATCCATTATTGGTTTTTCCTATATGTAGCTGGAACCTATCCTTTACTTTTATTTGTGTGTTTAGGCATGATAAGATGTTTCCATGCAGTTTACGTGTCCTATCTGTAGATAAGTCATACACAGGTTTCTTTAGAGTGCAGTACTACATGACTTCTGCTGGCAGCTCAAGAAGTCCTTTTGAAGTGCAGCTACCTGAGTCACAGATACAGAATTGGCCAAAAGTCCCATGGCTGGTCTACTAGCCAGCTTTCTGATATGGTAACAAATGCCTGAGATAATCACCTTCTGAAGATGACTTTATGTTGACAAACTTGGGAGGCTGCACTCCATGATCAATGGACCTTGCTGTTTTGGGCCTCCGTGAGGCAATACATGAGGGAGGGACACAGGGACGAGCCAATCAGGGTCTTCAAAGATTGCACTCACACTCGTGATGCATGTCAGAACCTCAAAAGAGAGAACGAGACAATGGTCTTAGCTTTCATAGCCCCACCCCCACCCCAAGGTTATGTCCAATGCCTAAAGACTGCCCACTTTTTAACCTCCTAATAGCACCTCTTTGGGATCAGTCCTCCAACACTTGGGCCTTTGGGGGAAGATTTCAGCCCCAAACTATAGATAGCATCTAGAGACACCCCCCCCCAAAATAGTTATACTGAGAGGCAACAAGATGTATGTGGAAAGAGCTCACTAGGAGTTGGCAAGTCTCCATGGTAATTGTAGTTCCCTACTGCTCACTTGTCTCTGAGAAGTAAGAGTTACCATCCCACAGGAAGGAGCAGAAACAGAGTGAGTGTCCCATCCACTCCTTTCTTAAAGAGAAAGAATGTGGGCTGTGTTAGTTTCCTACTCAGTAATACAAGGTGCCTACCGGGAGGAACAAACAGAAAGAGGTTTGTTCTGGCTCAGGTTTGAGGTTGTTTGTTTGTTTGTTTGTTTTTAGGGTTGTTTGTTTGGTTGGTTGGTTTTTGGGGGTTTTTTTTAGAAGATAATGTCATAATTGACTGTAATGCCTTTTGCTACCAGCATGGCTTAGATGATAATTTCCTTGATCATACATCATGATGTCATAGGACACCATAATCATAAACTTAAAACTGAAGTTGGTAGCACACAAGAAGAGACCGTTCAGTTCATAGATTGCCCATACATATATTTACAACATGGGGAAGCCACTGGTGATCCTGTCCCGATGGAGGCACATTTAGAAATGCGGTACGGTCATTCTGATTCCACAAGACACCTGATTCCACAAGACACCTGATGTTATCATCCTATTGTTCTTCATGTCAAGTCTCCACTGAGGTCTCTGTACACTGAACACCATTTTAGTTCCAGTGTATCTGAAGCCTTGAATCCTGGGACTCCATGATGAATGTACTTCCTCAGATTTCATTTCCCAGCATCCAGAATAAATTTCCTATTTACTGCTGTCAACAGCAAAGTCTGGTCTTTTTGTCATAGGCACAGCATATCCAACAGTGAGGTCAGGGAACTGTAGGAAAAGCGATTGTCTTGAGCTGCCTTTTGGCCATGGGTATATCCATGAGCTCAGGACACAGTTGGGAAAATCTCCCCCCCACCACATAACCCCAGTGATTATAGCACTCTAGAGGGGCAGCGTGTCAACTTGCCTAGCTTGGCCATGCGTTGCAGAAGATCCTTCAGTACAGGACTGGAGAAGTCTGGCTCATGTTTTAAACAGAAACAGTTAGACAAGGTGCCTGGATACTCAAAGATTAAAAGTCAAGAGGATCTTCTGAAGATAAAATATAGATCAAGGGAAAGTGGAAGGCTGATGGCTGAGCCATAAATAATTCTAACTATTAAGTATTGATTACAAATTAAGAATCAGCCAAATCTGGTGTCACAGGGCTGTAACCCTAGCTACTTTGGAGAAGAAGCAAGATGATCACAAGTTCAAGGCTTCCGTGGGCTACAGACTAACTAAGTTTAAGGCTATCTTGGGCCACTTACTAACAACTTGCCTTGAAATAAGAAATGGACTGCAGGGCAAACACTTTATCAGCGATAAAGTGTTCGGCTAGCATGAACAACTATTACTAGAGATTTGGAAGGGAAGGCATCTTTAAAATAAAGTCTTTGTTGTTAAAGACACACAGGACAAAAGTAGAATGACTCATGGCCCAGAGCTGAAGGGAATCTCAAGAAGAGTGCTTAGATGAGGGGAAGTTTGAAAAAGATCTGTGCAGTTGTCATTGGAATGGTGGAAGATGGGAGTGGAAGGGGGATGAGTGGAGCGTGAGGAGAGACGTAGTTCACCTAGAGTTGAGTTATAGAGTTAAAATGGCCATGTGGTTCACAGGGGAGCGTGCCTGGCTAGGCGTGGTATTATGTTTGTAGATAAACATAATTTATATATCAGGGGAAAGGGACAGATTTGTAGCAGAGCTGTGTGACTTTGGAGTGAAGCTGTGGAGAAAGCAAGGCAAGTGGGAACCACAGTCATAAGCAAGAAATGGGTCTTAGGGTTCCATTGCTGTAAAGAGATACCATGACCAAGACAGCTCTTTTTTTAAAAAAATTTTTTATTTTTTATTAGATATTTTCTTCATTTACACTTTAAATGCTATCCTCTTTCCTTGTTCCCCCTCTGAAAACCCCTTATCCCCTCCCCCCTCCCCCTGCTCACCAACCCACCCACTCCAGCTTCCCAGCCCTGGCATTCCCTTATACTGGGACACAGAACCTTCACAAGACCAAGGGCCTCTCCTCCCATTGATGACCGGCAAGGCCATCCTCTGCTACATATGCAGCTAGAGCCATGAATTCCACCATGTGTACTATTTGGTTGGTGGTTTAGTCCCAGGGAGCTCTGGGGGTACTGGTTAGTTCATATTGTTGTTCCTCCTATAGGGCTGCAAACCCCTTCAGCTCTTGGGTACTTTCTCTAGCTCCTTCATTGGGGACCCTGTGCTCTGTCCAATGGATGGCTGTAAGCATCCACTTCTGTGTTGGCCAAGCACTGGCAGAGCCTCTCAGGAGACAGCTACATCAGGGTCCTGTCAGCAAGCTCTTGTTGGGATCTGCCTAGTGTCTGGGTTTGGGATGGATCCCCAGGTAGGTCAGTCTCTGGATAGTCATTCCTTCAGTCTCTGCTCCACACTTTGTCTCTGTAACTCCTTCCATGGGTATTTTATACCCCCTTCACAAAGTATCCACACTTCGGTCTTCCTTCTTGAGTTTCATATGTTTTGCGAATTGTATCTTGGGTGTCCTGAGCTTCTGGGCTAATATCCACTCATCAGTGAGAAGGCAACTCTTATAAAGGAAAATATTTCACTGGGGCTGGCTTACAGTTCAGAGTTTAATCTGTTATCATCATGGCAGAAAGCATAGTAGCACATAGGCAGACATGGTGCTGAAAAGGTAGCTGAGAGTTCTATATCTTGATCTGCAGGCAGCAGAAGGAGGCTGTGTGCTGCACTGGGCATAGCTGGAGCATAGGAGACCCCAAAGCCCGCATCCACAATTATACATTTTTCTCTACCAAGGCCACATCAACTCCAACAAGGCCATACCTCCTTATATTGTCACTCTATGGGCCAAGCATTCAAACACATGAGTCAGAGGGCACTCTTATTCAAACCACCGCATGCCACTCCCTGACTCCCATAGGCTTGTAGCCATACCATAATGTAGAACTGTATTCAATCCAACTTCAAAAGTCCCCATAATTTATAACAGTCTCAAACTTGCTTAAAAGTCCAAAGTTCAAAGTGTCTTCTGAGATTGATACACTCTCTTAACTATAATTCCCTGTAAAATCAAATTAAAAAGCAGATCACATACTTCATATAATGATACAGAACATAGCAATACCATCCCAAAACATAGGAAAGGAAGCACAACGGGGTCATACTGGACCAAAGTAAGATGCAAAGCCAGCTGGGCAAACTCCAGATACTGCATCTCCATGTGGGACGTCAAAATGCTCTTCAGATCGCGAAGTCCTTTCAGCTTTGTTGACTGCAGCACACTTCTTTCTCTTGGGCTGGTTCCCAGTTAGCTGCTCTCCTTGGCAGGTATCCCACAGCTCTGGCTTCTCCAATGTCTTGGGGTCTCCAAGACAATCTGGGCTTCACCTTCATAGCTTCACCCAGTGGCCCTACTGGGCCTCCGTGCAGGGACACCCCTGATGCAATCCTGGCTTCAACAGCTTTCCTTAGTCATGAGGGAGATTCCAGAACCACATAGCCAAAGTTGCCAAATTTTGCTGCTTGCTAGGGCTGGAACATGGCTGCTTGTTTGATTACATTTTTTACCAGCTTTCTGTTTTTCATGGTTCCCTTCACTGCCTAAGCTCGAGCTCTGATAAAAGCAGAAATATTTCTCCCTTGTGTCAAGAAAGCAGGATGGAAGAGGCAGCTCAGAGAGCCAGATATATAGGCTGGAAAATGTGAGAGAAGGATTCTAGGTGAGTCTGAAATGTAGAGTCTGGAGCAAGAAGGAAGCGTGAGGACTTGGAGAGTGACGGGTGGGTGCCGGGGCCTTGTAGGGCTGAGGGAGGCGGCTTCACAGAAGAGGGAGATGGATGGGTGGTCAATGTGGAGCTCCTCTGCCTTGTACTTCCAGATTAGTCATCTCTGACTCGGTGACTTCTCTCTGCAATGGCCATTTGACTCTGATGGATCTCAGAAGAGAGTTCCTAGCTTTAGAGATCTTGCCAGAGGAACTAAATTGATGAGTCTGGGACCATTAAATCAGAACTGGATTGAGTAAGAACAGTATGAATCAAGAAGGACTGAGTTAACATGTATACAAGAGACATGTTTACTTTATTGGTAAAATACAGAGTTTCCACTCTGTCTGAAGCTTCACTTCTTCATAGGCAACCATACTCTAAAAATAGCTGATGGAAAATTCTAGAAGCAAACAATTTCTATGTCTCTGATACCTTTTACTCAGGTATCTCATTATATTTGATCTCTCAGTAGCTGTTGTTAAATGCTTACTATGTCCAACAAATTAAACATTGTTATAGGTATATATGTACAAGAAAAATGTATTATTGTGCTGATACTATCCCCAGTCTTTGCCATCTGCTGGGGTCTTGGTCTGTACCCATCTCAATAAGGAGACGACCACAATCATTAAAAAATAATAATAATAATAATGACGAAGGCTTATATTGTTTCTTAAAGTAATAGCATTTGTTTTCATCTGTAATTACTTATTTAAAGTTATCATTTTTGTTTTTAAATTTTAAAATGAGGCATATAACTCACCTACTAGGATAATAACTCAAATAATTTTAAAATGTAACTTATTAAGCACAGTGCTACTCTAGAGGGTATTAACTCTTACAGGTGTCTGGGGAACCGTTTTGTTTATTCCTTTAGGACAGTGGATGATACTCTGGTGATTTAAACAAAAGTACATTGTAACTTTCCAAGGCACCCAGTTGTACACTCAGGAGATAATTTGTCTATGTGGAAGAACATGGCTCATAATTTGGTCAGATTAATTTTTTTTCACTGTAAACATTAAGATGTATAAAGCACATGAAAAATCACATCTATGCAGAGCTGCAGGATAATGGCCCATTATGGAAAATCTCTTTATTTCAGCGCTAGGAAGAGGATGTCCGTGGTGGTTCGCACTCCATCCGGGAAGTTACGGCTTTACTGCAAAGGAGCTGTAAGTTTCTACTTTTGCCTTTTATGGTTTTGATTTATGATGGCTTATAATGTACGTGTTAGGCATCCTGCGATGGAAATGTAACACAGATGTTTTACATGAAGCTGATGACATCCACTTTTGTTGGTGTTTTATAGTAAGTGCGTTCAGCCTCTGCTGGTGAAATGTGGAATTCCTTCTGGGTAAATCTGATGCATTGAAAAAGTCTGGCATGGGGTACTTTTGTAATTCAATTTTTAATACATGATATTTGAGGTTTGTGTTATATTAGCTATGTTAGCAGATGACTAAATAGAGAAAATATTTTTAAATTGTATTAGGATATAATGATACACTCCCAATTTTAATCTACTTGCCTAAAGACCGTAAAAATGGAGAGAGGGTTGACTCACAATTATTGCTGTAATTTCTCATTTGGTATGGCTTGTTTGTCTTGCTTTAAATATTACAGGATTGCTGATTGTTGGTTAGCTTCAGAATGTGAGTAGATTATATTGGCAGATATAGTATTGTGTATTCCAACTGAATTTTCCTATTTAAAACATGTTTACACTTGTGGAAAAATGAGAAGCCCACCAACCAGGGCAGTTTTTTGCTGAGATCAATCAGGATTTTCCTCCTGAGGTGCCCTTTGCCTAGTAAGCCATTCCAGCTTGGAATGGCACAATTTTAAATAAACTCAATAACTGTGCTCTGTCCCATGGAAACTGGGAAGCTAAACTTAAGAAAGCTAACCCTTTTGTTTAAATTCCTGAGAAAGTTAAATTCCTTGGTTTTAAAGCCTTGAAACACAGTTTTTGAATGCCACAGGTTCTTAAAGCACTTTGGTAGAATGATTTCATGATGTCTCCTGAATTTGGTTATACAGTTTCTTTGGTTTTTGTGATTCCCATTGATGAGGACATCTAACAAGTATTCATCTTGAATGTTTTATCATCAGGCTTTGAGCTGGATTTTTAGAGATGTGAATATAAGACCTAAGTCATCTCAAGAGCTTAAGTCTAGCCAGGGAAGAACATAAAAAGGTGATTAGGTTGTGGTGCTAAGTCACGTGGCACAGATCTTCCAGGCTCCCGCTTTCATGCTTGGCATCTGTCTGATTTACCACACCCAGATCACACCCTTCCCTCTTAAAAAAAAGTTTGAACATTCTACTGCTAAACTTTTATTGGAAGAATTAAAGCATCAGAAACTTATTTAAAAAAAAAAAAACATTGGATTTTTATTTTTAATCACAGAGATTGTTTGCACATATTAACTTCTGTGTTGTATTGTTTCCCTCTCTGAAATAGGGTTAAGTAGTTAAAAAAATGATTAAACATGAAAACAGCAAGGAATGTCTGAGAACTGTAGTTTGTGATTTGGTGTAGAATGCCTGAGCATGGACCAGGCAGAAGGGTTTGCATGACTTGGCTTTGGGTGGTGGGTTAGGTTGGGTTTGTCTCCATCCCGGCGCTCAAGAGCATGTGTTTCTTCCACAGTATTGGAGAAGACGATTTGAGGGCTGCACACAGAGGCAGGCAGAGGTTCCAGTCAAGCCTTATCAACTCTTTCAGGCAGGAATGGCTGGGGATGGATGGAGACAGGCACAGGGAAGACCAGGGAGGAAGATTTAGGACTTGGTAATTGATGTTTGCAGGTGCTGAGGGAAAGGATTATCGGGGATCATTTGGGGATTTCTACTTGGCTTGCTGAGTGGACTAACACCAACGTATCAAGATAGAGAGCTGGGGGCTATGCAGGGGCTACACAGGGGTGCAGAAGCTTGGATTTCCCAGGAAAAGAAATTGGAGTGAATTTATCTGGGAAAAACGACTCAAGTGTTTAATCGTACTTGCTCCTCTTCCAGAGAGCATTCGTTGAGTTTGGTTCCTAGCAACCAGGCAGCTCCAGGTGAGCCATTTCCTCTTCTGGCCTGCAGGAGTGAGCGCCTGAACCATATGGTATACATTCACACAGCCGCCCCAGAAAAAAGACCAGCTCTTCTCTCTACTTTCCTTGGTTACATGTAGTTCTTTGTCTATGGGCGGGACCCCATGAGATTTCACCCTTCCATGTTTTAGCTTCCCTGCCATTTCTAGGAGAAACAACCTTACAACAGACGTCTTGGTCCTCTGGCTCCTACAGTCTTTTTTACCCGCCTCTTCCGTGATCTTCCCTGAGCCCTAGTGATAGGTATTGTGTTGTGAATGTATCTACTAGGGCTGGACTCCCCATGATCTGTGGATTTCCGCATTATGACCAGTTGTAGTTTAAGGTTATGGGGTCTCTTTGCTACAAAGGGATACTTCTCTACTGTGAGGGGAGGGCTACACGTAGCTGTTCCTATAGGGCTGAGTTTTAGAATGTAGTTAGGAACTGTAGTGGGTTCTCCTCTAGGGTCCATAGCACCACTAGTGCCAGAGAGTTGGCTAGGTTTCTAATTCCAGGCATGGTTTCTCTCCCACTGAGCTGGCCTGAAGTCTAATTTGAGAACTCAGGTGCAAGCCAGCTCCTCTGCTCTGAGGATAAGACTAAGGTGCTGAGCTTTCTAATCATGCAGAGGGGCTGAGGAGAGCTAGTGCCAACCCCTGCTCAGGCTGGAAAACCCTGAGGCTGGCAAGCATTCAAGAAACTCCAGAGCTCAAGGTATATGTGGGAATCTCACACCAGAGGAGCCAGTGAACCACCATAACCAGAGAGGCACGGTTTCACTCCAGATTAGGCCATCTGTGTAAACCACTCTACCTCAGGATGTTTGGAAGCTCAACATGGCAAATAAAGAAGTTCGAACCATTTTCATTCAAAAAGAAATTGGAGAGGGTATCTAGTATACATGCAAGATGAATTCAAAATCTTAAGCAATTGTTAATTTTTAGTGGAGTAAATTTTAGACACAGTTGAGGGGAGAATGAAGTTAGTAAATTAGAAAACAGTACTGAAAAAAATCCCATGTAAAATACAGCATAAAGAAATAGTGACTTAATAGTTTCTGTAAGGAAGACAACCTTGTTTTGTTAATTTTTAAATTTAAAAATAGAAGCATATACAGTTTATAATTTATATCTACAATAATAGCCAATTAGAGAAAGATACCATTTACTCAAATAAAACTTTAGTTCATTCACGAACTTTACTCTAAACTACGAAAGACTTGAGAAACTTGACTGACACACTTGATCCTACAGGAACCTTAAATGACTAAAGTATGCTGTGAAGAGACACCATGGCCAAGGCAACTCTTAGCATTTAGTTGGGGGCTTGCTTACAGTTTTAGAGGTTATGTGCTCCTGGGTGGGGAGCATAGAAGCATACAGGCAGGTGAGACCTACAGGAACTTTAAGGGATTAAAAATTTCAAAGTAGGTGCCTCTTAAAATTCTATAATAAACCATATCTGAAGTAAGCTGCTTTTAGTGGTTCTCTGCCCTATCAGAGGCAAAGTTCAGTTAATTCTGAGTGAACCCTATCACAGAAAATGTTTGTGTATATTTAAATATGCGCATGTCATGGGCTGGTGAGATAGCTCAGTAGATAAGGGTATTTACCCAATACCTGCCAACCTGAGTTTAATCCCTGGGACCTGTGTGGTAGAAGGACAGAATCAACTCCTGTAAGTTCTCTGATCTCCACACACTCAGCTGGCACAATAATTTCATCATTTCTCCCTTCTCTTTCCTCCTTCCAAACCCTCCCATATACCTCTTCTTGCTCTCTTTCAAACTCAAGGCCTTTTTTCATTAATTATTGATCCATACATATATGTATATGCATATATATATTCCTAACTATAAACTTCTCAGCCTATGCCGTGTTACTCGAATGGACTTAGTCACTGTTCTATTGCTGTGAAAAGGCGCCATGACCAAGGCACCTCCCAGAAAGTTCTACTCCCTGGTGACTTAAGCATTCAAATATATGAGCCTATGGGGGCCATTCTTACTCAAACCACTACAGTATGTTTTTAGGGCTGGCCTTTTGGTATGTTCTTCCCTAAGGAAGGCTATTTCTTCCACTACCAGCATTCCTTAGACTGGGAAAATATCTTAATAGGTAAAAAGTTTGGCCTGCAAGCATGAGGGCCTAAAGTTTGATCCTCAGAACCCATGGAAAAGTAACAACTAAATAGCATGAGCTTGTAAGCATAGGAGAGGTGGAGACGAGAGGCTCTTTGAGGCTTGCTCAATAGTTGGTATAGCCAGCAGGCAAGCCTCACCACCCGGTGGGAGACTCTGTGTCACTAAAATAAGATTGAATCGCCTAGAGAATGACACTGGAGATTGACCAGTAGCCTGCACACGCATATGTGTGCATACCTGCACTCACACATATGTATAAAAATACAGTTTTAAATATAGAGCTGAATTTGAATTTTAGTCAAAAACACAGTAAGAGCCAGAGGTGGTACCTCGTGCCTAGAATCTCAGTGCTTGGGAGGTAGAAACAGGAGAATCAGAACTCAAATTTTTCTTGGCTACATAATAAATTAAAACCTGCCTGAACTTCATGAAACCCTGTTTCCAAAAAACTAAAAACTGAAATAAAAAGATAAAAAATAAAATATCCAATAAAAAAAGAGAGAAGAAAAAAAGAGGGAAGAAAAAAAAAAGCAAGAGGAAAACAAAACAAAAAAGGTTCACCAAAAAGAAATGATTGACCATGGGTTTCACTTTCTTCAAAGCCCTGGTTCCGGCCACAGTAGCAGGCATTCAGCTTTACCATGCTATCCCCAAGAATATCCAGTCACTGTGGTGTTCCACCTTTCCTTCCTGAAGGCCAGGGTACAAGATAACCAAACTCCTAAGGCTCTTTCCATAAATTCAGAGTCTGACCTGATGGCAGGTCCCTCTTCTAGTATCTAAGAAGGAATTTTCACTCCTGAAAATGTGGCAGACTCTTGATGTAGCCCTCTAAATAAAGGAGGGCTTTGTGTCCCCAAACGTATCTCTTGAGTATTTTTTTTTTCTACAGACAAGCATGGCCAACCACTTGTGACTGTCATTTGAAAGCACACATTTTACTACAGAAGGCCACATTTCCTCCCTTCGCCTCCTCAATACCACAAAGAATGTAGACAATTAATTGACCCTCTTAAGCACCAGTTTGTTTAGATTTACTGCAGAACCAAACCTCCCTCCTCCTTACCACCAAGAAGATTTTTCTTCTTCTGAAAATGGCCTCTGTTAACCCTGTGGAAATTTTCATGAACATGAAAAGAGAGAGAGAGAGAGAGAGAGAGAGAGAGAGAGAGAGAGAGAGAGAGAGAGAGAGAACTCCAAAGTTACTCCTTACCCTCCCAGGAAGGAGCCATGATTGCAAACTGTCATTCCCTTCTCTGTTTTCCTTCCTATCCCACCACTGAAAAATGAAAAGAAATTCATAATTGGGCCTTGGGCTATTCCATCTGCTCTGAGGTCACTTGGTTGAGTTTCTCTCAAGGACTCTAAATCATACTCCACTCGTCAGCTTCCAAATCTCAGCCCCAAGACTAGAAACCCCACAGTGGGTACTACCACTGAGAGAGTAATTGCAGGTAGATGATTTATTTTTTCCTGGTCTCATAAAAAGTCATGAAGGCTGAATACTGAAGTTCTTTGAGACGTTAAACCAAAGCCAGCGAATGACGAAAAGGAACAATGGGCGATTTATAAAGGAGGAAAGGGGTAGAGAAATAGAAACAGTGCATGAATCTAAAGCCAAAGGGACTTTAAAATAGGTTGGGTTGTCTTGGGGGTGGGGGTGGGGGTGGGGGTGGGGGGAGAGGATCAAAACACACTGTGCGGAAATATCAAAGAAGTAATACTGTTTTCAATCCAGGAATATTATTTTACAAATGGAGTCAACCAAGTCTTAAAGCTAGAGACAGTCAGAGTCATTAGCTGTTTGAGGCAGCTCGGGATGTAGGTCCTCGTGCCGTCCCCACGGGACATCTCAGGACATTTAGTGGCCCACGGATGCCTCAAGATCATCCATCTGATAGCACAGACCTCCAAAGGTGCTCTTGTCCCTAGAAGGTTTTAAAGCTGGGTAAATTTATACACATCCTGTAGTCACTTGAGGCTCCAGCTCAGGACGGATCTGCATAGAACAGACTCTTTGTCAGGCAGGCATTTCCCAACATCCCCTGAGTTCTAGACCATTCTCCCTAAATAGGATTCACAAAATTCTACACAACCTTCCGGGGTTAGTGCTCTGTCTGTATGTTACACAGCCATCCTCCTGCCTCCACTATAAATGTCGGCCACAAAGCCCAGTTCCTTCTCAGTTTTTTTTTTTTCAGCCAATTCTAGATGACTTGAAATTCTTACTGAAATATAAACATGTGAAAAGTACTCCCATACTGCTGGTGAAATTATCATAAAAACTGGGATAGTCTCTGCAGACCCAACCGTACAGACCAAGCTGCATTTTCTGTCTGTGGTTGATTGATTCCATGGATGCAAAACCCACAGGGCCAGCCGTCTTCCTTCCTGTCTTTGGGGAGTCACTGTTACTCTTAGACAAAATATTCAGTGCTTAAAATGAAACACCGGGAGATGTTTGTACAGCAACCAGTAATGTAGCTGATCTCGATCTTATTAGATTCAGGATGCTTAATTAATCCACCAAACCTTCCTCTTACTTTCCAGGACACGGTAATTTATGAACGACTTGCAGAGACCTCAAAGTACAAAGAAATCACCCTAAAACACTTGGAACAGTTTGCTACGGAAGGTGAGCATGATATGGTAACAGAACAGGATTGAAACACAGAGAAATCATAGGCCTTTGATATTTTGCAGGGCTATTGACAGTTTTACTCCATTGGCTATTGGTGATAATTTAGATATTCCTGTGCTTGGACATTCGCACATTTTTTTTTCTTAAAAAAAAAAAAAACAAATAAAACAAAACAAACAAAAACTTAAAATGCTGAGAGACAAGAGACTTTGTCCACGTTGGAAGGAGTCAGGCCTTTAAAGCGGAGTGCCACTTTTTAAAATGGAAATTACATAAATGCTTTACCTTGCATCTCGTGGAATTTGCTAAGGGAAATAAATAAATAAATAAATAGAACCTGAGCTTTTGTAATCTGGATAACAAGAAAGAAATGGCTACATATATGATTACGTAAAAAGTTATGCTATTATAACTGAACCTTTTTAATTATCATTATTAAGCCCCACCACATGGCAGAGTCTGTCTAAGGCCTTGGAGTCTGTGGTAAATAAAATCATCCCTGTAGATGGCCTCCTGAAATGCATGATGGTGTATGAGGCAAGCAATACAGGGTCTAGGGAGCCAATCTGGTTAGTGGGAATGGGAGTGGAGGTCATTAAACTTCCCGGCCCGTTACTTGCAGAATGTGTAGAACCTTACCACAGCACTTGATTGCAGGACTCTAATCACCAGTCTCCATTTTCACTCCTCTTGCATGACCCTGCCCATGTCGTTGTTTCCCCATAATCAAGGCTTGAAAGGATAGGAATATTTTCTAAAGACATAGATAGATAGATAGATAGATAGATAGATAGATAGATAGATAGATAGATAGATAGATAGGGAGGTAGGGAGGTAGATAGGGAGGTAGATAGGGAGATAGATTGATAGGGAGATAGATTGATAGGGAGATAGATGATAAATGAATAGATAAGATAGATAGATGATAGATAGATAGATGCTTCTGAATATAAGGTCATGATGTTCTCCAAGTTCTCAAGAATGCAAGAGTTCAGAAGTCTATAACCCCCTAGCCCCACATGCCAGGTTTATGCTGCCCAACATACAGGCTGTGCAGGTTTGGGGAGGGGTCTTAAAGTCTGGACACCTCCACACTGGTTAACAGTATTACACAGGTTCTAGTTCCTCTATTTCAATTGGCTTGACACCCCTCCCTCCCATCTCTATCCCATTCTTTCTGACCTCCGGCTGAAGGATACCTCTCCTCCATTGCAAGTAAGCTTCCAGCCAGTTTCCAAAAGAGGGAAAGAAACCCGTGCTCTAGTGCAGTGCCTCAGATTAAGTTCAGTGGAGTGATCCAGTAGTCAGTAGCTCTGCTCTGCTCCCTTCTCAGGAGGGAGAGCAATCTTGCAGCCAGTGAAGGGGTGCCGGGGAAAGGGAGGTAAAATGGATAGCCTGTGCAGGGAACCCATGTCTGTCACAGGAACTGGATGGCCCAGGAGTATGGTGAGATGGTTGAAGGGTGTGAGCCACACTCCAGGTTTGAGACTTCCATCATGGGAAACAGCTGGGAGATTTCAAACACAAACGGCTTGCTAAGATGAAGCTTTTAGTAAAGTTACCCTACGTGTAGATGAAGGGTTCGAGGGACTGGGAATCATGAGGAAGGTACAAAATTCAAAATCTGGGAGAGCATTCTAGACATTGGATACGGAGGTTTTGTCACAGCTAAATGGACACATCAGCAAATTGTTTGAAACTCAGTGAGACTACTCAAAATTGGGTCTTGTTAAATAATAGGAGCACCCGGCTCGCAACTAAATCTACTGGGTGCGCTGCCTTTTTTACAGGGCTGAGGACTTTGTGTTTTGCTGTGGCTGAGATTTCTGAGAGCGACTTCGAGGAGTGGCGGGCTGTCTACCACCGCGCATCCACGTCGGTACAGAACAGGCTGCTGAAGCTGGAGGAGAGCTATGAGCTGATTGAAAAGGTGCGTGGAGCATTGCCACCTTCAGACAGTGAGTGCGTTTCCACAAATGTCCATCCTTTGCTTGGGGACCGGTAAAGTCCAAAACCGGTATATGTAAAAGGGTAGTTGTCTAGGGGCTTGCCGAGTTCTTTTCGTGGCATGGACTAGGAAAGACAGAAGGCAAACCTATCGAGAAAGGTCTTTACCAGTTTATTTAACAGTTTAATGCCTTCGGGATGGGAGGTGCCTAAAGTTGAAGTTCTCTAAATGGATGCTGGCTCGGGTATGTTATAGGGCTCCCAGGTCCCTCCTTTTCCCTTACTGGCTCCCGTGTCTTCGAGTTCTTCTCACATGCTTTCTGTGATTAAGAAGCTGCCAAGCCAAGGAGCTCACTTTTCCTATCTACCTGCATTCATCTATTTGATGACAAGCCTTATGATCGAGTCTCAAGATCAATAAATTCATACATCTTAATATGGTCTAAAATCTATCTGAAAGGGCCCAAGGTCTAGCTGTTATTGTATGTAGAGCTTCCCTGTTTTGCATCATGAATGGGTTCTGAATACAAGCAGTCTCCCTGCCAGGGTTTCCCACAGCTTCTGAATCACTGAAGACTTGGGTCAGGTACACACACAGGCAGCCACTTACTTAAGCTCACACATGGGGACAACTGCACAGAGGCAAGTGTGCTCACACAGGCACATACATATGCGGGCGTAGACACGATGTGCCTGTTATGTGTTAATTACTATGCTTATGTAATATGAAATGACTTAGCTTTATGGATTTGTAATAAACTGTAATACTACAGTCAGCGGCCTGGTCCTTTCGCCTGCACTCATTTGGGCTGTAACTACTTACTGTGTTCCTTTATGATTTCTGTCAAATGCCTTCGTTTTAGAGTTAAACAAAAAAAGCCTATTCGGGCTGACAGCAGTAGATATCCCGTGACTGATGCTACATCTGGAGTGAGAATTCTTGTCTCCTTAATTAACGACAACTAACACTTTGTGTAGTCCTTACTGTGTGCCTAGCGGTACAGTGGCACTTTCATCTATTGACATGTTTAGTCCTTTTGAGGAACTAATTACCCCTATTTACAAATGAGGACACCCGGGTGACAGAGAGACTAAGACACTAGACCAAGGTCACAGAGCTCAAAAAAAGGATTATCAGACCTCTGTGCTCTGATGTATCTGAGGGCCTTCACTGTAGCTTAAACTTGCCAGTCAGTCTCTGCCCAGTTACCTGATTCCCTCAGTGTCTTCCCTGCGTGCAGCATGGGATAAAAGGAGCCTCTGAGGTGCAGGGAGCCTCTGAGGTGCAGGGAGCCTCTGAGGCGCAGCTCTCTGGATCTTGCCTGCAGGTGGTAAAGCTGGCATTTTTCTCCTCTCTTTTAGGAAACTAGGTACTTCCAATGTTGGAAGGCAACAGGACTAAAACCTCTGAGGACTAATTCCCCTTCACCCGCATCCACCCCACACCCTCCCCACACCCTCCCCACACCCTCCCCACCCTCCCCTTCCTGGAACACTAGGGAACATCTTATTCCAGCAGCAGGTGGTTTTTCTCAGACACATGTAAATGCTACATGTAACTCAAAGTATGCTCCTGTCTTCATAAAACACTGTGATAAGTTTAGGGATGGTAGCTTGTTTCTTACATAGCTTACAGAATACTATATGTCTAGTTACATATTATTTACGATGAAGATAACTAGATGATACACATCTCTGATTACAAACTTTTAACTGGGATACACATTCAGCCATTATCCAGCAGATGGCGATCATGAGTTACATTAAAATTTAAGTTTCCTGGGGAGCTTGCCTTCCCCCCCAAACCCCCTTAAATAGTATACAAATACAGAAACCTCCTAAACACCGTCTCTTATGGGAATGAAAAGGGGAATTTAGAGCTAACTGATTTTTAACAGCCGTGGTAACCCTCATGTTGTGAAATCTGTAATGTAGAACGGTAGGGAGACAGAGTCCCTTCCTCAGCCTGCCTGTTCCGAGTAAGAACAGCATTTTGTACACGTTCCTACTCCAAACATTGGGCCCTCCCCTCAGCATTCATTGAATTAATATTCACTCAATGATTAAGGTGTGCAAGATCACAGGATTACCAAGCGAATAAGGACTCCCTGAGGCCTTAGAGACCACTGTGGTCTGCCCAGATTCTCTAAGCGACGAATTTGGAGGACGGTCTGAAGGAAGCTTTGGAATTAGCTCTGCAAAAAACATTATTTTGTCACTTAGGGAGCAGTAGTATTTGCAGGACTAGGCAGAGTCCTTTGAGGATGGCAGGACTTTCGTGTGTGTGTGTGTGTGTGTGTGTGTGTGTGTGTGTGTGTGTGTGTGTGTGTCTGAGCGGGATGGCTCTGCTGTTGGTCTTAGGTTCCCCTCTGTTAAAATCAGCCGGAGTTGGCATTCAGAAGCTGTGGTTACTGTTACAGCCCAGCGAAGACACCAAAGAGACCACCAGTTCAGGAGGTGTTTCACCTGGCTGTAAATTTAGCTGTCACGGCCTCCGAGTTCATCTGCATTGCCTTTGTCTGGGACACACTGACTGTGCGATCTGTTCTTTACGACTTTGGAATCCATTCGCATGTAGACAAGTACTATTGGACTGAATGTGGAAGACAGCTCGTTTCTAAACTCTGAGAGCGGGTTTTCGCTTTTGCTTTTGCTTTTTTAGAGCAGACTCCATTTCCCAAACAAAACATTGGTAAATCATATTCGCGATTGATGAAAGCTAAGCTGTTCCGGTTAGCATGAAGAGTAGAGAGGAGCCCCTTCAACTCCTCCTCTACCTCCACCGTGCCTCATGGTGGTCCACGAGGAGCCTCCCAGGACTCTGGGCACCCCTGAGTGCAGTATGAAAACTGTATTATGTTACATCTGTGTGTGGATGTCTTAGGACTGTGCTTTTTAAAAGGATCAGAGCGTCACTGTCACGCAAGATGTTGCTGAGTATATTCCAATGAGTGATACATGAGGCCGTAGACACAGTAATCACATTACATCGAAAACATTCTAAAAGTGGAGAGATTTGGAGAGCTTCTGAAAAAAAAAATTTAATATATGACAGAGTAAGTGAAATTTTTATAGTATAATTAAACTTGTGGTTATAAACTCTCATATTGCTCCACTATTTGTCCAAACTAGAGACTTGGTTTTTAAATTTGAGTTAAACCCCTCTTCCTTTGGGAGTTATAACTCCTACATAAGCCTGAAACTATGTGGCCAGGCGTGGTGACACACACACCCCTTTAATCCCAGCACTCAGGAGGCAGAAGAAGGGAGACGGCTGTTTGGAGCCAACCTACCCTACATCGATAGTTCCAGGCTAGCTGGTGCCACATAGTGACTCTTTCTTAAAGGGTGGATGCATGGATGGATGGATGGGTGGGTGGGTGGATGGATGGATGGATGGATGGATGGATGGATGGACGAATGGATAGATAGATGATAGATGGATCCAAAAAGGCCACATCCAAGAGAATACTGTGACACTGCTCCTTTTCTTCCAAGACATCCATGTCTTAGAATTAACTGGTTTTACTCTCCAGGGCCATGCCACAGGGAATAGAATGTGGGAGGTTTAAAAACGTCCCAGAGACTGTGCTCTCTGTGGACAGTTATTGTTAGAGAAGATTTGGGATTTAGCGTTTATGGTGTTTGGGTGCTAGCGTTTGCATTCTTTATCATAGACTCTTCAGAATAATAAAGACTTCTAATGCTGTGACCTGTTTCTAGAGTAGATGACTAGGACTCTGTTACTGAGTATAAGATGATCGGTCTCTTACTAGGAAGGCCAATTTTCTGAAAGTAGAGAGGATTAAGACACCTCGGAGGGGCTGGTGTCCTGACGGGTCCTCCCACTGTCTTGACCCACTTTGTGGTCCGCAGCACCTCCTCTTCTCTTTGTCACCACCTGAGAGAATTTACAGTTGTCTCATTTTGCAGACGACAAACTCGCCCTGTTTTGTTGCCCTTCTCCTCCTTCCTTGGGAGGACAGGCACTATATTCAGACTCGACACTTCACCTTAGGAAGAAGCCGCTTCAGCTGTGCTCTCTGCTTTGAAAGAGAAAAATAAAAAAAAAAAAAACAGACTATTTTTAAAAACCCACTTAAGTTTTGGATCCATTTAATTATATGTGCTCAGAAAGGATTATAAGTAACGATAGTCAGAAGGTTTTGAAGTTCCAGTGGTAATTGTCTCTGTGAAGTTTCTCGCCTGCCCACTGTAATCTGCCCTTTTTAATTTTATTCTAACATTTCTAAGACATGTATATTATTTCTGCCTCCTCCTCATATGATGCTGCTATATTCCTTTGAAATTAACAGGAAACAGGCCTCTGGTTTGACCTTCACATGATTAAGTTAAATCATCAGTCGAAAATGTGTGTGTTTTCATAGTAGCTACAGGCTTTGTTGTTTTTTTTTCTTTTAATACTTATATTCATTTGCTTCAGTAGGAAAAGTTACATCTCTCACACTGCTGCTCTATGCAGATACCTGCCCATGCAAAGGCAGGTCAGGTACTCAAGAGTTGGAGAAAGCCATGCAAGATGCAGCGCATATATGCAGACTGAGCATGGAGAAACAAAGTATTTCCCTGGTGACAGAAGTTTTATCTTTTGTTTCAAGTTTTCAGTTGGAAAATATGTTTTTCAAAGTGAGCGTTTTTTTTTTTTCATCTGTCAACATATTTTCAAAAACAGATTATGAGCCCGAAGGTCCTTTATGAGCAGAGGAGTGAATTCGGAATGCTGTAACTTTGTATCATCTTGCCCCCTTTGCATTGTGTGATTAACGTAAATCACCCGCTAGACTGAGGCTTCCTGTGAGCGGCAACTGTGTTCATCACACTCCTCGCTCTGTTCCCGGTGTGTGACTGTCTGGCCTGTGTTAATCACTCAGTAAATATTTAATGAATAAATGAATTATTCAGTCAGGTAAATTATTCAGAAACTAGAGCCCCGTAGGTGTTTTCCTAATGAGAGCCTGCCCCTTAGTTTTGTGTGTGCTGACCTGGGTATCCAAGATGGCGCCACTAAGGATCGATTTAGGAGTGTGCTAGAAAAAGAGGAGGTAATTTGTATGTCATTCATTCTTTAGAAATGTAGGCACATTCACTTTTTTAAATGTTCTTCCCATGATATATATATATATATATATATATATATATATATATATATATATATATTAATTAGGAGGAGAAGATGCTTGAAAAAAAAAAACTCAACAACAAATATGCTGAACTCTGATGCATACCAGGCTCTAAATCATAGTCATGGGAACCGATCAAAAATCTCTGCTTTCTTTTTATTGATTGGAAAGGAACAGCACACACACACACACACACACACACACACTCTCACAGTGTAACTCTAAACAGGGATAGAGCCCTGGACACTGAGACAAGGGATTAAGATAGTATGTTGAAGTCATAATCTTTTTTATTTTTCCCTTTATCTCCCTTATTTTCCTCGAACATGTAGTTGATATTTTGAGGATGTTTATAGATTGCCTCCATGTGGTGCAATGCAGACCAACCATGACATCCGTGTGACTGAGTCCAACAGCCTTGTGCCCCTTGCCGGCATGTGGCAAGAAGCGACTTAAGAGTTTCCTAGAGGAATTCTGAACTTAATAGAAAACAGGACTTTTCTTGAACGCGCCGATGGCTGCCAGGTTCACGGAGACTTCAGAATCACAGTGGAATGCCTCGTCAGATAAAACTACCACATCTATTCTTAGTAGCTGCAAATGCCACTCTCCGTTTGCACTAAAAGCTGGGTGAACATTTACACGGTGTACTAGGGACTGTGAGCTTGAGAATCCCAGCAGTTTCCTGGATTACTATTCACTTGAGAACACCTGCAGCTTGTCAGCCCATCCGCAAGTCAGCCCTGCCCCTTTCTGCGCAGTGACTAAGCTTCATGTCTTCTACTCTTTACCTGATTTTTTTTTTTTTTCTCAGTGTTGGGAATCAAACTCCAGGCTTCACACATGCGGGTCAGGCAGCAGTACCACTAACCTCAACTCCCAGATACCCTGAGTATTTAGGTCAGGGAGTCTCTAAAGTAAATGTACGAGATGGTCCGTTAGGATGGTCAGAAAAATGGTGGACCTTCTGATGGTTCATCTCATCTTTTTTGTACTTTCACAATGCAGATCAGTTTTAATATTATGAACAAGTATGTAGTTGGGAGATGTGTCATTGTCTTAGTGAAGGATTTATTGCTGTGAAGAAACACCATGACCAAGGCAACTCTTATAAAAGAAACTATTTAATCTGGGGCTGGCTTACAGTTTCAGAGCTTTAGTCCCTCCGTTATCATCATGGTGGGAAGCATAGCATCGTGCAGGCTGACATGGCGCTGGAGGACCCGAAAGTTCAACATCTTGATCCAAAGATAGCCGGGAGGAGACTAGAGTCCACACTGGGAGGAGCCTGAGCATAGGAGACCTCAAAGCCTACCTATACTTTCCTCAACAAGGCCACACCTCCTCCAATGAGGCCACACCTCCTCCAATGAGGCCACACCTCCTCCAATGAGGCCACTCCCTATGGCCAAGCATTCAAACTCATGAATCTATTGGGGGGGGGGGGGCAACCTATTCAAACCACCCACAGTCATATAGGTTAAAAAATACTCAAGATTTTTTCTTTCCTCCTATACTACACAAAAAAAGTTTGGGATGATCTATCTAATTTCATCCCCAGAAGAATACTATCAAATCAGTAGTTTTACTCTCTTCTTGCTGTTGTGAAAGTAGGGTTCCCAGGTAGCTTAAGTTACTCGCTATAGGCTACATCCATGCTGTCAGCTGGCAGAACAGGGATTGAAAATAAAGTTCTGTCTTAACTCCAGTCTCATGGTGAGAGTCTGTATGTGAGGCTGCCAGGTCGGTTGAAAAAGAAAACAATATATAAAAATATTGGAAACAAAAAAAAAATGAAGCATAATAAAATGTGCAGTTGTATAATCACTAGACCAGCATTTGGGATAAGAGTGGGCTCACTTGGGACTTCTCCATTTAATAAGTTAGGCAGCCCCTACTCTTTGTAGTATGCGCCTTAAAAATGGACACGACAATTTTCATGATTTCCCTTCAACTTGTGATCTTAGAGTACCCGTGATTTCCTGCCATTTCTGATAACGTGCTCCCCTTTTCTGGTGGGAGTGCTCCCTTCTTACCAGCTCTCCCTGGTGGACTTTCCACTCTGGGCATGGCTGGCGTCTGACTCAGATAGGCTAGATAGATGTGCTGTTTTTGCAAGCCACACCCAAATCACTTCTCAGAGCCTGATTCTTTTTCAGCTGGGTGTGTGAAGTTCTGGCCTCACTTGCCAAGTCCTTGGGTTTATGAGTTCAAATGGGATTTCTGTGGTTCAGAAGAAAACATCAAGTCAAAGCCTTTTTCTTGGCCTCAGAAGAATGACCCAGTTGCATGATCTCTCCAGAAGCATCCAGCAAGCATTCCTGTGAATTAATGTCCTTAGTTTAAATGCTGTAGCCCAGCTTGAACTAAAAGGGAAGAGGTAGGAGCTCTTTTGGAAGTGAAACCACAACGTGGTGTGCTAAAGGATGCTGAGAAGAAAAGGCTCAGAGGCCAGTGCCTGCACAGGGCAGACCCCAGAAGAGCCTGGCGGGCTTTGAGAAC
Organism: Mus minutoides; assembly: GCA_902729485.2. Lineage (NCBI taxonomy): Eukaryota > Metazoa > Chordata > Mammalia > Rodentia > Muridae > Mus > Mus minutoides. The sequence continues at coordinate 1,002,953 of LR749935.1, read as the reverse complement.
TAGTTGTGGTACGGCTCTGAGAGTCCCCGTCACAGCCGGTCCCAGGATCACTGAAGTTCAAGACTAAAGAACACTGGTATCTTAACTGGCATCTGTGCCACTATGGTGGTACCCACCGCCCATGCCACGTGGTGACAGGCACGCGGCCTCTGGCTATTTCCCATGTTAGGTGGATCATGGAGATCCAGCTCAGATCCTCACACAAGCTCAGCAAGCATATGGTCAACGGGGCCATCTCCTCAGCCCCCAAACACTGCATTCCTACAATGTGAAGCAGTGTTACTCTGATGGTAACTATGTTATAGTTAAGAAGTTTTTCCTTAAGTGTAGGATTGCAGTGGGGTGGGGTGGGCGGGGAAGACCTGGGAATGGGGAAGACCGGAAGCCAGGCAAGACCGGAAGCCAGGCAAGACCGGAAGCCAGGCCAAGGAGAAGGTAGATATTAAACAAGGCCAGAGTATTCTATCAAGAAGAGACAGGTTCAGGGACAGAGCAACGACAGGCATTCTGCAGTCACAGGTCTGCTCATGCCAGCCTGATGCCCACATTCACCCTCTAGCTTTCTTTACTGGAGCATAGCTACCTCCATCTGTTTACATACTGTCTTTTAGCTGTTTTTATGTTATAATGGTAGAATTCAGTTCCAAGACGGAACTTTTTTATTATTTTTGTTTTGTTTTTGTTTTTGTTTTTTAGAGAAAAGCAGGTTGACAGTCTGGCTCCAGACCAACAGTTCTTAGAGTGAGGTCCTCACTCTATAGGGAACTGCACAGTCCCAGGCTTCCAGGGAGCCCTGGTCAAATGAGAAATGAGTTCTGTGTGTGGAGCCCCATAGTGTGTCACTGAAGGCAAAGCAAGGCAGAGTTTAAGAGGAAAGTTTCCAACCATACTTATTTCCTTTTCTCTTAGAGATAGGCTATCATTCTCAAACTCACGACATTAGCCCCACCTAGTTTCCAATTCACTGTGGTCCTCCTGCCTCAGTGTCCTGAGTGCCTAGATTACAGGCATGAGCCATCATGCCTGGCTTGCTTGATAAGTTATAAACTTCATGATGGAAAGAGCTCACAGTTGTATCTCCAATGTCTCGCTTTAATCTCCCTCCTTGCTTGATATCTATGAATGAACGAACAAACAAGTGTACATGTGTAAAGCAGTTAATCTCTAAAAATGAAACTGGGACCTGCGTGTGAAAAGAGGGAATCAGGTAACCCTGTCAGGATGGCTCAGAACTGGGGCTGAAGCACATTCTATGAGGAGAGTACTGTAAAGGCTGTGACAAAAGCAAATGTTTAAAAACCCGGTGTTTGCATCAGACTCCTTCCTACCTGGTTCCTCTCCTTGACTCCAGATAGTGTATCCAACCTCCTGGTGTCTAGAACCTTCTTCTCCTTTGGAAATGGAGAACACCTCACCATCCTAGACATAGTCTTATCAGGGTTACTGTGTCTTGCTTGGTTATGTGTTATGTTTACTCCAGGAGTAAAATTCTGCATATCAGTATTGTAGCTTTATCTTTAGAGAAACTGCTGCCAAACAGACCGTGTTATACTCAGAAGCAGGACTTGACTATTCTATTTTTCCCATAACAGTCCAAATACTGATGACCTACTTGCTAATATAAAAAATATAGGTCACTTTGAAGGCCTGTTACTTAGTAAAGTCTATATGCATTGACAGGAAAAACACAGCTTCTCTGCCCATCTTAATATGTGGTACTGGCATATACTTGAAGTTCTTAAATATTCTATATGAAAGTTTTTATGTTCACTGGGGTAGAAATTTTACATTTATCTCCCCCCTTTAAAAAAAAAAAAAGAAGACTGCATACTTTAGAGACATCTAAAGAAAAAAATAAGATTATTGAGGGCTTTTGTAGGTAAGTAAATATTATTTCACAATTTTTCTTTGATAACTAAATGCATAGTATGTCAGAGTCATCAACCCGAAACCTTTATAACTTTAGGCATGGTGACATTTTTGAGAGTAAAATTAGCATTTAGGATTTTTTTCATTCCATATTACCATGGGAATTTCCTGGTGTTTCAACACATTCTGAATATGTAATTCCCACAGTGGCCATTAATGGCCATCTGTGTAAGGTAATGCATATTTGAGACGAAATTGATTACTGCCTGAACACAGGCAGTGTTCAATTTGGAGCAGTGATCGGGAAAAGCACGCAAAGTTCACATTTTTTTTTTTCCTAATGACAGCTGTGTAGCTAAAATATTAATTTCCAAAAGCAAAGCAACCTATCATTCAAGATCCTAATCTCACAATGAATGATACCAGATGCAAAGGACAGGAGCCTGCTGAGCTTCCTGTGATGGTGACCGCCATTCTCAGTGGTGGCTGCCATTCTCCAGGGGCTCTTGGGATAAAAGAAAATGAACAGCCTTTGGGGTGCAGTGTTTCTTTATTCATACCCAGTGTCTTAGTTAGGGTTTTACTGCTGTGAACAGACATCATGACTAAGGCAACTCTTATAAAAAACAACATTTAATTGGGGCTGGCTTACAGGTTCAGAGGCTCAGTCCATTATCATCAAGGTGGGAGCATGGCAGCATCCAGGCTGTCATGGCGCAGGCAGAGCTGAGAGTTCTACATCTTCATCCAAAGGTGGCTAGTGGAAGACTGACTTCCAGTCAACTGGGGTGAGGGTCTTAAGCCCACACCCACAGCGACACACCTACTCCAACCAGGTCACACCTATTCCAACAAGGCCACACCTCCAAATGGTGCCACTCCCTGGTCCAAGAATATACAAACCATCACACCCAGTTAGAACAGCTGCAGTGTTGCTGGATGCTCACATCTGTTTACCATACATGTAAAAACTCCTGTAAGAATAGCCACCTACTGTGTAGCAATGGAGGATGGTGACCTGCGGGGTAGCAACCAGAAAGTCCCAGATGCCAGAAAAGCAAGGACCTCCCAGGACCCCACAGGGATGATGTTAGCTGAAACACCCCACAAAGGGGAGGGTGAACCTGTTGAGACCATAGCCAGAGGTTAGGCATGCCCCCTGCCAGTTGAGGGATAGGGCCACCCACCCATCTCCAAAATTTTAGCCCAGAATTGCTCCTGTCTAACAGAAATACAGGGACAAAGAGTGGAACAGAGACTGAAGGAAAGGCCATCCAGAGACTGCCCCACCTGGGCATCCATCCCACAAGCAGACACCAAACCTAGACACTATTGCTGATGCCAAGAAGTGCTTGCTGACAAGAATCTGATACAGCTGACTCCTGAGAGGCTCTGCCAGGTCCTGACCGATACAGATCGGGATACTCGCAGCCAACCATCAACTGAGCACAGGAACCCCAATGGAGGAGTTAGGGGAAGGACTGAGGAGCTGAAGAGGCCTTATCTGGCATCAGTGTGAGGGGAAGCCCTTGGTCCTGTGAAGGCTTGATGCCCCAGTGTAGAGGAATACTAGTATGGTAAGGCAGGAGTGGGTAGGTATGTGGAGGAGCACCCTCATAGAAGCAGGGTAAGGGGGGATGGGATAAGGGGGTTGCAGAGGGAGAACCGGGAAAGGAGATAACATTTGAAATGTAAACAAATAAAATACCTAATTAAAGAAAAGAAAAGAAAAGAAAAGAAAAGAGGAAAGACTAGCCACCTATACATGCCACTCTGTCCTGCTCGCCGCCTTCACGGCATACCTGACTGGCCCTATGTCTTTGGTTCTTTAAGTTATTTTTGCTTGCCTTGAAAATGTCTCCCTGTGCCAGGATAAAACCAGACTCTTTCCTTCTTTCAAATATGATTTCAACACGATCTCTCCAGTGAAGTCATTTCATTTTTATAGCTTTGTGTGTGGTAATGTGTACCTATATATTTTTCTGAGCTCATTTTCCTCCCTAGAGGAGAGCTGGGAATTACACAAATATATGTGTTCATATAACGCATGACGGTGTTTGTATCTTGACTCACACTAATTATCTAGTTACCCCAGTGTTTTGTGAAACACATTACGAGAGATAATTTTCTTTCTTTTTTTTTTTTTAGTTTAGTTTAGTTTAGTTTAGTTTTTTTAGTTTTAGTTTAGTTTAGTTTAGTTGATTGTTTCCAAGCAATCGCCATTGATGTTGTTAAAATGGCCTCCCTCAGAATCAGACCTCCCATTGGATGTTTAAGATGTGAGCACAACTTCATCTTGAATATCTTCACAAGGGAAGATGAGCCAGAATGATATAACTGCAAATACCGTAACGTAGACACAAGGGTTGATAGGGTCACTGTGTGCATGTTAGAATAGAGCAGGCAGCAAAGCTGCATCGTGAACGTTAAACCTCTCTGACTCTTCTCCTGGGATTTGGTGATAATTAGTCATCAGGCTATGATAGCTTTCAAATCTGCTACCTATTCGAGATAATACAAGACTATCTTCTTTAAACAAGGAGATGTGCCTTTCTGTTTTTGTGTCACTCTAAGTGCTATGCATCAGGTGTGTCTGACAGCTCTCCAGGGAACTCAGAGCACATGGTAAGAAAAACACGGTCTCAAATGGTAGCAATATTTTGGATTTTGTCTCGTCTGTCACTTAAGGACTCACTCTCAGTGCCACTGGGATGCAAAAATTGAATAACACGACCCCACAGTTCAGCAAACCTGGCAGAGTCCCACACTCAAACGCCTGATCTTAACCCAGGTTGAGTGTCCCTTGCCTGACGTGCTCAGACCCCAAGTGTCTCAGAGTTTTGTTTGCTGTTTTGTTTTGCTTCCCAGATTTGGGACTTGTCTACATAGTGAGATTCTTTGAGAATGAGACTCAAATCTAAATACAGAATTCTTTTTTTTTTTTCCATATACTCCTCACTCACATGCCTGAAGGTGGTTTTGTATTGTAATTATCCACATCTTGATGATGCACCTACCTTTTGACTGCCACCTATCTGTCACCTGAGGTTTTCCCACTTGTGACATCATGTTGGTACTGGAACACATACAGACTTTTGTACCACTTTAGACTTCAGTTTTTTTCTATTGGAAGGGCTCAATCTGTATGGTAAGTGAAAACATGTTAATTAAAAAACAAAAATAAGGTTAGCAGAATTCTGAGCCGAAAGCTAAAAGAAGCAGTCATGTTTGAATTTGACTTCATTGTTCGAGTCAGGTGTCACTAGACAAGGGATGAGGGAGAAGGTGGGGCTGTATGTATAGACATACTCTACAAGTACCTTTCATATACTTGGCCCTCCATCACTTGTAGAAGAGGCTGTTGGATGGCTGACTTAGCACTCATTCCCACCCATCTTCTACATGGAGGCTAGGCAAACTAAATACATAATTAGGGACAGCCCTGTAACCTAGCCTGTCCAACTGGCCTTGTTTGGAAATATGTTGAGGCTTGTGCTCTGCCTTCCAAATGAGAAACAGATATACTTGGTATTGACTCCTTGCTCTCGACTCCAGAGTAGCCATTTTAGTTGTGCCTAGGGACAGCCTCTCTGAAATATTAGATGGAAAGTAGAGTTGAACGTGGAGATGTGGTTGAGTTTACAGTCACTACCTATCTCGAGCCTACTTACGTGAGGAAAACCCAAACTTTCCCCTGTGTCATTGTGAAGAGTTTTCTACTGCAGCGAGATGTACCCCCCAGCTGATACAGGCATAAACTACATACACATGTAACATGTGCTCCTCGCTTCATGTCTTAGCATTAAGCCTTGGTCATTCTTGAGATGTTTGTCTTGGCTATTGCGTAATAATCAGACTTGTCTTGCTTATTGCATTTGTTATGGTAATCTGTGTTCAGTAACCTTTGCTGTTGTAATTGTTTTGAAACACCATAAGCTTAATGAATGTGTGTGTTCTTTGTGGCTCCATCAGCTAGCCATTCCCTGCCACTCCATGGGACTCGCTCTCTGAGCTACTATATTAAAAGTAGATTCACTCTACTGTCGCTTCCAAGTATTTAAGAAAAAGGAAGGGCTGAGTGTCCCTCGTTTTTAATCCAAAGCTGGAGGTTATTAAGCTCAGCGAGGGAGGCACGTCAAAAGCCAAGAAAGGCTAAAAGCTGCTCTCTTTTCGCCAAAGAGTGAAAATCACTCTTAAAGGAAGTTCAAGTCCTGTTCCAATGCACACACAAAGGATACGAAAGCAAAACACTATTCCGACACTGATGTGCAGAATGCCTTAGTGGTTTGTTAGGAGATCAGACCTGCTAAAACATTCCTATAAGCCAAAAATCTAATTCAAAGCAAGCTCTTGGCATCGGTGGTTCGGTGATGGAATTTGCAGCCCCCACCCCCACCCCCAAGCAAGCTTTTAACCTCTTCAGTTCTGTGAGAGGGGCCGCAGAGGAGAGTTCAAAGCCAAACAGCTTGGCTAGTGCTTTGAAGAGCCTGCCTCCGTACGTGGGGTTTTAAGGTCAACCAGCAAGCACTGGATACAGAAGATGCAGAAGCTACCCAGAAAGTCTAGCTGAAATAGTTGATGTTGATGTCTACATTTGCAAACAGATTTTCAGTGAATTTAAACAAGCTTCTAATTAAAAAAAAAAAAAGAAGAAGAAGCCACCCAAAATATTCATAGCTAGAGAGGAGGAAAAAAAAAATCACTGCCTGACTTCAAAGGGACACATTGGGACAGATAGAGCTGATTCCTAAGGTACACAGGTGCTCATTTGCTAACCTGAAAGCCTTGGGGCCTTTAAGGGTTATGCTATAGTAAGTCTACTCTCCCTGTATTGTGTGTGTGTAACAACAAAGCCCGTGTGACATATCTGTGTATAACATGGAGTGCCGAACATTTGGTGTTTATTACTGACACATAACAGCTTGGGGGGAAAAAATTATTTCAAATTCTTACTGCTCATTGACCATGCACCTGGTAACCCAATGATTTTAACAGACTTATAAACACAGGAAGATTAATGTTCCCAGGCCTGCCAGCCCAACGTTCACTGTGCAGCCCACAAATCAATGAGCAAACTCAACTTTAAATCTTATTACTTAGGACAAATTGTCCATAAAGGCTATCAGTACAGGGGATCGTGATTCTCTGATGGATCTGGGGAAATGGAAAAGCTTTTGTAAAGGATTCACTATCCTCGAAGCCACTGGGCTTCACAAAATGATGTAAAAAATAACAATACCTTAAGGGACCATGGGAAAGGTTAAGTCCAGCTCTCACAGACTACTCTCAGGGATTCCGGACTTCCAGGAAGGGATAACTGCATATGTGGCAGGCATAGCGAAAGCTCTAGAGGCTGTAAATGAACTTCTGTAGTCACATGTAAAAACTTTAGTAGTCAAGAAAAAAAAAAAAAAAACTCTGCTTTCTTGCAGAGCAGGATCTATTACTGAGGAGGATGCTATGAAAATTGTTGGAATGATAACAGGGGATTTAGAATGTTCCAGAAACTTGGTTGGTAAGGCAGGGTTTGAGATGAGTAAGTCCCAACTTTGGAAAAGTCCTGCTCCGAATCAAAGACTGTCAAACAGCATTGCAGACTGCAGAGAAAACAGTTCATGGAAGGAATGACCAACCAAGGGCAGATTCCATTGTCTTATTTTAATTGGCAAGCGTCTGCCAAGGTGTCAGCAGCCATCAGCATCAAGACAAGATGCTCACGGGCAAAAACATCCTGATTCCTGAAGGCTCGGGTGACCATGGACATTTGCGAGCAATAAGTTATTTTTTTTAATCAAAATGCCCACATTGTTTCTTCATACACGATGGCAGTATACACTATGTGGGCTAACGTGTAGTATAAGCGTAACATATAGTCCCCGAGAAAACAAAAAGTTCATGTGACTTTCTGCACTAGGCTCTTGGCTGTATCGTGGTGTTCCGGAACTAAACTGCAGCTTCTCTAATGCATTGATTATACAGTTCACGAGAAAGGAGCAGCCTTACTCACTGGATCCCTGTGCTGGCCTCACCTTCCGGCACACGAATCTAGAACCGTGTGGAAAACATTCCGACTGCATTTTCTTGCAGACTCACGCTATCACTCAGCTTGCTCTTCCCTCCTTGTCACTCTTAGTTCTACTGAGTGTGTATCTCCTGACACTACAGCAAAGCGAAATGTAACCCTTTTAAAATGGGTCCAAGTTGCTTCTCCCTGATTTATTTCTAGTAGCCACCTACTCCTATTTAGCTGACCTTTTAATGCCCGTGTGTGTGTGTGTGTGTGTGTGTGTCAGACGGACACAAATTTGTTGTTGTTGTTGTTGTTGTTTTATGAATTAGACACTTACTTTGGAAAGAATTAATGTAAAACTGCTTCAGGGAGTCTCATTCTCAGCCAGAATGACTGGATTAAAGTCGAAGATCCTTAAGAAAGAAAACAGCAGAATGCTTGGAATTTATGCCCAAGTCTATGAATTTCCTTTGTCTCTGATTCTTTAAAAAAAAAAAAAAACTAAAAAAACATATTTCAGAGGCAGGTGGATTTTTGAGTTCGAGGCCAGTCTAGTCTACAAAGTGAGTTCCAGGACAGCCACGACTCTACAGAGAAACCCTGTCTCAACAAAACAAAACAAAACAAAACAAACAAACAAAAATAAAACCCATAGTTCAACTTTTGTACTTACCCAGTAAAGTTATTTCCCCCACTCAAATTTTCAACACTTTTTTTTTTCCAGAATCTTCAGCTACTTGGAGCTACAGCCATTGAGGATAAATTGCAGGACCAAGTGCCTGAAACCATAGAAACTCTAATGAAGGCTGACATCAAAATCTGGATACTTACTGGGGACAAGCAAGAAACTGCCATTAATATTGGTAATTCGCTCCACTCAGATTTTGAATCCTGATACCTTCCAACAGGCTGATGTGTTGTAATAAGATGAATTATAAGATGTGTTTAAAAGACAAACAAAAACGTGACCCTGTGGATGCTGGAGACCAGGGTTTTCGTTCTAGCATGAGATAATTAATCTGAACAGATTCAATAGGAGGGGCAGAGCTATAGGAAACAACCACAAAGCCAGTTTTTGTGGGCTCTGAACCCCTCACAAGAAGCCCCACCCTCCAACCTGGAGCAGGAAATGGCATCGTTGACCTTTCCCCTAGTGAACTTCTCAACCTTATACATAGTCTTATATCTAATGATTAGTACATAATCTTTAGTTAAGGCATTTAATTAATACATAACATTATATCTTAATTCTAATAGATAGAATTGTGGAAAAGGAAAACTCTTAAGGAAATACCTTCCTATTATTAGGAAGGAGATTATCCCAGACTGTCCCAAGTGTGGTGTCCTGGCTAGTTTCCTGTCATATTGACATAAGCTAGAGTTATCCAGGCAGAGGATCCTTGAGAAAATGCGTCCATTGCCTCCGACTGCCCGTAGACAAGTCTGTGGGGCATTTTCTTGATGAATGATTGCTGGGGGGGGGGGGTCTAGCCTCCTGGAGGTGCTGTCTATCACTGGGGCCTGTGGTCGGTCCTCAATGACATAAGAAAGCAGACTGAGCAAGCCAAGGGGAGAAAGCCTGCGAGCAGCATTCCTCCACAGCTGCCGCTTCAGGTCCAGCCTCGGGTTTCTGCCCTGGCTCTCTTAGATGATAGGCTATAATGGAGAACCAAAAGAACTTTTCTCCCCCAAGTTGCTTTTGGTTATGGTATCTATCACAGCACTGAGAACGTAGATGACAAGAGAGGGTAAAGACCAAGACGTCTGTCCGTCTGCGCCTCTGCCACTCCACTGAGCCACCCATCTGGGGAAGGAACTTACTCCCCACTTCAGCTTTCTCACCTGCTGAAATTAAACCTGACACCCTGCTTGACACACCAGTACCCCAGTGTGAATTCTTCTGGAACATCAGAGCTGAGATCGCTGCTGTACTTGGGGACCAGAGAGGCGACCTCTCCCCATCCACAACAATTTATTTTAAGATCTGATATTTCCAGACTGTAAATGTGTAAGGTTATTAGGCTCACCAAGTTGTTTCCTTGTGGCCCTAATGCTCCCTTTAACGAGGCAGTGGCTTTATGTATAGTCAACCTGGCTCCTGCAACCCCACATATGCTCTCAAACTACATGTCTTGCTGCCTGGACATTTCCTTCGTAAGTGGCAGGCATGTGTACATGTATCGTTTCTGCAGTTGTCTTTGAAAGTCTAGAAACTAATTGCAGTTTCCTCTCTATTCCTCCCAGTTTCTCTCCATCTCCCCTCCCTTCTGGGTCCACCCCTTCTCTGCCTCTCAATAGAAAACAAACAGGCTTCTAAGGGATAATAAGAAAATATAAGATAAGATAAAACAAACACTAACACATCAGAATAGACAAGGAAAAGGAAAAAGAGCCCAAGAAGAGGTATAAGAAACAGATAGGGAAAAAAAAAAAAACCACTCATTCACACACTCAGAAAGTCTATAAAAACACTAAACTTGGTAACTGTAATATACATACAAAGGACCTGTAGGATAAAAAGAGAGAGAAATGAATAAATAAAACAATAACGTCAAATTGTAAGGCTCTCACATGACAATATAAGACAAGGAGGCTCCGAAGATGCTATTGGGCTCCTTGTCTGTTGGCTCCACTGCTGGGCATGCAGCAGGTCCTTAGGAGTAGTTCATTTCCCCAGTGAGACTGCCTTGGAGAAATCTAAATTTCCCTTTGCAAGTGGTTTCCAATTGGAGCTAGCTTCTGGCTTAGGAATGAGAACATGTGTCCCCTCCTCCTTTCAGCCCTAGGACGCACCTCATGGTGGTACAGACCTGTGCAGGTTTTGGGTGTGCCGCCTCAGTCTCTGAGTTCATAGGCAAGTAGATCCTGTTGATCTAGAAGGCCTTGATTCTTTGGTGTCCCCCATCTCCTCTGGCTCTTACACAAGAGGGTCACACAAGTAGAGAGAGGTCTCTCTGCCGGCTCTTCTTCAGTTTGCAGGGATTTGATGGAGAGACCCCATTTAGGGCTGAGTGTTCTGAGATCTCTCATTTTCTGCAGAGATGCCTGGCTGTGGGTCTCTGGATTTGTTTCCAGCTGCTATGGGAGAAGGCTTCCCTGAGGATGGTTGAGCAAGACCCTGAGATTACAGTGGCACTGAGCATAAAAAAAAAAAAAAAAAAAAAAAAAAAAAAAAAAAAAAAAAAAAAAAAAAAAAAAAAAAAAAAAAAAAAACGCCATTGTAATCTTTGTTACTGTGAGATGAGTCTGCCAGGGTAGCCTGTGTTCCGTCAGCTGTATCAACTGTATAAAGCCGACATAAAATAGACAGTCATGGATTTAACACAGAAGTGGCCTTGTCATGGAGGGGATACAGCAAAGTAAGGGAAAGAAGGCAAGAAGATGATGCTGTGATCCCCCAAGACAGGGAAATGATCGGGGTGAGCAGCTCCAAAAGCGGTACCCACCATCCTGAACCCTTCTCTGCAAATCTACTGGCCCAGCCATTACTCTTGAAGGAGTAATGAGCTTATGTAATGAGCACATAAGCTTGGCAGCTTTCTGGACATGGAGATGCTAAACACAATTGTTCCATATTGTTTATCCAGACAGCTTCAAATGATGCTGGCCTTACTGCCCGCCCGTCCTAATGGCCAGCAAGAACATTTCATTTGAAACTTCCTATTAGTCTGGAAAACAACCGAAACCCTTCCCTCTCAACCAAATCCTCTTGAGGTGTTTGTTCATGTCATCGCCTTACCCGATTCGTTTCTTTCCAGAAAAAAAACAAAAAAAAACAAAAAACAAAAAAACCCCCAACTAATCCTAATCCCGATTTTGTGTCCCCAGGACACTCCTGTAGACTTCTGAAGAGGAACATGGGAATGATCGTTATAAACGAAGGCTCTCTTGACGTAAGTAACTTTCTTCTCCAAAACCTTCTTTTCTGTTTCCATCAGAGATCTGTGGAAACACTTTAGATGCGTGAGGTTAAAAGATACCTTTTTAGACTTTGTTGCCCTCGTTCTGCTTTAACAATGTGTAGAGCTTTGAACAGCATTAATGTAAACTGACTCACACTTTGCCATGTGGTAGCTAAAAGAAATGGTCGGATGATGGATGCCTTTAATGTTGTGAGACAGAAAAGCTGCTTCACGAGATGACTGTGGGTCGGTGGGTTGCCGATGGACTGTAACTCATTCATACAGAATACTGCATTTTGTGTATTAAGCCTTTGAAAGTTGTATTAAGGAACACAAAATCACCATGCTGTCTACAAAAGGTCTCTTACTGTTTTGTTTTTGTGATTCCCTCCCCGCCTTCTTAACACCCTCACTACTAGGATGAAGTATTTAACAGAATGCTATGTAGGACAAATGACCTGTAAATACTTTAAAGTCAAGGTGGCTACTTGTAATTTGAGGTGGAAGACAAAGCAAGCGAGGTGATGATTTTACAGCTGCTTCAAATAGTTGTCCTGACACAGAAAGCAGAGTGGGGCAAACCTGATAATTAGGGCTTTGGGAAGCTGCAAAGCCTGTGTTGGGAGATCCTACAGAAACTTGGGGACAATGTCAGAAAGTTGGATGTGACACAGAAATCGTCTGTATGGATTACCTGGTTGCAAATGTTTTCATTACTCACCCTCAAACCCTGATACCTTTCCTCCTTCTTGTAAAAATCTTTGAACAGCCTGTAATGACGTATGATTTTTGTGGCAGTATCACCGCAGTTCTGTATCGCACATCCTTCAGCCGTCTTCCCATGTTCCTATCAGCTTTGAGTTGCCAAAGACACATAAAAAGTGAAGTAAATGCCCACAAATATTGGCGCAAAGCGAGGTGGGGCTCCTGTGATATGTGAGGATACAGTATTTACCTACCTATAAAAGAGGTAATGGCTAATCTGGTAGAGGTGAGTCACTGAGTGGGGAAGAATGTTTGAAGCAGAAAGTTCTTGCAGGGAGGGTCAAGTCATCCTTGCAGGATAGAAAGGAGAATATTGAACTTGAATGTAAGGTTATAACTTCTTAAGGACTCTTGTTGGAGTAAGTATAAGCACACCATGTGTATTTTTAGTTCCTGGGAACAATACAGATGGTAGAAAGTGGACTGTCCGTGTTTGCATGTCCAAATTTACCTTAACACTTATGCCTTTACCTAGACAGCTATTCTAAATCTGACAGAAGTTTCTCCATGGAGATGCTGCTTTACCTGGATTGCTGTTGTTTTTGCTGTTGTTTTTACATTTCTATACTTAATGTGTATGTACAAACATACCAAGAAATGAATGCAGAGGTCAGAGGGCAAGGAGGCAGAAGTCAGTTCTATCCTTCCTCCATACAGGTTCCCAAGTAGGCTTAGCTTCTCACTAGTCCATACGCCTTCCTGCTTTTTTGTTGGTTTTTTTTTTTTTTTTAAAGATGTAAAACACTCTGGTTCTGGTTCTTGCAGAGGACCCAGGTTCAGTTCTAGTACGCACATGGTAGTTTACAATCACCACTAATTCCAGTTCCAAAGGATCCAATGCCTTATATACGTGGAAGCAAAGCACTTATATACATAAAATAAATCAATCTAAAAACAAATTTTTAAAAAGTCATTTTTGTTTGTTTGTTTGTTTATCAGACAAGGAGTTTGTTTTAACTCACAATTCCAGGTTCAGTCTACCATGGCAGAAATCTCAAGTCAGCTAGAGCTTGAAATAGCTGGTCACACTATATCTGCATTCAGAAGCAGCACAATGCATGCATACATTTGAATGCTTTGCTGGCTTTCTTCAGATTATACAGCCTCAGATCCCCTGTCTAAGGAATAACACCACCCAAAGTGGACCTATCCTTCCCACCTCCTAAGGTAATCAAGATAATGTCTCATACACATGATCAAGGACCATCTCCCAGGTGATCCTCTGTTTTGTTAAGTTGGCCACACTGTGATAGTGTCATACAGCTATAAACAGGAAGCACCTCG